>CM031602.1:66694360-66696860 GCA_018398815.1 Conus ventricosus
ACACACACACACACACACAAATGCGCGCGTGTACACAAAACACACACACACACACACACGCACGCACGCACGCACGCACGCACGCGCGCACGCACACACGCACGCACGCACACACGCACGCACGCACGCGCGCACACACACACACACTCGCTCGCGCATTCGCGCGCGCGCACGCACGCACACACACACACATACACACAACACGCATGCACGCACGCAAACAAACAACCAGAGAGAGAGAGAGAGAGAGAGACGAAGTCGCTGTCAACAAGGCCTGGCATTACAGGCCAACCAGAAAGTAAACGATTCTTGTGTCAAGGAGAACGATTATCCCAGCACCGTTCTGCCACTGGCGGTGGTAAGCCGGTAAGTTGATCTGTCAACACTCTCCTAACGCCCCACCCCCTCCCACTCCGTACCCCTACCCTCACCACCACCGCCACCCCTCCCTCCCCAAACACACCCAACTACCCACTCATCTTCACCGCCCCCACGTACTCACCTTCCAATATACGCATGCATTTACGCACGCACGCACACACGCAAGCACGGACGCACAGACGCACGCGCGCACGCACGCACACGCACACACACACACACACATGCGCCGCCCACGGATTGCCATTTGGACATACACACACGCGCACTCACACACGGACGCACGTGAGAGAGAGAGAGAGAGAGAGAGAGAGAGAGAGAGAGAGAGAGAGAGAGAGAGAGAGACGTGGGCACGCGTGCGTGCTCTCAGACAGACGGACAGTTGGAACATTCGAGGATAGAGACACTGTCAATGCTGTAAAGGACGAGAATATAGAGACACTGTCAATGCTGTAAAGGACGAGAATATAGAGACACTGTCAATGCTGTAAAGGACGAGAATATAGAGACACTGTCAATGCTGTAAAGGACGAGAATATAGAGACACTGTCAATGCTGTAAAGGACGAGAATAGAGACACTGTCAATGCTGTAAAGGACGAGAATAGAGACACTGTCAATGCTGTAAAGGACGAGAATAGAGACACTGTCAATGCTGTAAAGGACGAGAATAGAGACACTGTCAATGCTGTAAAGGACGAGAATAGAGACACTGTCAATGCTGTAAAGGACGAGAATAGAGACACTGTCAATGCTGTAAAGGACGAGAATAGAGACACTGTCAATGCTGTAAAGGACGAGAATATAGACACTGTCAATGCTGTAAAGGACGAGAGTAGAGACACTGTCAATGCTGTAAAGGACGAGAATAGAGACACTGTCAATGCTGTAAAGGACAGGAAAGTAAACAAAACAGACTGCTGAGCATACATCAATTGGACTGGAGAATGTGTAGCAACTCGATGTGATGATGGATTGCATTGTACCCCTAGTCAATTGACTGACTGTTTTACCTCTGTCTGCTGTAAATATGTATTTGAATATCATGGCGCTAATTTAAAACAAGAACATGAGGGAAAAGTACGAAAAAGTCGTCAATTAAATCTTGCAGTTTCTCTTTTCATCTCTTACACACACACACACACACACACACACACACACACACACAACACACACACACACACACACACACACACACACACACACACACACACACACACACACACATAAACACGCACGCGCGCGCGCGCGCGTACGCACGCACACCATAACTTAAAACGCACAGAATTTTTTAAAACAATAACATTATTACATGAAACACAGGGCACTAGCTAACTCTGTGTGTGTGTGTGTGTGTGTGTGTGTGTGTGTGTGTGTGTGTGTGTGTGTGTGTGTGTGTGTCTCTCTCACACACACACACACACGCGCGCGCTCACACACACACACACGCACGCACATACACACACACATGTATACATATATATATGTGTACGAGGGCCACCCCATAAGTTCTCGGATGGGAAAAGATGGAAGTACACTGGCATTTCTTACCTAGCCCATCTTTTCAAAGTATCCTCCATCAGCGTGTATGCACTTTTCCATCCTTCTAAACCACGAATCCATCACCCCAGCCCACTCCGACTTAGGTATACCAGAAATCAAGCCCTCGGCAAACGCTCGGGCATCTTCAGGGCTCTCAAACGGCTTTCCTTTCAGTTGTTTTTTTCAAACGAGGAAAAAAAAAGAAGTCACAAGGGGCTAGGTCAGGAGAATACGGAGGATGAGTGACGAGCTGCACGCTGTTCTCTTGCAAGAAGTCTAAAGCTGCAGCTGCCGTGTGGGCGCTGGCGTTGTCGTGGTGGAGGAGTAGGTGGCGGATACCGGTCCGTGGTCGCCGTGCACTCCAAGCCTCGAACACTTTTGGCAGGCAGGTGTTGATGTACCATTCAGCGTTCACTGTCTTTCTTTCCAGAAGCGGTACAGTAGTCACATGGCCGGATCTTGCGAAGAAAACTGCAATCATTTGCTTTGTGCAGCTTCTTGATCTCTTAAATTTCACAGGTGGGGTTTCCCCTGGAAACAGCCAGACTGACGACTGCTGCTTTGTTTCGGGGTCATACTGG
>CM031602.1:66706860-66731860 GCA_018398815.1 Conus ventricosus
ACTGCAGGTGCCTGTATCTCTCGGGCCTGGTTGACGCCAGGATATATTATGAAAGGAAGCGTAGAGTACAGCCCTGTCATGTAGTCTCAGACCGAAATGGAAATCCGTAGCATCATCTTAATCATCCTCATTCCCATTGATCAGCATTAAAAAAAAAATGTCTCAAATTCTGTGGCCCTTCATGCCCTGCCCTCATGGTGACCTCAGTTTCGATGTCCTCTCCGCGTCTGTGGCCTTGGTTTGGTTCCGTCGGGGTCACGGCATCGGCGAGTCCATGGGGGCTGTCGTTGGACGGACGTGGTGGCGCCCTCCGGAGGGAGAGCTCACTCACGCCGGCTCCGCGACTAAGCAATTATTGTCGTCAGTAGGGGCTTAGTAGGTGGTGTCCTGCGTATGTTAGATCAGAACAGGCGCCACTGAACACCACCGAAGTGGACTCGGCAGCTGTGCAGTGTCTCCTCGGTGGGTTGCCTCATGACGACTTGACATTGACTGCTCCCTGTGGATTGCTGGTGCCGGGGCTGCGGCGGGGCCAGCCGGGCTATGGCTGTGGACGGGGTGTCGGAATGAGCGGCGTGGGTGCACTGCCTCTGAGGTAGCGCAGAGGTTGAGACAGCAAAAAAAAAAAAAAAAAAAATTAAAAAAAAAAAAACTTCTTTGTGCAAAAACAATCTGTTTTTCCAAGTGCATGTTCCATGAACATAGAGTCTGCATTTGCCTTGTGTGGACTCCGCTATTGCAAACACACCGAAAGCATTGCTGAGCCAACAAACCAAGAGAAGAGCTAAAAATGAGTCCTGAAAAAAAAAGATTTGCCTCATGGACTAAGATATTAAACAGTTTATGTTCTTCCCTCAAGACATAGCCTAACATATGGTCTGTACTTGCATGACCCATTATATTTATGGAGTGTGTTAGTTTTCGGTGTGTGTGTGTGTGTGTGTGTGTGTGTGTGTTGTTGTTGTTGTTGTTGTTGTTGTTGTTTATCATATTGTTTATGTGGGTTTGCTTGTTTGTTTATTTTGGGAGGAGAGGGACTTGTTAATTGTGTTTTTTCCCCGTTTCATAGTCTTTCTCTTTTAATGATCGTACTTAAAGAACCCCCCCCCCCCCTCTTTTCCCCTCTCTCTCTCTCTTTAAAAACATCGTCTTTCATTCTTTCTTCTATCTCCCACGATCTGACCGGTACACTGGGCTAATGCGCAGGTCAGACATCCACCCAGTCACACCCAACAGATCCTCGTCTTTAAATCCTTTCGTCTTAGCATCCATGTGCTTTAAAGCCAAACCCTGCCCTCCGCGGTTTGAAGCTTAGCAGGTGTGGTGTAGTGTATACATGGACTGGTTCGCGCGCAGTGACAGCTCCTGGGTGACACTGAATCTTAAACCGTCCTATGGATTGAAATGGAATTTGTTTTCAGCCCTTCGGGGCCGCCCTCGGTCGACAAGGCTATGACTGCATTCATTGTTGGTTTGTTTTTTGTTGGTTTGTTTTTTTGTTGGTTGTTGGTTTGTTTTTGTTGGTTTGTTTTTTTGTTGGTTGTTGGTTTGTTTTTTGTTGGTTTGTTTTTTTGGTGGTTGTTGGTTTGTTTTTGTTGGTTTGTTTTTTTGTTGGTTTGTTTTTGTTGGTTTGTTTTTTGTTGGTTGTTTTTTTCCGTGTTTGGATTATGCACTGTGTTTAGTTTCTTTTACTTGTTTTATTCTTCATTTCATTTTATTTATAAAAAAAAAAACACAACAAATGCTTGATGTGTTCTCTCCCTCCCTCTCTCTCTCTTCTCTCTCTCTCTCTCTCTCTCTCTCTCTCTCCCCTCTCTCTCTCAATTCATTTCAACGATATCAGGCAGGATAACATTAATCAATCTGAGTCTAGCTTTCTAAAGTAATTTCACACTTGGTTCTTATCAATTCTGATTTCTTTCACTTCCGCCAGTGTTGTAATGTGTTCACCCATGTCTGTTGGTTGGTTGGTTGGCTGGTTCATCTGGCTGTCTGTCTAACAGCAAAACTTACGGAGGGTAAAACTCTACCCGTTTCCATAAAACATGGGGCGGTGATGGAATGCGGCCCAAGGACAAACCCTTTCAATTTTGGAGCGGATTCGTAGTGCGGATCAGGATCAAAGTGCGGAGCCAGGATTCGTTCAGCAATATTACTTCTTCTTTTTTCCCACTGAACTTGACCATCGCGAATTTATAGTCACGAATTCAACTATCTACAAAGTAATACGTTTTCGTGCAATAGTAAAACTTTCTACGGACAAAAACTTTTACTTTTTAGCCCCCCCCCCCCACCCCCCCCCCCCCCCCCCCCCCCCCCCCCCCCCCCCCCCCCCCCCCCCCCCCCCCCCCCCCCCACACGTTCTATTGAGAGAAAGAAAAGAGGGGAAATAACTTTTTCGGTGTGTATCAAACTATTACTTCCCCTGAAAGGAAAAAATGCTCTCGCCCATGGGCCGAAATTCCAATTTAGAAAAAGCGACAAGCAGTGTGAAACGTATTGCTCACGTAATACGCAATACGAAACAGATGTGTCAATTTGAGACAGGTATGTCATCTTCAGACGTAGTCACAAACAATTGACGTTAAAAAAAACGGGGAAAGAAAACGAGAAAAGAAGCACAAAAAAGGAGAGAAAAAAAAGAAATAAACAAAACAAACAAAAGAAAAAAAAGAGAGAAAATGCAAGAAAAGCACAAAAATTAAACTTTCCACATCGCAGCCAGCTGGAATATTGTTGAGTAAATTTCTTTTATAAATTTCTTGTGTAAAGTTCTTGTGTGCAAATCGCAACGTTTGACGACATTCTCCTCGTAAATTCACTTGTCTGTTGGGCATTGTGTCTTTAAGCACTGCTTTGTATTCTGATTTTGTACTTTGGCTCACGAGTGAACACAGAATTATTGCCAGGCGTCACTTCGTTCTCTGTGTTGTACGTTTGCATGTCGGCTAGTTGTCATTAACGCTGCAGTCTGTTTGAGTGATGTCGGTGGTGTGTGTGTGTGTGTGTGTGTGTGTGTGTAGCGGTGGGGTGGGGTAGGGTGGGGTTTAATTGAACTGACTCAATGGGAGGACCAGGACTTGTTCCACCTTGGTGGAGATCTGCGCCGTCGCGCGAGTGCCCTCCTCGTTTTCTACAGTTTCTCAGGAGAAAAAAAAAAGTGGGGGCAATGGTGATGGCAGTGGTAACTGCGTATAGCCCAGCCGACCGCAAGAAAGGTGGGGGGGGGGGGGGGGGGGGGGGGGGGGGGGGGACGAGGGAGAGGGGGAGAAATCAGTGTGCGGCAATTTGCTGGTGGAAACATATCGATTGCATTTTATGCACCGTTGCTTTTTAGCTGTTCGACCATCCATGCACATTCAGCAGTTTTGGTTGGGTAGCTCTCTCTCTCTCTCTCTCTCTCTCTCTCTCTCTCTCTCTCTCTCTCTCTCTCTCCAATTTTTAATATGTATTCTCAATGATTTCTACATGATACACACTTACAGAAAACAACCAAACAGCAACAATGACGACGATCGTGAGACGACGCAGAACATGTTCCAACATCAGCTGAACGCCCCCCCCCTCTCTCTCTCTCTCTCTCTCTCTCTCTCTCTCTCTCTCTCTCTCTCCCATTGTGACCCGGGATAGTGCCGACCGAGATACTGACTCGATTCTCACTGAACGCGCGCAAAGCAGATAATACTTTGGTATGTATTCGATCATTAGGTGGGGCGGTGTGAATTACTGCCTTTCATTACAGAAATCGTATTTTCTTTCCAGATATCCTGTCTGTGCGGTGGATTCCGTACTCAGTGTGTTAATTGCAATGCACATACTAGTGATTAATCGGCAAAAGTGCCTAAAATAAACGCAAAATACTCTGTTTGCAACTGCTTTAAGGTTACGGAACTGCTGTTAGCATAGGGGGCCCACACTCATTTGCGCTCAAAAGATCCTAGATGTTGAATTACAAACAACTGGTCTGTGACATGCATTCATAAGCTCGGTTCATTTTCATTAAGAAAATGACGTAATCGATACATGACGTCTATTCGCTCTGCGCTGGATTAATATTTCTATGTCCAAACGACAAAACTAATTGTTAGTTTTTGCTTTACGGCAGTACGTTTATAATTTCAAGCGTCATGCAGACTTGCATTTGTATTAATAATAAAATGATTTACAATTGTAGGGCATCGAAAACCGTCGTACTGACCAATCACGACTGTCCAAGTGGCAGTAGTGTCTCTGTCCCCGCATGTGCGGTAGATAGTAGCCGTTGTATCTACCATCTTTGGACAGCCCGGAGGTCGTGGAATTGGCTCCGTAGAAAAGGTCTAATTATCGGAAGAGCAAGTAACCTTTTGAAGACATCAGTCTAGGCCGGACTGAAGGGGCACCACAGAGCATTCGACAGCACCCGCAACTTTTTTCGGGGAGAGTCTGAACGAGTCGCATCGCTCCGTGGGCGAGTCGAAAACTGTGGGCACTAGGCTGTGTTGAGGTAAATGGATAAGCTGGCCCCAACCTAGAAAATATCAGAGTGCGGCTTTTTTTTCTAAACCAAAACCGTACTGAAAGATTAAGGGGGGGCTTTTTTTACCCCCAAATTAATTGCATATTTTACCAGGGGCCCAGGTTATCTCGATTTTGCATATTTTTCCTGGGGGTAGGTGATCTCCTTTTAATTTGCATAGTTACTGGGGTGGGTGATTTTCCAAAAATTCCCATATTTTCCCTGGGGAGGCCCATGCCCCTTTAAATTGTATAGTTATGGGGGTGGGTGACCTCCATCATTGCATTTTAAACTGGGGGAAGGCCCCATGCCCTTTAAATTGTATATTTTATGGAGGGGGTGATCTCCATTTTTTCATTTACTGGAGGTAGGTCATGCCCAATTTTTGCATAGTTACGGGAGGTAGGGGGATCTCCATTTTTCCCTATTTACTGGGGGAAAGGTTATCTCCATTTTTGCATATTTAAACTGGGGGTGGGTTTTACTCCATTATTGAAATAGTTACGGAGGTGGGGTTATCCCGTTATTCCATAGTTACCAAGGTGGGTTTTTTTTCAAATACTGTATAATTTCCCGGGGGGGCAATTTAAACTCCCATACTGTGTATTTCACTGTAGGCGGGTTATTTTTCAGTGCGGGTATAGAATTCCCGGGAAGGGCAGACATGGTTACCAGAGGGGGGTTTATCTCGGGTACTGTACAGAAAACCGGGGGAGGTAGATTTTTTCCGAAGCCTGCCGAGAGGGGGTAAAAGCATCAACTAAAACCCAAAACACAAAACGCGAAAAAAAAAAGAAAATGCTATCGAGATTTAACAGTTTTCAAACGGGACCCAAAAAAAAAGTTTAGAAAGCGAAAATTTAATTTTTAAATTGTAAAATTTTGCGAAATAAACAGCAAGCCAAAAAGACTTTTACTTTTAAAAATAACTTATTCCCCACCCCTGCATTTTACTCACTAAAATTGCACAAAAAAAAAATTAAACAAGATTTTTTTTTCCCTTTCCCAAACTAAACGATCTTTCCGAGAGAAAAGAAACACATTAATTTAAATTTTCATCCCCACCGGGGACATGTTCATCTCAAAAGGCCCCTTAAAACACATCAGAAACCCGTTAAGTGGAGGGCACAGACGCAAAATGTTTTTGTTCCCCACCCTCCATTTTTTAGGGAAAAACATCAACATGCATCTCTAATTTGAGCACTGAAAAAACATGACTTTTCCCAAGGGTTTTCAAAAGACCCAAATTTTTAAACCAACCACAAGCCAGTTTGAAAAATTCAGATCCTGAACACTAAAGACCAACCTTAATCTTTTTCCTTTTTTTTTCCTATTTTTTAACGCAAAATTTCAACGCCTCCACCACTTGAAACAGCCACCTGCTTTTATTTTCCCCCGGGCGTTTCCGTTTTTCGAAAAAGAACATTTTTAAATCATACCCCCTTAATTTAAACGTCGTTTGGAAAACAACGGGGTTTTTAAAAACATCGATAAAAAACAGATACTGCTTTGTCCTTTTTGTTGATTACGACCAAAAACAAAAACAAAAAAAAAAAAAAACCCCCAAACAAACAAACAAAAAACATTAAAAAATAAATACCCTTTCCCAAGTAAAAATAAAGATAGGGAAATAAAACAAGCACCTCGAGCTCCTTTTTTCAAAATTCGGCCCAAACAGGCAATAAGGGCAGACCATACGTAAAACCATCTCCAAATACCTTTTAAAAACTGAAACTCTGGCGCCCCCCCAAGGGCCCTATCCTTCTCTGTTTGCTTAAACGTTTTTTCCCCGTCACAAATAAAAACCCATTTAAGTTTTTTTCAATGAAAAATTGCAAGTACAAGAACTATTTTGAAAATTAATGTTCTTGAAAATACTGTTCAAGAATGTCCCCACTGTTTCGTAAAAAGGACTGAACTAAATTAGATTTTTGCTTTCACCTTAAAAAAAAGAAAAAGAAAAAAAAAAAGTCAATCTTTTAAACAACCAAAAAAAAAAAGAAAACCCTTTACCAACACCACTACCTCAAATTTCATTTTTCAAAAAAAAACCTTGCAAACCCAGGGCCACCCTGAAGTTTCATGGGTTTTGGAAAACCTTTCAATTTCCCTTTGTGAAAACCGGGCCGCCGGGGGCAAAGTGGTTACGTCGCGGATTTTCCCGGGCTGGGAGGCCCGGGGGGTTCCCGAACCCCATCAATCATTTTTGGGTTTTTTTTCACCCCAAACCCGGCTCCACCCAAGTTTGAGTTTGCTGGGGGGACTTCAGTTGGGAAACGGGGCCCACACAGTCGATTTTTCATCCCTTAAGGGAAAGCTTTCGGAGATGTTGCTCAAATTTAAATGCCCAAAAACACTCCCGGGGCCCCCTGAAATCTCTGGGGCCTGGTTGACGCCGGGATATATTATAAAAGGGGAAGCGTAGAAAAACAGCCCGTCATGTACCCTCAGACCGAAATGGAAATCCGTAGAAACATCTTAATCATCCCTTTCCCCCTTAAATCACTTTTTAAAAAAAAAAATGCCCAAAAATTTCGTGGCCCCATGCCCTGCCCTCATGGTAAACCTCTTTTTTGGGGATTCCTCCCGCGTCTGGGGCCTTTTTTTGGTTTCCGTGGGGGGCCCCCACGGCTTTGGGCCGAGTCCAGGGGGTTTGTCTTTGGGAACGGCGTGGGGGCCCCCCGGGAGGGAACTCACTCACCCCGGGTTTCCGCGACAAACCCAAATTATTTTTCGTCAGTGGGGGGCTTAGTGGGTGGGTCCTGCGTATGTTAATCAGAAAAAGGCCCCAAACGAACACCACCGAAGTGACTTCCCCCCCCATCAATTGCAATTTTTGTTTTTTCCCTCGGGGGGGTTTGCCTGCAAGGGGGGACGGAACCCATTAAACAAAAAAAAAAAAAAAAAAAAAAATTTTTGGCCTTTTTTTTCCTCTTTTTAAAAAATTTGCGGGGGGCCCGGGGCTTGCGGCCCCCGGGGGCCAAAAAAGGCCCGGGCTTTTTTTGGCCCCAAAAGGTTGGACCGGGGTTTTGGGTTTTTTTGGGGGGGAAAATTTTTGGGGCCGGGGGGGGGGGGAAAGGGCCCCTTTTTATAGCCCTTTTAATGTTTAAAAAAAAAAAAAAAAAAATTTTTAAAAAAAAAAAAGCCACTTTTTTTTCCCCCAAAACAATCGGGAAAACCCAATCCCAGGTCACATGAACCCCCAAAGACCCTGCAAATTTTCCTTTTTGGGGGCACCGGCTTTCAAAAACCAACCCCCTTCCCCTGGCCCCAACAAACAAAAGGGGGGGGTTAAAAAGGGAAGTTCCCGGAAAAAAAAAAAATTTCCCCCAACTAAAAAATTAAAAGGTTTGTTTTCCCCTTCGGGCCGCCCCCGTCGACGGCATGACCCAAATTATTTTGGGGTTTGTTTTTTGTTGGTTTTTGGGGTTTTTTTTTGGTTGTTGGTTTTGGGGTTTTTTTTTGGTTTGTTTTTTTTTTTGGGTTTTAAATTTTTTTTTTGGGGGGGTTTGTTTTTTTTTTTGGGGGGAAATTGTTTTTTGTTTTTTTTGGTTTTTAGTTTTTTTTTGTTTTTTTTCCTTTTTTTTTGTTTTTTTTTTTTCCCCCCGTTGGGTTTGGTTATGCCCCGCAAAGTTTAGTTTCTTTAAACCTTTTGTTTTAAATTTTCCATTCTTTTTTTTAAAAAAAAAACCCCCCCAAAATTACTTGGGGTGTGTTTAAAAATTTTCCTCCCTCCCCCTCACTTCCTCCTCCTCTTTAAAAATATTTTCACCCTTCCCCCCCTCTTCACAAGGTTATATGAAATTCATTTTTGGTTGTTTTGTTTTTTTTTTTTTTGTTTTTTTTGGTTTTTGGGGTAAGGGGTTTTGTTTTTTTTGGGGTTTTGGGTTTTGGGTTTTTTTTTTTTGTTTTTTTGTTGGTTTTGGTTTGTTTTTTTGGGTTGGGTTTTTTTTTTGGTTTGGGGGTTTTTTTTTGGATGGTTTTTCCTTTTTTTGGAAAAATGCACCCGGTTTTTTAGTTTTTTTTTTTTATTTGTTTAAACCCCCTTTTATTTCAATTTTAAAATTTAAATAAAAAAAAAAAAACCAAAAAAAAATTTTTTATTTTTCCCCCCCCCCCCCTCCCCCCCCCCCCCCCCCCCCCCCCCCCCCCCCAATTCTTTAAGAAAAAAGGGGGAAAAAATTTTTCTTGATCAATTTTTCCCCCTAAAAAAAAAATTTCCCCGGGGCCAAAATTCCCTTTTTTAAAAAACCCGAAAAGGTTTTAAAAAATTTGTTCCCCCAATGTCTAAAAAAAGGGGTTTTTGGCGGTTTCATCTTCCGCAAATCACAAACTTACAAAAAAGGGGGAAAAAAAACCCCCCGGGAAAAAAAAAAAGGGAAAAAAAAAAGGAAAAAAACCCCAAAAAAAAGGGAAAAAGCCCCAAAAAAAAACTTTCCCCATCCGGGCCAGTAAAGAGGGAGAAATTTTCATAAATTTTATGTTCTTCTTTTTTCCCCCCCAATTTTGAACTTTCCCTTAAAAATTTCCATTTTTGGTAAAGTTCAAAAAAATTTTAAAAAAGAATCGTTTTCTGTTTTTTAAAACTTTCTACGGGAACAAAAATTTTAATTGCCCCCCCCCTTTTCCCCCTCCCCCCCCCCCCACAAACGTACCTATTGGGGAAAAATTGGGGGTTTTTTGGTGTTTGTTTACTTTGGGGGGGGGGAAAAAAATGCTCGGGGGCCCTGGCCTTTTTCCCAAATTTAAGAAATGGCCCCCCGGCAGTGTTCCCGTTTTTTTAACGTTACCCCAAAAAAAAAAAGAGGGGGCAATTTGAGCAGGGAAATGCTATCCCCCCAGCCCCCCAAAAATTGGGGGGGGGTTGGGGGGGGGGGGGGGGGGGGGGTGGGGGGGGGGGGAAGAAAAGACCCCAACGAGGTTATTTTGAGAAATTTTCAAATTTCTTTTTGGCGGGGCAAAAAATTTTGGGGGAAACATTCTGTTTTTAAAATTCACCTTGTTTTGGGGGGCTTGTTCCCATCCTTTTGAATTCGTTTTTTTTTTTTGGGGGGTGGGGGGGGGGGGGGAAAAATTTCCCCCTAAACTTCTTCTCTTTTTCTTTCCTTCCTTTTTCTTAAACCTCCTTTCTTTTTTTTTCCTTTTTTTTTTTTTTACTTTTTTTTTAAAAAATTCTTCCCGGCCTTTTCCACCCTTTTTTTTTCCCCCTCGGGGTCCCCTCCCCCCGTTTTTTTTTCCCGTTTTCTTCAAAAAAAAATCTTTCTTCATCTTCCCCCCCCTTTTCTTCCTCTTACCAATTTTTTAAAACTTTTCCCTTCTTTTCCCTTTCTTTTTTACTGTTTCACTCATCCCCATTAAATTTTTGGTTTCATTTCTTCACTCTTCCCTCTCTCTCTCTCCCCTCTCTTACTCTCTCACTCCCAAAAATTTTTTAATAGGGTATTCTCAATGATTTCTACATGATACACATTTACAGAAAACCCCCAAACAGCAACAATGAGACAAACGGAGACGACGCGGGAACTTTTTTTCCAACATCAGCTGAACCCCCCCCCCTCTCTCTCCCTCCCTCTCTCTCTCATCCCCTTTTCCTCTCTCTCTCTCCCCCAAATTGTGTACCCGGGATAGGGGCCGACCGGGGATACTGACTCGTTTCTCACTGAACGCCCCGCAAAGCAAAAATATTTTTGGTATTTTTCGATCATTAGGTGGGGCTTGTGAATTACTCCCTTTTCTTTAAAACAGAAATCGTATTTTTTTTCCCCAATACCCCTGCCCTGGTGCGGGGGTTCCGAACTCAGGGGTTTTAATTTCCCAATGCACATACTAGTGTTAACGGCAAAAGTCCAAAAAAAAACCAAAAAAATTTTCGTTTCAACTGTTTTAAAAAGGTTACGGAACTGTTTTAGAAATAGGGGGCCCACACTCCTTTTGCGCTCAAAAGATCCTAGAGGGTTAAATTTAACAAACAACTGGTCTGTGACTTGCATTCAAAAGCCTTTCCCATTTTCATTAAGAAAATGACGTAATCGATACATGACGCTTTTCCCGCTCTGCGTTTGGATTAATTTTTGGGTTCCAAACGAAAAAAAACAAATTTGGGGGTTTTTGTTTTAAAGGGGCAAAACTTTAAAATTTTTCAAGCGCATGCAAAACTTGCTTTTGGGTATTAATAATAAAATGATTTAAAATTTGGTGGGGCCACCCAAAAAACCGCCCGAACTGACCAATCACGCCCTGCCCCAAGGGGAAATTAGTGCCCTCTTTTCCGCGCATGTCGGAAGAAGAAGCCTTTTATCTACCCTTTTGGGGACAGCCCGGAGGCCGGGGAAAATTGGTTTCCGTAAAAAGGTCAAATTTAAACGAAGAGCAAGTAACCTTTTGAAGACATCAGTCAAGGGCCGGACTAAAGGGGGAAACCAAACAAGCATTCGACAGCACCCGAAACCTTTTTTGGGGGAGAGTCCTAAAACGAGTCGAAATCGCCCCGTGGGCGAGTCGAAAACGTGGCACAAAGGGCTGTGTTGAGGAAAATTTGGTTTCGAAATTATTTTTTCGTATAGAGAAAAAAAAAATCAATTTCAATGAAACGCATTAAGGCACATTTACCAGTTCAATAATATTTTGTGCGCGCGACATTTTAATGTGCCGGGAAAAAAATATTTCAGGTTTCCCCGGTAAAAAAAACCGTACGTTTTAAAATCGTAAGCGCATCTTCACCCTTTTTGCCTAAAAACGTTTTTGCCATGTACTAATCCATATTATGTAAATTCTATTTCAGCTCACCGTTTTTATCCCAACCCCATTTTTAAGGATGGAAAATTTGTGTGAATGCAGATTTTTATTTAAAGAATCGTAAAGGGTTTCAAGTTTTTAACGAAGAAAATTTTCGGGGTTTCTAAGTGATCTGTATAATATAAAAATTGACGCCTTTTTGTTTTAAATTTCCTTCAAGGTTTAAAATTTAAAAATTGTAATTCACCAGCACTAACCCTTTGGGGCGAATAACTCAGCCCAAGGCAGTTTGGGAATTTTCTATAAAAATTTTTCCCTTCTTTTTGATGACTTAAATCGAAAAGCGTTTTTTTTTTTTTTTAAAAAAAGGGAAATCAATTGTAAATGATAAAAGCAAGCAAGGCAATTGTAAAGTTTTTTTAAACTTTGGATGGATGGAAAGTGATTCCCACCATAGGCAAATCAAAAAGACAATTTTTTAACTTGCAGGCCCCGTCTCTTTCTCGTCTCATCTCGTCTTCATCTCCCCTTTGGGCAAAACCGTCTTTATCCCGCTAAAAAATCCTTCGTGGGGAGGAACGGCTGGTGTGTCGACCTTACCGAATCGGGAAGGGGACGTGAACGCCAGGGGAAACTTTTCCGGGAAAACGCTACGAAATTTCCCCGTGAACTGAGTGACAACGTTTTAAAACACATCCCACCAAACCAAGCAACGCCATAACAAACTCAAAACTTTTTTTTCTTACAATTTATAAATTTTGTGCATGACTACTTTTCCCCTTTTGTGTGTATCCCCGGGAAGATATTTTTGTCCACGACAAAACAGTCTATTTTCGTGCAAACTGCAAAAAGTAAAGGGGAAGAAACAAGATTTTGTCGTTTTTGGTGTATTTTGCATGATTTTTTTTTTTTAAAAGTAACTCATTTCATAGGCAACAAAGGGACTCAACATACAAAGCAACCATACACATATTCACCCAGATAAACATCACCCTTCTTTCATACTTTTTTTTAAAAATTCAGTTGTTGAATCAAAGATAAAACCCCTCTTAAATTACATCTGGGGGGAAAGAAAGTAAAAGGGTGTGGCCCAAAGCTTTGATTTTTCCTCCCGGGCTATCTTTTCCCTTTCCTTTAGCACCAACCATCATTTTGAAGGGGGTCTTATTAAAAACGTCACATATTTTTTTGGGGCTCGCCCGGGGGATTTTTTCGTCTAAAAAGAAACCTGGGGGCGTGACGCGGGCCCAAGGTTTGTAAACCCCCAACCTTCACTTTTTTCCAGTGGGGGGGTTGGGGCCGGTGTGCTTTTATGATCTATTATATGTGTTGACCATCTAAACATATAAAAAAAAATTTTAAAAAATTTCACTTTTTTTTTGTTCATAAATCTTTTGGGATTCATTTCGTTAGTCGCGACGCTATTTTTTCATTATTTTTTCCCAATTTTAGAAAAAGGGCCCCAACAAAAGAACAGCGAAAGTAACGACCTAACACCCTTTTGGGCCAAATTTACTCCTAATTTAAAAACGACAAAATTTAACTTCTTATTAGATCTATTTTACTAGATCTGTTGTGAAAAGATTTGGGTTCAAGTTGCCCTTTAAATGCAAAACTGACTTTAAATGCCCTTGGAATTGTGCAAGTGGTGTTTTTAAATTTTTGTCGGATTTGGGGCACAGTGATTAGAGAAAGTAAATTTATACTCTAAAGCGGCTTTCAACGTAAGCTAATTTAAAGTGGGGGCGACGTGGCACCACGGGGAAATTTTTCGGGCGCCTATTGTTTTCGAAATAAAGATATTGGGGATATATTTTTTAGCACGTCCGTTCGTCAGTTAGAAGTTCGTTCCGTAGCGTGTGTGCAAACCGTGGTTTTGGGTTTTTTTGACGTGTTTTTTAATACACGTGTTTGGGTTTCGAGTGTTGTTTTTTCCCCATTTTTACTACCGGGGTTTTTGTAGTGTTTTTTCCCCCCAGTCTGGTGGGGAATTTTTTTTTCCCTTTACTTTTTGTTTTGGAACGTGTTCAATTTATTTGGCACTAACGCGGACGATATTCGGTTTCCCCCGTTTTTTTGACTGTTAAATTTTTTAAACATCAGGACTTGCAAATGGAAGGGGACATCCGACAGGAAAGTCCCGACGGGCCCGGCATCTGGGCCCCTACGAAAGTCATTTTCCCAACAAATCAGAAATAGTGCGCCAAATTCCGAAAAATGGAAAGCTGAGGGACTAGAGCTAAAGGGCCCAAAAGGAGCAGAACCGCCTTTTCATTTTAAAGGAAAAAGGAAAGTGAAAGGAAAAAGATCGAGAGAAAAACCCGGGCCCAAGAGAACGAGAAAAAAAGAAAGGGAGGGCGGAAAAAAGAAACGAGAACAGCAAAAAAAGAGAGGCCGAAGACAATTTTTAGTTTGAGTTAGCAAAAATAAAAAACAGGAAACAGTGGTGAAGCTCAACCAATGAAACGCCCAATCCATTCTGCAGACTGTAGTGGGCGGGTAAGGCAAGGGTTCCTTACTTAAAGATAAGGGCGGGCCTTTATTTAATTTGACTCATTTTTAAAGGTGGCATTTATTAAAAGGGTGGAAAGGGGAATGGGGTGGGCCCGGTTTTGCTCCATTAAACCAAGGGCAGAGCTAGGAAGCCCTAAGAAAAAATACCCGCCCGGGAGATTCCCGGCCCGGGCTTAAAACCCATCAAAAAAAGGGACATTTTCAAAAAGTAACAAATAGTGTGGCATTACAGACAGAAGTTTTTGTACAGCACGCAAAAAGACACCGATAAAGCATTTCACATGGGATCGTTTGTCTAATGGCAAAAGGGGGTGGTTGAATTTTGGGCCAAACCCGGACAGAAAAAGGGTTTTAAAAAAAATGTTAATCCCAAAAGGGGGGGTTTTTGGAAGCATTGCCCTTTTTGATCAGGCGAGATTTTTCAGGGAGAGAGATCCACAGACGGGGAAAAGGGAAACTGTTTTCAGCCGCAATCTATTCGAACAACAGACTTGTTTGGAAAAGGATTTTCCCGGGGAGTAAACCCCGAACATCGTAGGGAGGTATGGGGTGATAACAGAGGCCAACAAGGAAGCCCCGGAAAAGGGGGGATAACCCAGGGGGAAATGTAAACCTGACCGGGGGGGCAACGAAAAGGAGAAAATTTTCGCTTTCCCCCGATAAAAAGTTACAGAAGTGGAGGCCAAAATCACCAGAGGGTTGGACACAAAAGAGAAATGACACAGCATGGCACTAGACAGGGCTGCACAATGTCAACAAAAAAATGATCAACAATTTTGTGAAGTTGGGAAGGGGGTCGAGTTCAAACCCTAATGCAAAGGTAGAAGCGAAAGGGGAAAAAGGGGGATGCGTTAGAGATACAGGCCTACCATGACGAACCCTGAGGAAGGGCTTTTTTCCAGAACTTTTTACCCAAAGGCCCAAAAAAAAAAGGTACACGGCATATCATCACCAAAAAAAAACTTCCTGTGGCGAGTGTACATATGGGGACACCCCAAAATTTTCCCGACAAACTGAAATACTTTTTATGGAAAAACCCCCTTTTTTCCCGTATTGATTTTTAAAAACCCCCCCCAACAAGAAAGAGGAGGGGCATTAAAGTACCCTTTTTTAATTTCCCAAACCAAAGCGGGAGCAGTTAAACCCGGGAAGGGAGATGAAACCGGGCCCCCCCAAGATCCAAAAAAACAACTTGCAGCATTGTGTCTCCTGCAAATTTAAGGAAGAAAAAGATGAAAGACCCATCACTCAAGAAGTTGGTTTTTAGTTGGGCCCCAAAAAAGACAACGCCGTACCAGCAAAACAGGTGGTTTTAAACATCATTTAAAGATCAAAAGGGAATACTAAAACAGGGAAAGGGGCGTACACCAACGACGCCGCAAAAACCCAAATTGTTGGGGACCCAGGAAACTGAGATCTAAGTACTACAATAGCCATGACATAACCAAAGTCTGGACAAACCCCGGTGTAAGGCCGGGACGAAAGACGTCTGCCAAAATGATTTTTTTTGGGCCCGGAGTTTAAAAGGGGACGCAAAAGATATTGTGGGGGTCATCGATACGGCAAGAAAGTACGGGGAGAAATAGTATTAGGAAAAAAGCCATTTCAGCGGAAGCCGCTGATCGAAATACCGTTTCCCTCGTGTCGCAGTGGACATCATCGGACCCATCAACCCCAGTTCCCTCACAGGGAAGAAAATTTTTTTTTTTTTTTTTTTTTCCATTTTTTTTTTCAAACCCTCATCGATTATGCTACGCGCAAAGCAAAGGCAAAAACCCAAATTTCCCTAAAAATCAACCACCCGAAGCATGGCCCGAAAACTTTGTGGGGAAAACTGGACGCCCAGTGGGAATAAACCCAAAACAAATTTTTCAAGGGCAGAGGGAGTCAATTTCTTTCGGGGCGATGCAAGAGGGCCCAACCCGACTCTTGAAAAATTAAAGGGATCACCACAACGCCCTTTTCCACGCTCAAGGGGCCAACGGACTCGTGGAAAGATTTAATGGCACGTTTTAAGGTCATGTTTTAAGAAAAATTTTTTTAGATCAACCCAAAAAAGGGGACAGATTTCTTCCTGCAGTATTTCCTTACAGGGAAAACCCCCCACAAGAAAAACACTCCCGTTCTCACCATTTGAACTATTATATGGGGGACACGTGCGTGGACCAAAACAAAGGGCTTTTTAAAAAAAATAGGACCAGGGCGAGGAGCTGGGGACAAAACGTCCCGAACAACGGCCGGGAAAATGCCCCCCGACTGAAAAGGGGAAAAATCGAAGAAACAAGCAAGATAGCTCGTGAAAAATCTAGACAATCCGCCCGGGCGACAAAAACGAAGCACTAACAACAGGGAAAAAGAAGATGAGACAACTCAATTTCCCGGGAACAAAGTATTAGTGCTACTTTCCCCCAAAAAACATAAAAAAGCTCCAGATAACAGGGAAAAGGAAACCCTTAAAAACCATTTTCCCGAAGGGGTCAAACCCCGTTTTATTACAGATTGAGAACAAAGCAAGGGGAAAAACAATTTCCCCTCAATCCCTCAAAGGAAAAACTTTTAAAAGAAGGGTTGAAATAACAAAGACGTCGCAAATTTTTTATGCAGGGGGAGGAAAAAGGGCCCATTTTCTGACCAAGGAAAAGGAAACAGAGCAAAGGGAAAAAATTGTTTTCGCCCGAAAAAATCAGTCAAAAAGTAATTTCCCTTTGGCGTGAGAAAACGCAAGTGCCAAGGTTTATAGGGGTGGGAAGAGGAAATTAAATTTATGAATTAAAAAACAAAAAAATGTCCACAACCTTTTTTGATAAAAATTTTTAAACGGGTTCTTTAACTTGGGGGGAAAAAATGTTGAACCAAACAATCCGTACTCAAGGGGACTACATGAAATTTGTGTAAATTTTCGAAGAGTGAAAAAGGGCTCTGGAAACCCTTCCAAAAAGCAAATGAAAAATAATTTAGAAAACAAAAGAGTTGTCAAAAATTTGATTTTTAAAACCTTTATTTTACTTATTAAAAAAACTTCACCCTTTTTAAAATGTTTTTTTCTTTAAAAAGGATTTTTTTGCTAAGTAGGGGGGGATTTTTTTACATGCATTCATAAGCTCGGGTTTATTTTCATTAAAAAAATGACGTAATCGATACCTGACGTCTATTCGCTCTCGCTGGAAAAAATATTTCTATGTCCAAACGACAAAACTAATTGTTAGTTTTTTTCTTTAAAAAGGCAGTACGTTTTTTTAATTTTTAAAACGTCCAAAAAAGACTTTCATTTTTAATTTTAAAAATAAAATGATTTTTTCAATTGTAGGGCATCGAAAACCGTCACGACCAAACAACCCGACGTCCAAGTTGGGATTTGTGTCTCGGCCGCGCATTTTGCGGTAGATAGTACCGTTGTATCTACCATCTTTTGGGCAGCCCGGAGGTCGTTTGGGTTGGGTCCGTAAAAAGGGCTAATTTTCGGAAGAGAAAAATAACCTTTTTAAGACATCAGTCTAGCCGGGCTGAAAGGGGGACCCCCCCAAACATTCGACAGCACCCCCCCAAAATTTTTCGGGGAGAGTTGAACAGTCGCATCGGGTCCGGAGCGAGTCGAAAACTGTGGGGCCCAAGCTGTTTTTAAGGGAAATGGGTCGAAAAAATTTTTTCGTAAGAGCAACCAAAACTATTTCAATTTAATCGCCTTTAAAAGGGACATTTACCATTTTAATAATATTTTGTGCGCCCCGATCAATTTAAAGGCTCTGAAATTTAAAAAATTCAGGTTTACCGGCAACAAAGTACCATTGATCGTAGAGCTGGGCATCTTTTATCGTTTGCTCTCTTTAAATCGTGTTTCCAATTTCTAACCATATTTTGTAAATTTTTATTTCAGGGTCACCGTTTAACAACCATAATTTAAAAAAAAAGATATTTGTGTGAATCCCCCTTTTTTATTTAAAGAATCGTAAACAGTTCAAGTTAAAGAACGAAGCAAATTTTGGAACCCAATAATTTTGTAAAATAAGAAATGACGATTTGAATTAATCCATTTTAAGGATTAAAAAAATTGGGAAATTTATCAAACAAATAAGCCCCTTTGGGGAAAAAATCAGTCCGGGAGATTTGAAAAATTCGTATTTCATTTTTTCCCCTTTTGTTTTATAACTTCAACGTAAAGCATTTTTGAAGGGAAAAAAAAATTTTAAATGATTTGAAACAAGCTAGTGCCAAAGTAAAGTGGGGTTTTAGAAAGGTTATGGATTAATAGTGATGTGCCCCCCATAGGCAAGACAAAAACCAAATTTTTATCTTGCCCGGCCGTCTCATCTCGGGCTCATCTCGTCTTCATCTTTAACCTTCGTCACACGTCTTAATCCCCCCAACATCCTTTTGGGCGGGGGGGGAACGTTTCTGGTGTGGGCGACCTTACCCAATCTGGAAGAGGACTGTGAACGTCAGCGGAAAATCCGGAACGCTACGCAATTCCGGAAAACTGATGAAAAATCGCTTTAAAAACATCCCTCCCCTTCCAAAGGGACGCCAAACAAAACTCAGACATTTTTTTTTTTACATATATAACATCTTGTCATGACTAAAATTTCTTTTTTTGTGTAAACCCCGGAAAATATTTTTGTAGCACGAGCAACAGTCTATTTCGTGCTAAAAGCAAGAAGTAAAGGGGAAAAAACAAGACTTTGTCGTTTTTGGGGTAAAAGTTCAAAAGAAATTTTTTTCTTTTTAAAATTTTAAATCTTTCATAGGGAACAAACGGAAAAACAACTTTCAAAACAACCATCCCACATAAACACCGCAGATCATCATCATCTTCATTCATACTTTAAATTTAAAATTTAGTTTTTGAAACAAAGATCAAACCTCTTGATTACAACTGTGGAAAAAAAGTGAAGGGTGTGGACGAAAGCTTGACTTTTTCCCACTACGGGCTATCGTTTTTTGCCTACAAATCAACCATCAATTTTTGAATGGGGTTTATTAAAACGTCACATGGTCATTCATTTCAAAGGTGGGAAAAGGAAAGATTTCATTATTTGCTAAAGAAACAAAACTTTTTTTGCGCCTAAAAAATCTTTTAAAGGGGTTGAATTTACGAAAACCTTGGATTTGGGGTTTTGGAAAAAAAATTTGATACCCAATTAAAAGAGTTTTAAAATCTTAAAAAAGTTTTTCGTTTTGGGTTTTGGTTTAAAAATTTAACCCCAATTTCACGAATTTTTAGGAGCGTTTAAATTATTTTCAGTTTTTGGGGGAACCTGACATTTTAAATTGGCCTCAACAAATGCGTTAAATTTTGGGGGCCCCAACAAAGTGCGTATAAAAGGGCCCCAACATGTGCGTATAAATTGGGGCCCCATCATGTGCCTATAAATTGCATATGTTTGATTTGGTTATGTCTGGTTAATCGTGTAGGTATATTTCTTCGAATCTTCAGATACAGAGTGATTTTGTGTGCATTGCAAAAATGGAATTTTCATGTGAATAAGAACAAATCCTCTCTCTCTCTCTCTCTCCTCTCTCTCTCTCTCTCTCGTTCCACTCTTCTGCCATACCCGGTGTTAAAATGTATTTACCTTTCAAACAGATGGACGTTTAAGGGGGCACATTACGACAAGAATCACGGGAGACTCGGCATCAAGTTCCTGAAATTTCAGAGCGTCATCACTCTCACAGGTTTTATAGTGAAGCAGATTTGTCACACCAGCTTCGGCAGAGAGTGGACAGTACACGATTATTTTTGTGTTATGCTGTCCTACCGAATTAACAGCTGTTCAGCAGACCTATATTCAGCTGAAAATTTCAGTTTACAGGAGCAGCACACTGGTTGTGAGAGGGCTGTTAAAAGTGTTTCAGTGTGTGTATTTGAGGCCTTCAACTTACCGGTGGTTTCAAATAAACCCAAGATACTCTTCTGGATGAGTATTGGTGACGGTTGCGAGTAGTACTTTGGGTAAAAATGGCCCAGCTATGAATATATTTCAGGGGTCGTGATCCTCTCTGTGTGTGTGTGTGTTCCAAATTTGTCATTTTCATTTTCTTGTCTATTTGATGCATGCCAGCTGTTGTCCATTGTCTATTTGATGCATGCTAGCTGTTGTCCATTGTCTATTTGATGCATGCTAGCTGTTGTCCATTGTCTATTTGATGCATGCTAGCTGTTGTCCATTGTCTATTTGATGCATGCCAGCTGTTGTCCATTGTCTATTTGATGCATGCTAGGTGTTGTCCATTGTCTATTTGATGCATGCTAGCTGTTGTCCATTGTCTATTTGATGCATGCTAGCTGTTGTCCATTGTCTATTTGATGCATGCCAGCTGTTGTCCATTATAGTATCTTTCCATGTGCCCCCACCCCACCCCACCCCACCCCACCCCACCCCACCCCCCTCCCCCCTCCCCCCTCCCCTCCTCTTCTCCCCCACCTCCTTTTTTTCTTTTCTCTTTTCCTTTCATGCAAAATTATATGACCGATCACTTTTTGTTTGTTTGTCCATTCTTCTCTCCGTAAGGACCGGGTTCATTTCTGAACGTAAGTGGCCCAGATGGGGATGTTTAACCTGCCCCGTGCTCGCAGTCTTCAAGTAGACTATTCTGGCACACAGGTTGCATGCATTGTGTATTTTCGTGTAGCCGGTGCTCACCCGTCTTAGGACATGAGCATCGGGATCTTTAGAGTCCGTGTATGATCTTTAGTGCATGTGACACAGACTAGACCTCGGTTTATAGTCCCATCCGACAATGTTAACTCCGAGGGAAAAATCCCCCTAAGCCGAAATTCGAACCCGCAACCTCAGGATCACGAGTCCGGCGCTCTACCAACTGAGCTATCGGCCCCCATACATTATTTCATTTTACTGCGTATTGTTTTACTTACTGAATGTAAAAAAAAACACATTTATTATCCTTGTTAATAAAGAATTTTATCTGTAACACCTCTCTCTCTCTCTCTCTCTCTCTCTCTCTCTCTCTCTCTCTCTCTCTCTCTCTCTCTCTCTCATTTGGCAAAGCGAAGATCGTTCCCACCCAAAATCTTCACCTTCTCCTTCACCCCCCTACCTCTTCCCCTCCCATCCCCCACCTCTCTCTCTCTCTCTCTCTCTCTCACTCTCCTTCTTCTTCTTCCAGATGGGGATGTTTAACCTGCCCCGTGCCCACAGTCTTCACGTAGACTATTCTGGCACACAGGTTGCATGCATTGTGTATTTTCGTGTAGCCGGTACTCACCCGTCTTAGGACATGAGCATCGGGATCTTTAGAGTCCGTGTATGATCTTAGTGCATGTGACACAGACTAGACCTCGGTTTATAGTCCCATCCGAACGACTATATGGGGATGGAGTCAGAACCAATGTTAACTCCGAGGGAAAAATCCCCCTTATACCGAAATTCGAACCCGCAACCCCAGGATCACGAGTCCGGCGCTCTTGAAGCGGGCTTCTCTTCTGAGGACTCTCTGCTGCCACGCTCTCCACGAGTTTCTTTCTACTTATCTGTAACACCTCTCTCTCTCTCTCTCTCTCTCTCTCTCATTTGGCAAAGCGAAGATCGTTCCCACCCAAAATCTTCACCTTCTCTTCCCCTCCCATCCCCCACCTCCTCTCTCTCTCTCTCTCTCTCTCTCTCTCTCTCCTCTCTCTCTCTCTCTCTTCTCTCTCCACTACTCGGTCTGCCGACGGGGTTTTCAATTCATTCCGATGACCGGGTCTGTGTGCAAGCCCTCCCAAAGTTCCCCCCACAACTCTGGGGCAGCAGTAAGCAACCCACGTACATTCCTCCACGCATGGAAAAAGGAGCTGGGCGCTTTTCATGAGGCAGGGAGCGTCGAGGCCGACACAAAAAGATCGGAGCGCTGAATGAAGGTGGTGGGAGAAGGGAAGATATCGGATAGGGCGAGGGGGGAGGGGGCTGGGGGGGAGAGGGGTGGGGAGAAGGTGAGGGTCGTCGGCGGTAGAAAGGGTGGAAGCGGGGAAGGAGAAGAGTTGGGGTGGGGTGGTGGGTGGGGGGGAGGGTGGAGACAGCGGGGGGTTGGCGTAGGTCTCCCTTCATGTTTACCTGCACGAATTCTTCGCCACTCTGACGAGGAATGTCAGGTCTGACAATACTGTGAGGGTTTTTATTTATTCACACATTTTATTCACTTGCTTCCCCCACCCCCATCCCCCACCCCCCTTCCCTGCTTTCTCCTCCTCCTCCCCCTTACCCTCCATCTCCACCCACCCCCCTAGCCCCCACCCCCACCCCCGTTTTGAATTCTCCTTTCAGCCGGCCTAATGATACCTGCCGCGCCTACCTGTTCGCCCGCTCGCTCAGCTGTGGAATCTCTCTGTATCTATAAACTTACCTTGCTGTCCTTCACTCCTCGTGTCTTCCGTCCTCCCCACCCCCCACCCCTCTCCTTCTCCTCCTCCTCCTCCTCCTCCACTTCCCACCACCTCCTTCTCCCTCTTTTCTCTTTTCGTGTCTATAATGCGAGTGTCGAGTCCGCCCCCCCCCCCCCCTTTTTTTTTTTGTGGGAAAGGAGGGCGACGGATTGGTGGGCAATGTAGGCTATGTACATGTAGTATGGCTTTCGCTGGCAATGCGCTCGCAGCGGCGGTGATAGTATTCCTTGTCACTCGACTTGTAGGCAGAAGTGTGTCCCCTGGTATATTAATCCATAGACTCCAGGGACGGGGGTCGGTCAGGTCGGTCGGTCTTGAAAGACAGCTCTCGTCCGTCCAAGTTGGTGCAGTGCGTGCGCACGCGCGCGTGTGTGTGTGTGTTTATTGTGCGTCCTATTACCACTGAGGGCCGCACGCTGTCCTCCTAACAAGTGTTGACAAGCACCTTGCTGGCAGGTGGCTGTCGGTCGGACTTGGTCAGTGTCTTGTTCTGTGTGCTCCTTTGGACCTGTGTCTGTTTGTAGACACGGGACGGACGTGGGCCGCTAAGAGGAGTAGGAGGAAGAGGGGTGTCAGGCTTTTTTTGGGAGGGGGCGAGTGTTTTTTTTTTTTTTTCTTTCTTTCTTTTTTTTTTCTCTTCACGCCTTTGGGGTGTGTTGGACTGAGTCTGTGGCCAGTGTGGTGTGGAGTGTGAAGTGTGTGTTTCGTTTCTCGTGGGAAACAAGGCTGTGCCGTGTGTTATAGTAATTGATTTTTTTTTAAATCTTCTTCGTCGTCGTCGTCGTGGACGTCATCGTCGTCGGGGTGGTGTTCTGCTGTGAGGTGTTGTAGCGATGGGGACCTGGATGAAGAGACACCGGACCAAATATGTGTTCAATGTGAGTAGAGAGTGAATGTTTTGGGGGTTATGAGCACGCGCGCGCACGTGTGTGTGTGTGGTGTGTGTGTGTGTGTGTGTGTGTGTGTGTGTGTTGGAGCCCGAGAAAGCACGTGTCGCAGAGTGATTATGTGTGTGTGTGTGTGTGTGTGTGTGTGTGTGTGTGTGTGTGTGTGCGTGCGTGCGTGCGTGCGTGCGTGCGTGTGTGTGTGTGTGTGTGTGTGTGTGTGTGTGTGTGTGAAAGAGAGAGAAAGAGCGTGTGTGTGTGTGTGCGCGCGCGCGCGTGTGTGTGTGTGTAAAACTCTGTGTCTGTCTGTCGGTCAGTCTGCCTGTCTGTCTGCCTGGCTGGCTGTCCGTCTGTCTCCTCGAGAGAATACATGACGCAGTGTAATTTATGTGTGCGCGCGCGCGCTTGTGTGTGTGTGTGAGTGAGTGAGTGAGTGAAAAATGAGAGAGAGTTTGTGTGTGTGTGTTGTGTGTGTGGTGAGAGAGAGAGAGAGAGAGAGAGAGAGAGAGAGAGAGAGAGAGAGAGAGAGAGCGTGTGTGTGTGTACATGTGTGTGTGTGTGTGTGTGTGTGTGTGTGTGTGTGTGTGTGTGTAAAACTCTGTGTCTATCTGTCGGTCAGTCTGCCTGTCTGTCTGCCTGGCTGACTGTCCATCCGTCTCCTCGAGAGGATACATGACGCAGTGTAATTTATGTGCGTGAGTATGTGTGTGTGTGTGTGTGTGTGTGTGTGTGTGTGTGTGTGTGTGTGTGTGTGTGAGTGAGTGAAAAGTGAGTGTGTGTGTGTGTGTGTGTGTGTGTGTGAGAGAGAGAGAGAGAGAGAGAGAGAGAGAGAGAGCGAGCGAAGAAAACGGAGCATTAGGGAAGCATACATGTCGATCGGGGATTTTGTCTACATGGGTAAGACTCCGAAAGAGATCGACCGTTGTGAAACGAGACTGAGCAAAAGCAAAAGCAGAAATGTGTCAGAGACAAAAACAGTAATCGTTGTCGCGTTTCATATCCTGCACAATCACACTCCCATAGACTTGATCTCCAATGACTCAGACACTCATCCACGTGGGCTGTTGTGATGTGAAATGTGACAAGGCGGCAGTGGCCACGAACATTGAACCATGTTTACAACTTCAGGTGTGTCGCCCGCTCCCCCCAAAAAATGCAGTGCATAATCTATGAGAGAATGTAACAAATTCTTACTTCTTTTTTTTTGTGTGGAGTGCTGCATGCGTCTGAAGTTTTCAACGTTGATAATTAAGGGGACGAAAATAGTGTTTCGGAGCAAACGTTTTGGAAAACCAGCAATACTGTGGTCGATAGCCTTTGAAAAACACACCAAAACAAAACAGAGCTAAACAAAACACCATACACACACACACACACACACACACACACACACACACCACACACACACACCACGCACGCACACACGCACGCACGCACGCAGACACGCACACACGCACACACACACACACACACACACACACACACACACACACACACACACACCGTTTTCATTTCTTTTTTGGGTCTCATCTTGTGTGCCCCATGGCACGCTCATTCCTGTTGCCAACCCACAGCCTGACTTGACCCGCCACAGCCTAGGCACCGGCAATCCACGGGGAACAGACACGGTCTAGACGACATGGGGCACCTTACCAGAGGAGACGCTGCACTGCTGCCGAGTCACTTCGGTGGTGTTCAGTGGCGCCTGTTCTGATCCACCACACGCAGGTCACACCAGCTGCTGAGCTCTCTTCTGATGACAACAGTCGCGGAGCCGGCGTGAGTGAGCTTTTCCCCGGGGAGAGCGCCACCACGTCTGTCCCGAAACGGTCCCACGAATTTGCCGATAGCGGTGACCCCGACAGAACCTCAACAACGACTTAGTCATGAAGAGAAAATCGAAACTGAGGTCACAGTGAAAACAGAGGGGGGGGGGGGGGGGGGGGGGGGGGGGGGAGGGCACACAGAGTATGAGACTTTTCATGCTGATCG
>CM031602.1:66744360-66749913 GCA_018398815.1 Conus ventricosus
TGAGCAAGTACAGGTTGGAAGCAGTCCAATAACATGAGCGCCGAGGGTTTTGTCATGTTAGTCTGTGATGGAAAATCTGTTTTTGTGATCCTCGTCATCAGGTCATAACGTTGTTGGTCAAACTATTTACAGTCGTCGAGAAAATATTATTCGTCTTCCACAGCGTGACATGTCGTGCATAGTCTACCTTCTCTGTCAGTGTTTGTATAACGACCTCTCTCAGTTTGAGTTCATATTTGTAGTCTAGTTGATGCTCGTCTGCAATGTGCGTCAATGCCTTGCTCCAGTTAAGCCACCTGTTTGTATTCAAATGGCAACTGTGGCAAAAAAAATTGAGCTTGGACGTGTTTTCTTCCCCCCCCCCCCCCCCCCCCCTCCAGACGTCAATGTAAAACGTTTGCAGTTTTGCGTTGATTGCAATCTTCCGCGAGCCACACACACTGCACGTACCCTGATTTTCCCAGACGTGCTGTAATCCTATCGTTGTGTGTGTGTGTGTGTGTGTGTGTGGTGCATGCTTGTATATGAGTGAAAAAGCCTCTGTGAATGTGTGTGTGTGTGTGGTGTGTGTGTGTGTGTGTGTGCATGCGTGCGTGCTGGAATACGTACGTGCTATGCATGTATGATTGATGTCCACGTGCCAGCGTATGGGGGACGGGAAGGGGGAAAAGAGGACGCAAGGAGAGAGGGGAGGGGGGGGGGGGGGAGGGCCTTCTCGTGCTAAATTATTACTGAGGTGTGAACCTCACCTGCAGCGGGGCAGGCAACACCCAACGACAAGAGATCACGTGCTGAAGCTGTCTGAGTGCCGTATTCATTGCGCTCACCTTCTCTTCTGACCGCTCTGCTTTTCACTGGGTGTTGGGCGTGGTGTCAGTCAGTCTGTTGCTAGATTTGGTCTTGACAAGAGTACCTCAGGAAGTCACACAAGCACACACACACACACACTTTTCCGGAGTACTGCTGGTTCTGTGGACATCATGGACGCTGAGAGTTACCTGTGAAAGACAGGGGGGAGGGGGATGTGAATTCACCGTGACGGAGGAGAAAAAAAGAAAAAAAAAAAAAGGAAAAAGAGAGAGAAGCAAAGAAAGAGGGTGGAGGACGATGGACGGGGTGGATTGTCGGTGCCTTTGCTGCAGTTCCTGCAGGAGCAGGATGCGGAGGAACGTTCTGTGCTGCGTGGTACGTAGCCTACTGGTGTCACAGCATTCCCTTTGTGACCCTCTTCCTATCTTGGTATTGCACATCCCTTTTTTTGTTGTTGTTAATCCCCCGTCAAATTTGCAGGCTAGGTTAATGTAACAACTGTAACCGTTTATTGGTTGCTTGGTTGGTTGTCAGCATGTTTGCTGTTCATAGAGAATTGTCACAACGCAGACTTTTGACATTTGAGGACAGAGGACAGGATTTGTCTGAAAAAGATGATCAGACCGAGACGTTTTCGGCTTCTCAAGAACTAACATTTCCAAGAGAAGATTATCTAGTGATCGAAAAGGGAAAGATATCCTTTCGTACCCGATTCATGTACAAAAGCCTGTTCCTCTGACAATGTTGATGATTATTTGAACTAATAATTATCCACATTTCATTCTGTAAGAAAAGGGAATCTGCTGACGGCAAAAACGCCGCACGAAGAACCCAGAGAACTCTGTGCGCTCCTACTACTATCAGAGCGTTGTTAGTATTTTGTTATCAAGCTCTCCTTGACATTTTACGAGAAAAAAAATAGCTTTCGTATGGGAGCGTGGTACGAAAGAAATCTTTGCATGAAAAAGGCTGGCGGCTTCCTTTATTTTCTCCCTCTTTTCGTCCAAACTTAAGGTGCAGTCAGACCATTCTCTTCAAATTTATTGCCACTGGACAAAACAAACTGGGGCAAAGCGGCAAGGTGTCCATCATCTCCTCCAGTGAGAACATTAGATTACTGATTTTGAAGGGAAACTGTGTTGTCGTTTCTTTACATAGTGCCCGATTTTAGCCAGAGGAAGTTAGCTCTGTGGCGCCCTTGCGGAAATCGTCCCAGATTCCCATTTCAGCCGGCGGTAGTGGTTGTGGTACCTAACAGAGACCCACCACTCACGGTATTACAGTCATTCCTTCTCTGTGGAGGAAAAATCACAATTCAGTTGATTCTAAAATAGAAAATGAAATAAAGGAAGAAACGAGCGACTTTAAGCGCAGCGAGGGCCGGCTGTTCAAAACTACTCAATTAATTCCTTTCGAAAGAGAGCTTTCTTTCAAATGTTTAGGCCGTCGCACTCGGAACGTGCCAACTTGTACGTTCATTGTAGAACATTCAGCGAGTTTTCTAAATGTCTAATTAATTCCGATCTTTGACGGAAAGAAAGCACAACGGAGAGAAATCAAGCTGAAGGCGAGAGAATGTTGAAAGCAGGGGGCCCCTAAAATGGAGGTTTGTGTGCAATGCTGGAGGTCAGGGAAGCCGTATTATAAACTCCACTAGAAGATCAACGTTTACGCTTTGAATGAGACTATAAACCGAGGTTCCGTGTGTGAACGCACGCATAACATCTTGCACACACGTAAAATCCGATCACCAACTTTCAGAAGAGTAGGCCAGTTTGGCCGTTGGTATGGATGACAAGTTACACACAGCATGCACCCTGCGTGAAAAATGGAAAGAATGAAGGAAGTAAGGAAACTGAGTGATCGATATTGAACGATACTGACTGGATGACACGGAAAACGACTGAATGAAGCGCCAGCTGGCAGCTCTTCAGTCGGTACTACCCAGGTAGGCAGCCGTTGTGTAAACGAGTGTTGATTGTAAAGCGCCTAGAGCTTGGCCTCTAGCCGAGAATAGGCGCTATATAAGTATTCATTATTATTATTATTATTAACCCCGTAAGAGAAGGTTGTCTTTTGACGGAGATAATCTCAACGAAAGATTAAAAAAGGCTTCTTTCCATCAGTTGATTACATTCTATGGCAGGGGTGCATGTGGATAGAGCCAGATTTCCTTTGAAAGACAGATCCTTTCCTTTAAACAGTAACACCGAAATGTTTGCAGTGTGGCAACGTGTGTGCTTATTTGGCATTTGTGGAACATTGATGGTGCTTTCTTGTCAAACCCACAACGACGGGAAGAAACAAGACAACGCACAGGGAAAAAGCCTTCGAAGGCACGTGAAGTAGGAAATCCGTAACCCCCCCACCCCCACCCCACCCCCCACCCCCCTCACCCCATCCCCTCCCCCTGAATTATTTGAGCCTTATATTGTTCGGGGATCCGAAGATCCAAAGAAAATAAAGTATGGGAAGACTGTGGTGTTCATGCATACAATGAGATAGTTGATCACGAGGGAGACTTGGGGGGTCTTTCCAGATACCACCACCCCAGCACCCTCTTGCGGTCCCCAGTTGAAGAGAAGGGCAGACGGGCCTGCAGAATGGAACCAGAGCCATGTCTGTAGAAGGGCAGACGGGCCTGCAGAAAGGACCCAGAGCCATGTCTGTAGAAGGGCAGACGGGCCTGCAGAAAGAACCCAGAGCCATGTCTGTGGCAGTGGTGTGCACAGCTGGTCACAGGGAGGGCGCCAGCGAATGAAAGATCCGTTGTTCACTACACACTTTGAGGTTCCACCGTCTGTGGGACAGTCACGAAGTGTGTGTGTGTGTGTGTGTGTGTGTGTGTGTGTGCGTGTGCGCTCGCGTGCGTGCGTGTGTCCGCGTGCGTGCGTGCGCGCGTGTGTGTGTGTGTGTGAAGGGGGTGGGATGGGGAAGGGGAGAATGGGGACCGGGGGGTACAGGAATAAAAGGGGAAGTGGACAACCTTGGAACATATATCGTATACAAACAGTAATCATCGCACGATGGGGGCAAAGTCAGTCATACCTTTGACATAACATATATTGCTGTTTAAAAGCATGGACTTTTCGTCCCTCCATGACAAATACAAAATCTCTATCAGTAAATGGGCTTCACCCACATCAATACACGCCCTTAACTCCAGACGAATGCACATGTCATGAGTTAACGGGGTCCGCTGTATTTCTTACTGTTTGTTTGTTTGACTATGCTCAAGATGGAACAGGCTGTGGCAGTCTGGAATCAATGTTAATTTGTGTTGGTTCCTTTCTCCAGTGATTGTTGCTGTGTAGATGTCAGGCACAGGGTCTATGTGCAAGCTTTGAACAACCTTTCAGGGGGGATGCCTCCGTGTTTGTTCTGTGTGCTCTGTGTTGTCATTTCTGCTAGGCGATTCGGTTTGTCGTGAGCAGTATACGTTTGGAGTTATTCATGGACGTGTCTGTATTTCATCGTTTGGTTTAGTTAGGTGCGTTAGACGGCAGGTTATACCATGCGTGTATCACGCACACGCGCACGCACGCACGCGCACGCTCGCACACGCACGCACGCACGCACGCACACACACACCACACACACACACACACACACACACACACACACACACACACACACACACACACACATACATACAAAAGCGCGCTCGCAAGATGACTGAAAAGGATTGGAAAAAAAAAGGTTGGAATAGGGGACGGCTTGACTTATGACTTGTTTATTCTGTTTTGTTCCCCCGCCCCCACCTCCCCCTCTCTGCACCCCGTGGGGACCTTAATTATTTATGGCAAAGTGTCCCCGAAGTGAATTTTAATGAGGCCCTCATGTGCTGCTGGATAGAAAGCCGTCACGGGCTATCGGCTTGCCAAGCCTTTCGTTTGGTTCGTGCTGACGGCTAGCGCAATGCCAGCAATTTAGTTTTGCCATTTCGTCTTCAGCCTGAATGGAGATTTTACACACAGAGACGCACAGACACACACACACACACACACACAGACACACACACACACACACAGACACACACACACAGACACACACACACACACACACACACACACACACACACACACACACACAACACACACACACACGCTCACACACAGACGTACGCACACGCACACACACACACACACACGTGTACACAAAAATTTGGAACCCATCCCCTCCCCGAGCTGCGGGAAGGGGAAAAGCACAGAACGAGGGTAACATCAGGAGAGGGGTGGTGGGATTCGGGGGGTGGGGTGGGGGTGGGGTGGGGGGGGGGGGGGCGGGAAGGGGAAAAGCACAGAACGAGGGTAACATCAGGAGAGGGGTGGTGGGATTCGGGGGGTGGAAGGTGGGGGGGGGGGGGGGGGGGCGGGAAGAGGAAAAGCACAGAACGAGGGTAACATCAGGAGAGGGGTGGTGGGTACGGGGGTGGGGGGGGGGGGGCGGGAAGGGGAAAGCACAGAACGAGGGTAACATCAGGAGGGGTGGTGGGATTCGGGGGTGGGGGGGTTGTGGGGGGGGGGGGGGGCGGAAGGGAAAAGCACAGAACGAGGGTAACATCAGGAGAGGGGTGGTGGGATTCGGGGGGTGGGGGGGTTGGGGGGGGGGGGGGGGCGGGAAGGGGAAAAGCACAGAACGAGGGTAACATCAGGAGAGGGGTGGTGGGATACGGGGGTTGGGGGGGGGGGGGGGGTGGGGGGGGGGGGGGGGCGGGAAGGGGGAAGGGGGGGTACATAGGAG
>CM031602.1:66750013-66755013 GCA_018398815.1 Conus ventricosus
CCACATCTCTCCTCAGTTTCCTCGCAGACTATCTCATGAATCTCTCAACTTGTTTTCTTCTCTCCCCCCCTCATCTCTTCTCTCTTCCCCTTTCTCCTGCAGAGCTCCACTCAAAACCCTCCTCTCTCTGTTCTTTCTTCCCCTCTTTTCCCCAGTTCCTCACCCCACATTCTTCTTATTCGTTCCGATCGTCCAAAAGGGGCGATACCATTGGTCAGTATTTTACCCCTGCCCCCCGAAGTTGTCCCCCTTAATTCCATTGGATTTTCAATCACACAGCCCGTTACACCCTTACTCTTGTGGTGGCATTGGTCTTTTAATTGTTTACAGTTTTCACCCCCCCCCCACACAATTCCCCCCTCTTTTTTCCCGGGGCGCGTCGTAAATGGTTGATGATCTGGTAGGCCCAAGGGTTCTGAGTAACAATGATTTGGTTTCCCAAATTCCCCGGATAGTTTGAAAGGCGCTACATCGTCTCGTAGACATCGGGGCGTCGGTCAGAGCCGCTTAGTCGCTGGCGGGCAAAAACATCTCTGTGGACCCTCTCCCCTCTGCAAAATTTGCCGGACCCGACCTAGGGCCCCCGCTTTCGGGCCTAAAAATGTTTGATTTTGACTTAGCCCCTTGGAGGGCCCGACGATGACCACATTGGGTTGTGCTGTTTTTGACCGTGAAATATCCTCCCCCCACACCCCCTCCCGCACCTCTTCCCCCTTCCCACATCCCCTCCAGCATCTTTTCCCTCTTCCGACAACCCCCCCCGCCCCTTTACCCCTTCCCACCCCTTTTGCACCCTTTTTTCCCCCTTCTCACATGCCCTGCAAACTTTTGTTTTCCCCTTCCGACATCCCATCCACCCCGGGCACGAAGGGCAGGTAAAATTTCCCCAGAAAAAATGTTTACCAGAAAATTCTACAAAAAAATACAGTATTAAGATTTCTTATCACGCCTCTTTTTTCACAAATGACATTAAAACCCCTTTTCTTGTAAACCCCGCTTTGTAAAAAAAGTTTTCCCCGTGGTCAACCTCACCCCTTCCCTTTCCCCTTAATTCACTCTTCTCCTGAGTAAGAGTTTTTTGAATGAATCGGTTGGCCTTTTTACTTTGTATGGGATGTTACTTTTTTTTAGCTTTAAAACTTTTGTAAGGGGACTTGGCTACCCTTTTCGCTGGCATGTAATGCGTCGTCAATTTATTTTGTACCAGTTTGTAAGGGGGTGTTGTTTCGCAGTTTAGTTTCCCTTTTTGGGTTTCTTTTTGGGTTTTTGAAAATTTAAAGTTTTGCGCATTTCTGTTTTGTTACAACAGGATGGGATTTTGAAACTGAAACCACAGTTTTTAAAAGCGACCCCAAATAAGCATGAAAAGCCCTCTGAAAGAACGAAACTAAACCCCAAAAACACCCCAACCACAACAAAACCCCCAACAACACACACAACACACCACACCAAACACACACACCACACACACCAAAGTGAGAGGCATAGAACAGCAGAAAGACAGCTGAAAAACAGACCCAAAAGAGAGAGAGAGGAGAAGAGAAAGAGAGAGAGAGAGAGAGAGATACATATGCCAGAGAGAGAGAGAGAGAGAGAGAGAAAGAGAGAGAGAGAGAGAGAGAGAGAAGATAGAAAGAGAGAAAGAGGAACGGATAGGGATACGGATGATTTAATCATTATAGGAAAAGCCCCCTTATGATGGGTGGATTACACTTGACAAAAATGATATTGTAAAGCTATTGATCAAACAAAACATCACATGCCAAGAACAAACTGTGCTTCGGAATTTGAAGGTTTATAGTACAAGGAAATTTTTTTTAACAACATCCTCTTTGTCAGGCCAAAGAAAATGATCAAAATACAGATGCGCTGAATATTTTAGGGGGAATGAACCATTCAAGACACTAAGGAGTCTTGTAATACAAAATAAACTTCATCTTCACAGCATTTTTGCAAAGGACAAATTAAGATAATTTGGAAATTTTTTCCCCTATAACGAAAAGGAACAAAATATCCGTTATTCCCATCAAAATCTTGTCTTTATAATTTTCAGTTCTGCCCCATTTTCTTTGACAAATAAGTGAATACATGAAAGGAATTAACTGCTAAAAAATAAATCTAGTACTACATTTATGGGAATTCCCATTTTTGCCATCTGGCTATAAACCCCATTTGTACAAACCCTTTGGGATAAAAGTGGGTTCATCCCCCTACCCCCTATTAACCGACATACCAAAAGCCAAATTTCATTTAACTTAATTCCCCAAACTTTTTTCCCCCATTTTTGGTTTTTTCCCCCTACATCCAGATTACACAACATGTATAAGTTTCTTTGGTAATAGAATCTTTTTTTTTTTTAAACAATTTAAACCAGTAACGAATACTCTAACGTGAATTCCGAATTTGGATACCTTTTAGTTTCCCCATAAATAAATCATTGATTTTTTGTATGAAACCCCCAAGAATTTTTTAAAAAGAAAAAAAAATGACTTTCTAACAATTCAACGTTTTATCCAGACCCAATTCAGCCCCAAATTGGCAAGGGGTTGGTTTTGGGAGCAATAGTTTTACAAATATTTCAAATGATTTTTTCCCAACTTGAAAATTTCCCTCATTAGCACAAAGCAGCATGTTTTGCTTTCTTGCTAATTTTTTAAAAGCAAAGTTAAAAAAAATTTGTTGAAAAAAAAATTTCCCTAAATTTTGTAGACTTCACGCGGCAAGGTATTCCATTATAATTCCAATTTTCTCTTGCCCTAAATAGCCCCCTTTCCTGAATAAAATTTATATTTTTTTTCTCATATTCATGTCTTGTAAGAAGAAGCAGCATGCCAAAATTTATTCTTTGTTTGTAAACCAATAACTTTTCAGAAACAAAACAATATCACTCCCCAAAGAAGTATAAACAATTCTAAAAAGCCCCCTAAACCGGGGCTCCATGCCCCCATTATTTTAATTTTAAAACTGTTAATTCGTTAATGAATAAAGAAAAAAAATAGGCTACCATCCCTTGTTAACCCCGCTAGGCAAAAATAAAAATTGATAATTTTCCGCCATTCTCACTCAGTTTTTACAAATTAACTATTTTAAACCATTATAAAATTTTTCCTGGACACCATTTTTCAACAAAAAAGCCAAAAAATACTTCTGCAAATAGAATCGAAAGCTTTTTCAAAATCAATAAAGGGAAACAAGTTTACGATTGAAAGAAAACTGTTCGAATAAAAGCCATAAAAGTAAAATATGGCAAGTAGAGTAATTACGTTTGAACCCCCGTTGATACCTCTCGGAGTTTATTTTCTTCTCCCATTCCTGTAACAAAGTTAATATCTGCTGATAGCTTAGGGTAACATCACAAAGTGAAATGCTCGGGAATTATTGGGAAAAGTTTACGTTTCCTTTCTTTAAGGGGTAAATAATAGATTCGCCCCAAATTTTCAGGGTATATTCCCTTTTCAAAGGATGAAAAAGGGGTTTCCAAAAAATTTAAAAAGAGAAATTTACAGCCATATTTTATAAATTTCCAATTATACATTTGGCCTTTCAGCCTTGCGGTTTAATTTTCCTAATGGCAAACAAATTTTTTTTGAATTTGGGGGAAAAAACCATTCACTTTCTTTATTATATTCAATTTTAACATATCATCAAGTTAGTTCTTTTGTCGCATGTTTTGAAATGGCAAACCCAAGGGCTAACTTTTGCATTTTAAGGGGATTTGTTTCAAAGATATCCCTTTTAAATGTGCCCAAATGTTTCGACTATTCACAGAAGACAGTAATTCTGCAAAGGATCATTTAAATTTTCTTCCTCTTTCTCTTCTGTAAAAATTTTTATTCATCTTCCTTTCAATACCGGACGGGCTCCCTAACATGTGAAGTACAAATTTTTTCAACAATCTCGAACAGCTTTTACAAAAAACCACACTCTGAATCAAACCCAAACTTGGATTTATTACTTCCTTTATGCTTACTTGAATTTCATACGACAGGCCCTCTTTAACCAAAAAAAGTAAAGCAGACTTTTGTTAACATCAAAATAACCACTAACTGCATGGCCATTTTTTCCTGAAAGTTATTCGTGCAAGTAACAGAATTAAAACACCCTCAACACTTCCCAAAAAAACTTTCAAGTGAACGTTATCATTAAGTTAGTGTTTTGGTTTTCATCACCAACGAATGGATTCCCAAAACATAATTGACTCAGTACGTGCACACCGTTTACTACAAAGAATCCCAAAAACACGCAAATAAATTCACAAGACATTAAAAAATAATCAATAACCGCACCACTATCGGACACGTATGTGAGCAACCTTCAAGATGCCCTTACACAAACCATTAAGCAAAACAAATCACAGCAGTCACATATTAGCAACAATTTTTCCCTAATTTCAAATTTTGTCCTGAAACATTACCAAATTTAATGGGGGACTCGCAATTTCAACTCAAAAAAAATTCCCCTCATTTTAATTCTTTTTACAAAATGAAACTTAAAAGTCTGCTGTTATATCTCCACACAAAACAAAATACACATCGGTAATCAGTATACATCCCTTATTTAAACCTCCAACGAGCTATACCCTTTTCAATCAAAATGAAAATAAATGGGGCCCTTTGGAGGGAACATAAGAAAAATATATAAAAATCTTTATCTACCCCGAACAACGTTTTTGATAAAAAAGCACCCCAAATCGAGATTTCATAGGGGTTTTTCGACTACTGCAAAAAGTCATTTCTAAATTTGCATAATATACCCCAGACGTCTCCCCTGTTTCGTGAAATTTTTTCAGCAGGTATACAAAATGTTGAAAAAAACCCAAAATACATTTGAATAAAAAATTTTTCAAAAAAGTTTTTCCCTAAAAAAAACGAAATCAAAAGAGCAAAAATATGAAACAAAAATTTTATCTTAATTTTGAAAAAAAACCATAACATTCCAGTGCAAAAAGGGTACGGCGCGTTTTTTTTTATTGTCTCATACAGCTAAAAAAAGTCATTTTT
>CM031602.1:66760013-66762513 GCA_018398815.1 Conus ventricosus
ATGTATTCCACCTGGTCACATCTAGGCCTGAAGCTTATTGTGTTTCACATTTGAATAACTGTGTTATTTCGTTTGTTTTTACACAGCTACGAATTCTTTTTCGTTTTTGTCTTCTTTCCTTCTTCCTCTTCTTCCTTCCTTCCTTCCCTTCTTTTTCACTGTCTGTCTGTTGTTTTCTTTGTATAAGCAGCACATTATCAGAGTAAGTGTGCCAGTACACCACACATTAGAACATTAACAAACCCAGACACTTTGTATCAAACGTCAAAACACTAAAATCAGCAGGAATATGTCCCTTTGTAAGAGAACATACAGACTGGCTGGGAAAAAAGGGGAATAAAAAAATGAACAAAAGAAAAGGAAACGGTGAGAATAAAAATGGCTGAACGTATAAAAGGAATGTCCTTTTTTTTCCTCATTACAGCTAGCGTCTAAAGACAACGTGCATTTTGTTAGTAGACTAGAGTCAATGGGTTTAGACGGAAGGAAGCCGAATTTGAGACTAAGCCATTAAAACTCCCGTCTTTGTTTTCCTCCCTGTCATCTTCATTCATCTACATCACTGTGTGTCTGGCGACTGACTACACTTCCTTGCGATTCTTGACTTGACTTGACTTGATCCCTTAGACGTCGGTCCGTGGGGGCACCCTGAAGCAGTGACAACCATCCTTCTCCATTCCTCTCTGTTCTCTGCCCTCCGTAATGTATTTCTCAGCGCAGGCCTGTCCACTCCGTGATGTTATCCTCCCATCTTTTCCTTTGTCGACCTCTTCGCCTTTGTCCTGGTACTGTGCTCTGCATGACTGTCTTGGCAAGGCTGTTGATCGTCTTGGCAACAGGATCCTTGCGATTCACCTGTCGTGTTTATGTCCTCGACAGCCTCCAGCTTTCTAGGAGTCCAAAAGAAAAATAATATTCTGAGATAACTGTAAGATCATTGGTTTCCTACGTGACTTTGAATTCCCCCTCCCCTCCCGCCGAGGACTGGGGGTTCTTTCAGTACAGGCAGTAACATCGTCTTCTGGAAGTTCAGCGCTGGTCACTTCCTCTTTTCTGTCACTCTCTCTTGATTTTTCTTTTTCCTTTCATCACTGTCGACAACTGTTTGTTTTCCTTAGCGGGGTATTCTCATGTCTCTGTTCAGGTAAGTACTTAGACTTTTTGTTTCTTTCTCTCGTCTCTATTTATAACAACGAGCACCTTTTTAAAAATTGTAATTTAGCAACTGGTCAGTGAGACTGACTGTAGACACTGACCAGAGAGGGACATCAGCTGTTTATTCCCCAGTGTCGATTTACGCACACTTCCCTATCTACGTATACTATTTACGTATACTGGGTTACGTTTAATTTTTTTTCTTTTGTTTTTTTTAAAATGCTTTTTCTGTAAACTATGAGATAAAATTAAGCGGAATGGTCGGTATGTTTTATACTAGTTTTCTCCTGTTAATAATCGAGCGACCATGGTATTAATATTATGTGCTTGTACATATTTTCTTGGTCGTTTCGTCCTCAGTACGGGGCCATGTTCCTCTACGTCTTGATAGTCCTGTAAAAAGATTGCATGGTTGTCTGGGCTAGAATAACAGAACAAACCTTCAATTCTGAATAAGGGAAAGACTGTACGCAATCACATGAACGCGGTCTGAAATAGTACGAGGTTCTCCACCGGGGGTTATCCCAGTATAAACTATTTCCCGTCTTCTGGGAAGTCGATGCTAAAATTTCCACTCTTCAGTCACTCTCATTCCTGTCGTCCTCTTGCGTTCTACCTTGGCTTTGAACATCTTTGTAAAAAACATTTTGTTGTGGTTTAGTCTAAATGCAGTAAACTAGACAGATGGTTGGCGCACTTCGCGTGGCCTAGGTTTATCCGGCTTCAGAATATCATTCCAAAGAGAACATTATCAATGTTTTATACATTTTTGTATATGTTGTGTATATTTCATGTCAGGGTGGTTATTCATGACTGGGATAACTCTCTCTCTCTCTCTCTCTCCTCTCTCTCTCTCTCTCCTCTCTCTCTCCTCTCACACACTTTTTTCCTTTTACACACGATTACAGTAAATTTAAAAGGGACTCGCGTGCTCGGCTGGACAATAGTGACACTGTCATTGACAGTGGCCGCATCACTCAAATAAAAATACACCACTCTGTCGAGTGGTTCAATCAAATTGCTTGCGTGGCTGGTCCAATAGGCCACAAACCAAGTCGTATACTTTCTCATACATTTCAATAATCTATCGAGCCACCCAAGCAGTTGGTCACACAAAGACACCCACCCACCTAGCGCCACCCGAGGCCCACCGCAAGTTCATCCCGTCACTTGGGGCGAATCTCCGCACCCTCGTTCCGGTTCCGGTCGCTGAGCGCTGACATGCGCAGAGGGGGCTCCGGAACAAACGCACGTGCGGGCCGAGGGAAGATAACGCCTGTGGAAATAAACGAAGCTTGCGGCACCGAGTCTGTAGGCGCTCGTAACCCGTAAATAGCGGTGCGAG
>CM031602.1:66767513-66772513 GCA_018398815.1 Conus ventricosus
GCTGCAAGTTCACTCTTTCGTATTTTTTTTTTTCCAGTCTTGATTTCCCTTTTGTAAATACTGTCTTTTTCGTCTCTTCATTTTTTTCTCTCTCTCTCTCTTTCTTTCCTTTCTCCTTTGTCCCTTTTTCCTTCCATTCTTTCCACGAACATGCGACCGGCATATTGGCTGTGCGAGTTTCGGCGGAAGCGGCGAGGGAGAGAACTTTAATTTGGTTCCGGAATCAAAACCACGTGGCTTGTCAGTCAGGCAGCGATAAGGTGTGAAGCCTTTTTGACAAGGGGCTAAATGGATGACGCCAGACCATCCTCGTACGCTGTCAGTCTGACGGTTACGTTGCAACGCGGCTGACACTGAGAGATGGCTGAATCTGGGAGCATGAATTCGTTCCTCTTTATCCCACATAACACACAGAGAGAGAGAGAGAGAGAAGAGAGAGAGAGAGAGAGAGAGAGAGAGAGAGAGAGAGAGAGGAGAAAGAGAGAGGGTGGGAGGGAGGGAGGGAGGGAGAGAGAGAAGGGAGCGTGTGGCTGTTCCCCTGTTTTGATGTTCCTCCGTGCCGCTATTCCTCCGTACGTGTACACAACACAGACACAGACACACACATACACACACGCGCGCGCAAGCGCACGCACGCACGCGCACACACAGACACACACACGCACGCACGCACACACACACACACACGTACACACTAACCTGACAAACCCAAATCTAACAACTTTACTATTTTCTCAATCAAGGCCCTAACTTCTTAACTTTGGTTTAACCTAACCTAGCGGACCGGTGACATACAAGGGGCCTCTTGTCACTGGGGGGGGGGGGGGGGGGGGGGCGGCCATGACCAGAGAGAGACAGAGAGACAGAGACAGAGAGAGGGAGAGACAAGGAGACAATTTAGGTAGAAAGACGAATACTATACAAAAAGACAGATACCGGGTGAGACAGACACCCCAAACGAGAAGAGAGAGAGAGAGAGGAGAGAGAGGAGAGGAGAGAGAGTGAGAGAGAGAGAGAGAGAGAGAGAGAGAGAGAGAGAGGGGGGGGGTAAGGGATGAGATAAGATGGGCCCATAGGAGTTGCCTACCTGAACTTGTTTCCTTTTCAACCTCCAACCCCCACCCCTTATTCCGCTATAGTTTCCTTTTTTTTCATCACTCCCTCCACCCCTTTCCCCTTTTTCTCTCGTGTCTCTCACATTCCGTCTGGTCTGTCTGTCACTGTATCTCTGTCTCAGTGTTTTGTGTTACTGTCTGTCTGTCTGTGTGTTTGTCTGTCTGTCTGTCTCTGCTCTCTCTCTCTCTCTCTCTCTCTCTCTCTCTCTCTCTCGTGGCTTTTACAGTCTCTCTGTCTCTGTTGCTCTGTCTTCCCCCTCTCTCTTTCTTTCTTCTCTCTCTCTCTCTCTCTCTTCTATCTCTCTCTCGCACGCACGCACGCGCGCACACACACACACTTTCAGCGCTTGCTCTCTCTCTCTCTCTCTCTCTCTCTCTCTCTCTCTCTCTCTCTCTCTCTCTCTCTCTCTCTCTCTCTCAGACTGACAGAGGTTCCCAGTGAAGACTGGTTCTCAAACTGGAAGTGAAGGGCCGGGTCCCGGAGGGAGGGGAGACAGCAACCTGATCTGCGGGAGTCGGGGCCCACTTGACCCATCGGATTGTCTAGCCGTGCCTCCGCCACTCCCCCCCCCCCTCCCTCCCCTCCAACATCCTCCCTCTTTCTCCCTTCCGCTGTCCCCCATCCAAACCCCCTCTCAACGCAATCTCTCTCATCTCTCTCTCTCTCTCTCTTTCTCTCTATGTCGCAGCTTGTATTCCTCCAGCCCATCCTTAATCATGCCTCCTCTCTCTCTCTCTCTCTCTCTCTCTCTCTCTCTCTCTCTCTCTCTCTCTCTCTCTCTCTCTCTCTCTCTCTCTGTGTTAATGGGGGCGTGGTGGGAAAAAAGCTTCCAACGTACAGTCCAACTAGATAAACATTCAATTCCTTGAAACTTCGTTTTCTGTCTGTCTGTCTGTCTGTCTGTCTCTTTCTCTGTCAGTCAGTCTGTCTGTCTGTCTCTCTTTCCCTCCCTCCCCCCCTCTCTCTCTCTCTGTCTCTGCTTGACTGCCTATCTCTCTCTTACTCTCTCTCTCTCGGTCTGTCTGTCCGTCTGTCTTTCTGTCTGTCTTGCATCCGCCTTTCTCCCGTTGTTTCTCTCTGCCTCTCTTTCTGACCTATATCCCTGGATGCCCTATTTCCCACCCGATAATTGTGAGTGTGTGAGCGTTCGTGCGACGCGCGTTTGTGGAAAAACAAGAACAGGAGCAGGAGATAGAAAAGGAGGAGAATTCGAAGAAGAAACAAAGAGGAGGAAGAGGAAGAGGAGGAGGAGGAGGAGGAGGATGGTGGTGGTGGTGGAGGAGGAGAAGAGGAAGAAGAGGAAGGAAGGAAGGACGGAAGGAAGGAAGGTCGGAATTGTTCCACAGAAAACCAAAGTCTGTAGTCTACATTGAAGGAACCCTCCCCTCCACACCAACTATTCCATTATAATGCGTATGTGTGTACAGTTCTTTAGTGTAACAGCTCTGAATCACTACAAGATGCCAATTAAGCGTGTGCTTTGTTTGCGTATGCATGTGCGCGCGCGCGTTTGTATGTGCATGACTCGACTCAGACTCAAACTGTAACTGTCACGAAAACCGTTAAGGATCTCTTGACACAACACAAAACAAAATGTGCATGCGTGCGTTTGTGATTGTGTGCGTGCGTGTGCACGTTCGTGCTTGCGTGCGTGCGTGTGTGTGTGTGTGTGTGTGTGTGTGTGTGTGTGTGTGTGTGTGTGTGTGTGTGTGTGTGTGTGCGTGTGCGTGCGTGCGTGCGTGCGTGCGTGCGTGCGTGCGTGCGTGCGTGCGTGCGTGCATACGTGTGTGTGTGTGTGCACGCGCGCGCGTTTATGCGAGGTGCGCGCATGTTATCTGCTAAGATACATTCAAGGTGTATGTGGAATTAAAATGGTAAGGCTGGCGAGTGTGCCCTCAAGAAAATTTCGGCAGACAAGCACAGAAACGTTTGTTCTTTCATGCTACTACACTAGGAAAGGCGCCGCGACAGATGCCAAGAGGGTTGTGGCCTGGAAAAGGTTTACATTCAACACCAGAAAGTAAAGATACGGGACAGCGTTTGAAGAGGAGGAGTAGGATAACCACAAGGCGGGGGAAATGACAGCGACGACGACGACAATAAGACTACGATAATGGTGATGATAATGATGATGAATATAATGCTTATGATCATGAAAAGGGGATAAAGATGAAAAAAATGATCACGATGATGATAATGATGTTGACGACGATGAAGAAGACAAAGACGAAGACTTTGAAGAAGGAGTACATGGAGATCAAAAGAACAACAACAAAAATAACGATGCTGATAGTGGTAGTAATAATGATTTTAATAACAATAATAATTACAAGAAGAAGAAGAAGATAAAGGGAACAGTGAAGATGACTGATCAAATGATCATCATCATCATCATCATCATCATCATCAAGAAGAAGAAAAGGGACTTTCTCGTTTACTACTCACAACCCAGTTGATTTCAGCGGCCATATGATGGCTGTTAGCACATAACACACACACACACACACACACACACACACACACACACACACACACACACACACACACATGCGCGCACACTCACGGACAAGAAAGCATGACACAATCAGGCCTGGAATTACCAAGACTCGTTCCAAACATGAAAGACGTAACTGGATTTGCAGCTCTCAAAAGGGCGATAACTAGATTCTCGATCCTTCACCTCCGATACTTTTTCCCTTCCCCTTCCTCCAGCCCGTCGGATGCTATCCATCAGTGTGTCGAAATATTTATCTCTCTGTCCGAAATATTATTTATTCGCTTCATCCGTAAAGGAGTCTTCCCGCTGCGCTGGCTGTTTACGGTTGATCCCCCTTCCCTTCTCCCCCCCCCCCCCTTCCCTTCTCCCCCTCCCTTCCCTTCCGCCGCCATTTCCTAACAGCCCTCTCCTGCCGCGGAGGAGGGATAAGTCATGATTAATTATCTGCTCTTGGTTGGATGAATGGACCCGCTAGACGTCGCCGCCAGAGAGGGCGAAGGTCACCATGATAAATTCCCACTGATGTGAAGGTTCTAAAGACTGTGCATGGGAGGATACGAGCTTGTTTTGTCTTCCAGCCAAACACAAGTCATGCAAAATGAGGGAGTGGGGATCTGAAGGCTGGGGGGAGAGGGGATACAAGAAAGAACAAAGAGTATTCATCATAAAACGCAAGTAAACGTATGAACCGTGTCCTTTTCCTTGCTGAAGGCATGTATGCAGACGCAAATACACATGCACGTCACTTCAATTATGCAGTTACATATTTTCGGAGAGAAAGAGAGAGATGAGGGGAGAGGTACAGAAAAAAATTAAACAACGTTGTCTCTGATTCAGCCACTTGCCGTTTGTAACCCACTTTGTCTTGAAAGCAAACATGACGAATGCTGTCTTGAAGACTTGGAGGTCATGAAGGACATGTTTTCTAATTATGTACCGCAATTAATTGTGTCCATGCACCATCAACAGAAACGGTCCTAACTTGTATTCCGTCTGCGTGCAGTTTTGACTCCTTCCCCTTCCTCCCCTCCCTCCATGCAATACCTTGCAAAGTCATGGTGACCTGAACAAGGTAGCCTATGACTGGAAACGGGCTAACGCGCTGTCAAGGTGACCTAGGAATAGTTTTGCAAGAATCTGTTTTCCCCCCACTACCTACTTTTCCCCGCTCCACTGATAAATGACAGTTTCAGCTAAAAGCTGGGTTAAACCGAAGCACTGAGGGGGAAAAATTACTCTAATATTTCCAATGCCTTTTTAAAGGACAGTTTCGTGTTGTACTGTATGGCACTGAATGTCCTTGCATCGTATCCCATGGTATTGCAGAGTACTCTTCTAGCGTGCTGTGTTGCACGTTTGCTGTGCAGTGTCTCTTTTCAGAACAAAA
>CM031602.1:66775013-66782513 GCA_018398815.1 Conus ventricosus
AGGGACACCACCTCAGGACAGTGGAGTTGGGTGATTGGGCGAAGAAAAAAAAAAAAATGGGGGGGGGGGGGAGGGGAAGCGGGGTTGAGGAACCTAACATTATACTGACACTACCAAAACAGCATGACATAAAGATGTGCAGCGATTTTTTTTTTTAAATTAAAGAAAGAAAAAAGAAAAGGAAAAAAAAAAAAAAAAAAAAACCGTGAACACTGGAAGGGCGTGGACAGGGAGGAAAAGAGGCCAAATGTGGGGGGGAGAGTAGTAATCAGGGGCGAGGGAGCACAGGGGAGGAGGCTTGAACTCCCAACGTCTGGAAGCCAACTCAGGGCTGCGAACTTGCCCTCACAGGCCAACCGAGAGGAGCTCCTACCCTACCCCTCTCTAAATCTTACTGCACGGGGTAAAATACAGATAGATCAGTCCATCATAAACGGGGGGGGGGGGGGGGGGGGGGGGGGGAGGGGGGGAGGTGTGTCTAATATCAGCAATGATGTCAGCTTCGCCGCCAGTGGCACCCCGCCACGGGGAAGAAGCCAGGATGGCCACAGACTAGCTCCCCTCTCCAGGGCTACACTTACCTCCCCCCCACCAGGGACACAAAGGGGCTCCGTCTGCCGCCGGCGTGGATAACAGGAAGCATTAAAAGACTCGTAGATTTTGTGCGAGAGGGATGGGGAGACGAAATGTGGGAGGGCGAGAGAGAGAGAGAGAAGGGGAGGAGAGGGGGAGAGAGAGAGAGAGAGGAAGAAAGAGACAGAGAGAGAGAGAGACAGACAGACAGACACAGACAGTCAGACAGACAAACTGGCAGACAGACGGACAGACACAGACACAGGCACAGACAAATAGAGACAGGGACAGCAGACAGATATAAAAAAAACAACAACCCAGACCTACCGACAGACACACTGAAGCGGAGAGAAGGAAAACAAGGGGCAGAAAAGAGAGAGAGGAGAGAGAGAGAGAGAGAGAGAGAGAGAGAGAGAGAGAGAGAGAGAGAGAGAGAGAGAGGGTCAGACAAAGACAAAAAAAAACCCAGCAGTGAGAAACAAAAAGAAAAGGGACAGGGCGAGAGGAGAGAGGAGAGAAGAGAGAGAGGAGAGAGAGAGAGAGGGGAGAGGAGAGAGAGAGAAAGAGAGAGGAGATTAACAGAGACGGAGATACAAAGACAGTGAGACAGTAAGAGTTGAGGATGATCGAGGACTCCAGACAACGAGGCCAGAGATAAGTTCTCTGCAGCAAACAACGCAGTCTGCCTTTGAACTGTCGGCCAGAAAGAGACGAGAGCCGAAGTAGAGGGAGGGGCGGATTGAAAGGGGGAGAGAGTGGATGGGCCCTGGATGGCGGTGGTGAAGGGTGGGGGTGGGGGAGGGGGGGGGGGGGGTGGTGTGAAAGCAAGAATTACAGTGAAGTGTTCTTACAATGATGTTCCACAGAACTCGGATGAAAGGCGGCTTCGTGGAGTTTGGAAGCGGTGCAACTCAGCGGTCAAGCTGCCATCTACCAGCAGCGTCAGCGGCTTCCTATTGGTTCAAACCTCAAATGTTCTCCTCTCTCCTGCTGGTGCTGTACCACACACACACACACACACACACACACACACACACACACACACATATATATATAATATATATATATATATATATATATATATAATATATATATATTAATATATATATATTATATATATATATATATATATAATGGGGCTCTGGGGGGACGTACCCTTTGATGCTTGCTGCTGCATCCTGCATATTGCATGTGGGATGGACGGGCTCATTGGATCTCCTCTCATCTCCTAAACTCTCACATGTGGCTCCAAGCGCCATACCCCGGGACCTTGCCCCAGCAGGCTTTGCCAAACCATGTGAGGGGGGTAATGTTAACATGGCATTACTGGGCGTAACCTCAAGTAGTAGGCGACCGGCCAAGGCGGATAAAGTTCCAAGAGGAACCTAACGGCTACATGTTCAAGACCAAGGCGAGCCACCCGAGGAGGATATCGGCTGTGGTCTGGCATGGAGAGGATGGCTCCGCCATGCGTCACTGCCCAAGACACACCCATGAGAATGACAACCCAAAGATGATTCCATCCCGGGCTCGGTCGTCGCCCGGGACAACAAGGACCGTCTTTTTCCGTCGACGGTCATCAGGGCGAAGTGGAAAATATGCTACTGGTGGACCAAAAAGCATCCGTGCCAGGATAACATCATAATCGGCACATGGAATGTCAACACACTTAATGGCGCTGGAAGACTGGAACAACTGGAACATGAAATGAAGAGATATCGTTGGAACATCTAGGGTTGTGCGAAGTACGCTGGAAAAATTTCGGAGAGATAAACACCCCAGAAGGCCACAAATTCTACTACAGTGGCAGGGAAGATTATCATGAACACGGGGTAGGTTTCTAGTCAACAAGAACACAATCAATAGTGTAATGGCTTGCAGACCGGGTCCTCAAGTCGAATCATGACCTTACGTTTGAGGGCAAAACCATTCAACATCACCATCCTACAGGGTTATGCCCCACATTCGGCTAAAAGCGACGAAGAAGTCGAAGAATTCTATGGCCAGGTACAGGAAGCGCTCGACGAAAATACCCAAAAAAGATATCATAGTGGTACAAGGTGACTGGAATGCTAAGATCGGAAAAGACTTGTGCAAAGACTGGAAAGACACATGTGGACCCTATTGTAACACTCTAACAAATGAGAGAGGACTGAGACTCCTGGAATTTACAAAGTCAAACAACCTGAAGATAACGAACACCTTCGGTCCACACAAGATGTCCAGGAGAATAACATGGCATAGTCCTGGAGGATTGTATCACAATCAAATCGATTACATCATGGTAAAACAACGCTTCCAATCGAGTGTCAACATTGCCAGAACCAGAAGCTTCCCGGGAGCAGACATTGGAAGCGACCACGAAATGGTCCTCATGACATTCGCACTCCGCCTAAAAAAAAAAAAAAAAAAGAAAGGAAACATCGGGTTAAAGTTCAATCTGGAGAAGCTAAAAGACCCTAACATAAAGGAAGCATTTCAAGCAAATATTGGGGGAAAAAATTCGCACCTCTACTTGTCCTGGCAAACGAAGACATCAACATAGAATCCTTAAACCGACTCCTTCAACAAAGCTGTCACAGAAACCAGCAGCAGAAGTGCTTGGTAAACATCGGCCGAAGAAGAATCCATGGGTCACCGACGAAATTCTGGAACTTCGTGACAAACGTCGGGAATTGAAAAACAAAAAGAACAACCCAGAAGGAAAAAGAGAGTACAATGATGTTAACAAGAAGGTTAAAACTGAGATGAAGGCAGCAATGGAAACTTGGATTGACAACCAATGCCAAGAGATTGATAATAATCTGAAAAAACAACAACAGCAAAGCAGCCTACAAAATTGTCAAGGACCTAACGGGAAAGAAACCAAGCCAAGACAACAACGATCCATGACAAAAACGGTAAATGTCTCAACGATGATGAAAAGATACTACAACGATGGACAGAATACTGTTCTGAGCTTTACTCGCACAACGCTGAGGGAAATTCATCAATCCTTGTCGCGCCGGAACCAACAACTAACAGAAAGGGATAATATAACACGTGATGAAATCATTAGAGCCTTATCATCAATGAAAGCAGGAAAATCGCCCGGTGTTGACAACATACCGGCAGAATTGATCAAGGCAGGAGGTGATCCAAATGGTGGACATGTTACTTGCAATATGCAACAGAAATCTGGGAAACGGGGAATGGCCTACTCCCTGGACACAGTCACTTATCATCACGCTACCAAAGAAAGGCAACCTACAGCAATGCCAAAATTATCGCACGATTAGCCTCATCAGCCACCCAAGCCAAGTTATGCTGAAAGTAATCCTGAATAGACTGAACCCACAAGCAGAAAAGATCATCGCTGAAGAACAAGCGGGGTTCAGGCCAGGACGAAGACCATAGAGCAGATATTCAACCTAAGAATACTGTGTGAGAAGTACAACCAACACCAACAACATCTGTACCACGTATTCATAGACTTCAAGAAGGCCTTCGACCGAGTGTGGCACGAAGCATTATGGGCAACAATGAAACTCTTCAACATCAATGCCAACCTCATCAGAACTATTGAAAGCCTCTACAATAAAGCCACCAGTGCCGTTTTCTTCGGTAACAACATAGGCGAGTGGGTTTCCCAACTACCGTTGGAGTGCGACAGGGCTGTCTACTCTCCCCCACACTTTTCAATGTCTTCCTTGAGAGAATTATGACCGATGCGCTAGAAGACCATGAAGGAACTGTAAACATTGGAGGGAGAACCATCACCAACCTCCGTTTTGCCGACGACATAGATTTGGACAGCTGGAAACGAACAAGAGCTAGTGCACCTGATCAACAGACTCAACAACACCTCTGCTGATTAGTGCCCTGGAAATAAGTGCGGAAAAGACAAAGGTCATGACTAACAACCCAATCGGCTTTACCCAAGAACATAACCATCAACAACAAAAAGCTTGAGCCAGTCAACACATTTAAGTACTTGGGGGCAACAATCTCAGATGAAGGATCAAGACCTGAAATCATCTCAAGAGTCGCTCAGACCACAGCTACGCTATCTAAGCTAACGCCTCTTGGAGAAATAAAAACATCTCCATCAGCTCAAAGATTAGACTTATGCGATCCTTAGTCATGGCGATATTCTTATATGCTTGTGAGTCATGGACGTTGAAAATCAGACCTTGAGAAAAAGATCCAAACAATGGAAATGAGGTGCTTCAAAACGACTCCTTGGCATCTCATACAGAGATCACATCAGCAATGTGGAAGTTAAAAAGCGCATCGAGAATGAAATTGGTCCATATGTCGATCTCCTAACCTCAGTAAAAAGATGCAAACTGAAATGGTATGGACACATCACACGATCAACAGGCCTTGCCAAGACAATCATGCAGGGCACAGTACCAGGACAAAGGCGAAAGAGGTCGACAAAGGAAAAGATGGGAGGATAACATCAACGGAATGGACAGGCCTGCGGCTGAGAAATACATTGCGGAGGGCAGAGAACAGAGAGGAATGGAGAAGGATGGTTGTCACCTGCTTCAGGGGTGCCCCCACGGACCGACGTCTAAGGGACCAAGTCAAGTCAAGTCAATATTATATATATATATATATATATATATATATATATTATTATATATATATATAATATATATATATACAGTTTCTGATTTTGAACCCTTGGTGGTGAGAACAACACTGAACTACAGACTGTGGTTCATCTCCATTAATTTGATGGGTGCCAAGGGAAGACCACCGACACAATCAGCAGTGTCTGGCTGAGGAGTTGGAACCAGCGGACGAAGAGCCCTCTGAGCAGCGATAGGAATGGTTCCGTTTTCAAATTTAAAGGACTGCGATGCAATTCCATTTTTTTTTCTTTCCCTTTTCTTTCTCTCACAAACTCAGTTTTTTTTTTTCATTTTGTTTTTTTTTTTGTTTTTGTTGTTTTGTTGATGTTTTTGTTGTTGTGTTTGTTTTTTGTTGTTGTTGTTGTTGTTGTTTTCCAAATCATTCTTAAGATGACAGAGGAGCTGTGAGCCTACACGTGTTTTACCATCAAGCTAATTTTGTTCCATAAAACAACACCACACACACACACACACACACACACACACACAACCCCCACACCACAGAGGCAGGGAAGGAGGAACGGGGGCGGGACACAAACATGCAGATTCATTTCCGAATGTATCGGCCGAAGCATCACTTCTCGACGGACTTTTATTTTCACTGCGGTAACACACAGGATTTACTTAGAAACAAAACTCAGTTGAAGATTGAAATGACATAATCATCAGTCTCTTTACTGTCGGCCCGTCTACAACCCCGTGTGGTAACCAAAAAAAAAGGTGTGACGATGTATTAGAAATATTCCCAAGTTAAATTTTCGAAGCGGTAGGACGGGGGAGGGGGAGTGGTGTGTGTGTGTGTGTGTGTGTGTGTGTGTGTGTGTGTGTGTGTGTGTGTGTGTGTGTGTGTGTGTGTGTGTGTGTGGTGCGTGTGCGCGCGTGGGTGGTGGGTAGAGGGAGGTAGCTATCCATTGTTGGATTAAGAGCGCCTAAATGTATATTCATATTTATTGCAAACTGATTTCCAAAGAGAGAATTTATACATCTGATGCGTCACTTGAAGTTTTACAACAAAACAGTATAAAGCAAAGAAAGCACACGCACACATACACACACACACACACACACACACACACACACCAAATAACTGGAACAATGTGTTGTGTGTGCGTGTGCGTGTTGTGTGTGTGTGCGCGCGCGCGCGCGCGCGCGGGGTTTGCGCGCAGGGGCGGGCACAAATGCTTGTTCGGTTCGCGTATTATCATTGCATTCCGACCATGCCATAGTTTTCTCCTCTCCAGATAACATTTGGATCCGGACAGCCTTCTATTTGACAGACGCTGTGTCGTCCTCTCTGCCCATCCCCTCTTTATTTGGACAAGATCAAAAGCGGACTCTCTTTGTGACGTTTTTAGGCCTCCGGGAGTCATCACGTGACCGCACCACGTGTCCTGACACGAGGGCGGCTATGCGCACGCGTGCCCCCTGCCAAAGCCACGTGACCGTAAAGGGAGAGTACACTCGCAGACGTTGACATATCTCCCTTGTTCGGTCCACGGTCGTCCCGTCCCACAAAATCTGCCGTCCTCTGTCCTGTTTGCCCCTTTCCCGTAATCTGCCTCCGTCCACCCCCTCCACCCCTTCCATCCTTCCATCCACCCATATTTCTCTTTACTCTCCCTTTCCACTCTCCCACCCCTTCACCGTCACCATCCTCTGGACACACACACACACCACGCATGTAAATACGACACTGATTTCTGTACATGTGTACAACTGATCGTGTAATGACCATCGATGTTAAAAAGTTACCTCTCTTTCACTTGAAGCTTAGATTTTCTTTTTAATGGAGTTGAAAACTGGAGAGAATCATATATGTTGCGTGTGGGGTGTGTGTGTGTGTGTGTGTGTGTGTGTGTGTGTGTGCAACAATTTGTTGAACAATTTAGAAGTGGAGAAAACAAGAAACAAAAACAAGAAAAAAAACCTCCCCCCCCCCCCCCCCTTAACTTGGACGCTTTGTATTTAGGATATACAAAGTAGGTCATAAACTATGCATCGATTTCCATAACTTCATCACAAGTGGTTGATTAAAGCTTTCCACAGACACATTCTTCCGACAGTATTGTAAAGAATGGAGTTCGAGACACCTAATCTTAATGTTGACGGTACAATAGGAACAACAGTATGTTTGAGATAGTAATGATAAATTAATCATGTCGACTTCAATCAAATAAGAAAAGGCAAATGGATGTTGTTGTTGCTGTTGTTGGTGGTTGTTGTTGTTGTCATTATTTTAAGATGCTATAATTATTGGGGACATTCCTTCAGATCATTACTTTAGTCTGTTTTTGAAACTCCATGG
>CM031602.1:66787513-66797513 GCA_018398815.1 Conus ventricosus
TTGACAGGGCTGTACTCTGCGCTTACTTCATCATGTATTCCGGTCTGGTCAGAGACTATTGACAGGGCTGTACTCTGCGCTTACTTTCATCATGTATTCCAGTCTGGTCAGAGACTATTGACAGGGCTGTACTCTGCGCTTACTTTCATCATGTATTCCAGTCTGGTCAGAGACTATTGACAGGGCTGTACTCTGCGCTTACTTTCATCATGTATTCCAGTCTGGTCAGAGACTATTGACAGGGCTGTACTCTGCGCTTACTTTCATCATATATTCCGGCGTCAACCGGGCCCGAGACACACTCGCAGTGTTGGTCAGGAAATTTGGGCAACAGTCTGAGAGACGCATCCATTCAGTGGATGAAACTGGACTGTGTGGTTCAAGTCTTCCCAACTGTGCCCACGGCACACTCTGCTCTGGGTTGGAGACGGTCGCGGCCACAACTAATTGGCTGTGATAGGAATCGAACCCACCATCTCCCAGCTCGGACCCGCGACGCGAACCACGGTGGCACGGCGACTGGATCTGTTTCTTTTATTCATATTCAATATCGTACGTGCTGGGCCACGTGTTTCAAATAATTCTGTCAACTTTGTTTCGATTGGGAAATGGAAACATCAGCGTTCATCTGTTGTTGCGCCAGTAATGACTGCCTGTCTCAAAGCGGAGCTGCGGCCATAATTCTTTGAGCAGACGATCTCCGTGAAATGATGAACGGACATCGGCATGTCTAATCTGAACGATTATGAATCGTACACTGGCTGGTTCTGAATTAAAGTAATCAGACATCTGACCTCTTCTTGTCTTCTGGATCGAATCCGTCAGACTGTGTCCGATGCCAGGAGCCAAACGACACCCTTGGGACTTCACCTTTGACACTTCAATGTTTAATACTCAAGACACTGTTCACGGAATGGTAGATCTACTGTTATGGATTAGCAGAGAGAGAGAGAGAGAGAGAGACAGAGACAGAGACAGAGACAGAGCGAGGATGAGAGGGAGGTGGTGGAGGAGAGGAGAGAAAAAAGGGTTTAAGCTCCAACAAACGGGACGTACCATTTATTTGGCTTAAAGTTATAGGATATTCATGGTGAAGCAACCTTGGGGGATAGGGGGTGGGGTGGGGTGGAGGGAAGGGGTGCATTGTTATACGAAAAACGCATTAAATAACAAACAATACATGTTGCTTATCTGTCAACAGATCACGCCTGGACGGCAATCCAGAGCGACTTCATAGAAAAAATAAATGTTAAAGATTAAGCCAACATTTTCTTCTCTTTTTTCCGCTAAACCGTCTAGTAACGTTTATGATGCACAATTTAACTCAGGATTTTATTTTCATTTTATATAGACCACCACATCCTGATGATTGCATCCGCATGAAACAGCGCTGTAGATAGTTTTAAACCTTACCTTTTAACAAATATATATATATATATATATATATATATATATATATATATATATTATATATATATATATTATATATATATATATATGTGTGTGTGTGTGTGTGTGTGTGTGTTGTGTGTGTGTGTGTGTGTTGTGTGTGCGGTGTGTGTGTATTTAGTCTATATACAGATAGATAGATACAAACACTATGTTAAAAAAAAATCATACCGTTACCACTACCTTCACGTGCGTTCGTTTATTTACTTACCGATGTATCTATTTATTTTCTTGTTTATCAATTTGTTTATTTTCTTTATTTCAATCACACATTGAAATTTTCTATTCACTTACAAGCAAATGCCCTTCTTTACTTTTTTGTTGTAATCAACAAAATTTGATACGCTCACATAAATCTATTTTCCACTAAATTTGAGAGAGAGAGAGAGAGAGAGAGAGAGAGAGAGAGAGAGAGAGAAGAGAGAGAAGGAGAGAGGAGAGAGAGAGAGAGAGAGAGAGAGAGAGAATGACTGCGTAGTAATTCACCCTGGCTACGCGGTAGAAAAGAACAGAGAACATGACACTGAACATCTCTCCCTTGTCATCATCACCATCGGCGGCAGCGGCAGCAGCAGCAGCAGTCAGTAGTTGCAGTGATAGTAGCAATGAGTCTATCGTGTGGTTGAAGTGGAATACCAGTAGCATTCAAATACATTCTCTTCTAGCGTCTGCTGGCCTTCTTTCGACTTGTTTATTGCTTTGTGTTCTTTATTCATAGCTTTGTTTTCAATGCCGGCTGCACACCGGCCATTCGTATTTTACTCATTCATACCTTTTAAATGAGTGAAGAAGCTCCATGGTGCATTCCATGTCGTGTGCCACTCACAATGAAACATATCTTTTAGAGTGTTGGGATTTGCATGATGTGAGACACAAACATTTTACAGCAGATTCCATGAAAACCTTATTCAGAGATGTTCCACCTGATGCGATCTTTGAATTCTTGAAAGAGATTAACATTTTTCATCGGATCCGAGGTTTTATAGTGGAAAGATTTTTAACAAAATTTCGGATGGGTTTTTAGAAGATGTATTTTAAAGAGTTGTGTGAATGAATGACTTGTGAGACGGCCCTGATATGGCCCTTTGCGGTCGGCCGGGCTATAAGCAACATTACCTTACCTTACCTTCTATTTCTTAATTCCGTAATGTGTTTCCCCCGTGTTCATCGATTCGTTTGCCCCTTTCACATACACACGCGCGAGCGAGCGCGCGTGCGCGCGCACACATACACTCACACAGACACACACACACACACACACACACACACACACACACACACGCACACGTGCGCGCACAGTGAGAGAGAGAGAGAGAGAGAGAGAGAGAAGAGAGAGAGAGAGAGGAGAGAAGAGAGAGAGAGAGAGCAGACAGAGAGAGAGAGAGAGACAGAGAGAGAGAGAGAGAAACAGACACAGAGAAACACAGACAGACAGACAGACACGACAGACAGACAGACCGTGCCACTTTAACACACATAAACCCCGGTTGCACTTTGGAACAAATTAGTCCAACAATATCGCTGATGCCCTCTTCCTGCGACCCCCTCTTCCCCGGGGACTCTTCTGCCTCCTCCCCCCCCCCCCCCCCCCCCCCAAACGCTCTACTCGCCCTTCCCCCCCTCCCACCCACCCCCGCCTCTCTCTCTCCTCCCCCCCCACCCCTCCCCTAAAATGTTTTCCGTAGAATAGCAGGAATGCAAGTCACAACCTTCCACCAAACCCTCCATGCGATACTGTCGTATTCATTTTTTTCAAGCCTTTTCCTTTCATCTCCAGAGCGCGGGGGGGGAAAAGGGGGGGGGGGGGGGGTGGTGGTGGAGGGAGAGTGGAGGGTGGAGTTTTTCCGCCCGCTGGAAATGCCCTACGTGTTGGAACGCACGTGAAAAATCGTAGACGGGGGGGAAATTAAGACGCCCCTTTCTCGCTTTGCGCACAGCGCTCGACTCCAGCGTCAGATGAAAAGATCCCTTCATTGCGAGGAGTGACGTCCCTTGCCCGAAAACGCGTTGCCATGACGACTGGACGAGGAGCTGTCACCGGGTATTTTATAAATTTAATAAAAAGAAGAGCATGACGGCGGGGGTGAAAGGGTATTATGGGGGGGGGGGGGGGGGGTGGGGGGAGACGGGGGGAAAGAGTGAGAGGAGGGGAAGTGGGAAGAGGTGATGGGGAGGAGGGGGAGAATGGTTGGAAAGAGATGGGGGGGGGAGGGGAGAGGGGTTGGGGCTGCGGCCAAAAGTTTTAAGCTACTGCAGACTTGGCAAAAAATATTCAGATTTGCAGGAGAGAGAGAGAGAGAGAGAGAGACGGGCCCGGTGGGTGTCTATTCTGTGAAAGAAGACAGAAGCCATGGCCAAATAATAATATAATGGCCGGATGCTGAGAGTACTTGGCAGTGGCGACGGTCATAGGCCCCTTCTCATCCCCTCTTCTCTTCTTTCTTCCCGTCTTTTCCAGTCTTTCTTCTTTTCTTTCTTTCTTCTTTTCCTTTCTGTCTTCTTTTCTTTTTTTCTGCCTCCTTTTCCCCTTTTTTCCCTTTTTCCCTTTCTCTCTTTTCTTTTTGTCCTTTTGGGTTTTTCTTCCTTTCCTCCCTTATTTTTTTTTTTAATCATGTTTCTTCTTCATCTTCTCCTCCTCCCCCCCACCTCCTCCTCCTCCTTTCATTTCTGCCAAGAATTCGTTATAAATGTATTCAGATTCCAGTTTTCATCTCTCCGGAAAACTAACTTAACGATGTCGCGGGATCTTCAGACCATTTTACGGGGGGGTTTGTACGCTGGTGAGTAGAAGTGTTTTAGTTGAAACCACTTCTGACCCCTTTAAATGAACAGTTAATGATTGGCGTTCCGTGACTGACTTCAGTTTCTTTTCCATATTTGTTCTGTGTTCTGGCACTTTAATCTTCCAAATTTTTCATTATTTTAAGGTGTCAATCAACACTCCCAAGTGTCGTAAAGATATAATTTGGGCTTACAAAATCTGTTCCAATCTGTGTGTGTGTGTGGGGGTTTTGTGTGTGTGTGTGTTCGGTTGTTTATTTGTCTCGCTTTGATTTGTTTTTCTTCGGTGTCAGTTTTCAGTCACTTTTCCCCCCTTTTCTAATGAATGACTTAAACCCAAAACAAAACAAAATAAAAACCGGCATCTCATTTAGAATGCAATTCCATCAAACCAAGACCGTGCCACCTATGTCCAAGTTCCCTTGTCAGCAGTTTAAACGGGTAGGGGAGATTAGGTTGGCCCAGGCATACAGACATTGCCGGATTCAAAAGAAACAGTTCTGATTTTTTCTCTGTACAACTGTCGCCTTCAAAATGAAGACGTTTATCATACCATCTATATTATAATATTGATCAATAATCTTCTTAACGTTATCATACCATCTATATTATAATAATTGATCAATAATCTTTTTAACGTTTATCCATACCATCTATATTATAATAATTGATCAAAATCTTCTTAACGTTTATCATACCATCTATATTATAATAATTGATCAATAATCTTCTTAAAGTTTATCATACCATCTATATTAATAAATTTATCAATAATCTTCTTACCCTTTATCATTTCCATCTATATTATAATAATTGATCAATAATCTTCTTAAAAATGGTCACTGTGCAACGTGTATTGTTGGTTTCGCTCATTAGCTATCTTTATTCAACATAGTCATTATACCATCTACTTGTGACATTTTTTTTTTAGTCCTCTTTGTAATGAAAACGGCCATACACTATATATTCAAACGTCTTCATTAATCATTTTTTGCGACGAAATGGACCATTATACCCTCTATATTTTTAATTTTCTTTATCCATCACCTTTAATATGAAAAAAGTTCAACACCGTTTCAAACATTTTCTCTTATTGGTCATTTCGCAGAAAAATTCATTATACCATCACATTACAATTTTCTTTAGTCATCCTTCAAATGAAAATGATCAACCTATGATCAAAATTATATCCTTTATTAGTTTTCCTCATAAGGATCATTGTATCATGTATGTCATAGTTTCTATTCAAATGGTCAATTTCGTAATGAAAATGGTCACTGTCCCATCCAAATTAAAGTTTTCTTTCATTTCATAATGACAATGGTCATTAGACCCTCTCCATGATATAGTCCTCTTCACATCTTAATGAAATTAGTCATGACACTATCTACGTCATACTTTTTCCACTAAACATCTTCACAATAATAATAGGAATAAAGCCTTTATACGATCTTCATCATTCTTCTGCATAATGAAAATGGTCATTATACCACCTGCCCTTCTGCATAATGAAGAAAATGTCTCGCATATAAAATATACCACCTGTCTTCTGCATAATGAAAATGGTCATTATACCACCTGTCTTCTGCATAATGAAAATGGTCATTATACCACCTGTCTTCTGCATAATGAAAATGGTCATTATACCACCTGTCTTCTGCATAATGAAAATGGTCATTATACCACCTGTCTTCTGCATAATGAAAATGGCAATCCCTTATAAAACTAACCTGTTTTCTGCATAATTAAATGGTCACTTCGCCATTTATATCACAGTATTCTTCACAAAATAGTCAACTCCATAATCAAAATGATCACTATTCGATTTATGTAATTCAGTTCTTCAAATTGTGTTCATAAATGAAAATGGTCATTATACCATCACTGTACTTTTCCCCACGAAAATAGTAATCTTTTAACACAAAAAGTCATCATTCACCATCAACATAATTCTCAGGTGATGTGAAAAGTATTTTGTGTCAACATATGATTGTCTTGCTTCTCGCGCCATAAATTAAGTCATAAAGATCAGTGTGCATCCAGTTGCAAATTGTGACACGTGTCCATGTGTATGGCGGATGCCAAGTACAGAAAAAAAAGACCACACCTATTAACCGTAGATACCTTGCTGGTATACAATACGTTCGATGTCTTGTTTCTTTTGACAAATTGCCCAATTGTTTATTAATCAATTTATAAAATTCAACATCATGATCTTGACGTCAAAATATCACTGTGCTGTACAACTGTGTTTTTTGTTTGTTTTTTTTGTGTGTTTTTTTTTCCATGTTGAACATCCACGTCGTCTGTAAATACAATCAGAACATAACTCTTTTGAAACTATAAATTCACCATAGCTGCGAGCACGGGGCAGCAGTGACGGTGGAGGTGATGGGGAAAAGTCCATGAAGATAAAGGCCCTGATGCTTATGGCGCCGAGCTGTGCCCACCGTTGCCATCTCCCGCGCCTCCAGCCCCACAAACCTCACGTGGGCAGGTGACAGACAGGCTGGCAGACCGCGAGGGTAGCTTTAGTGCACCGTACCGTGCTGGTTTTACGGGTGGTATACCTACCCATCTTCTCACTATCAGTTTTAATAGGTGGTATACCAGCTTCACACCTCCTGTGCTATAATTGGGATGCCGACTTCACGCTGCGGAAAAAAAGGGAAAGATTTTCTCTCATGTACTACCTACATTACCAGTGCTGGATAATTAGTCTCTTCGTCATTCTAAACCCAGTTTCGTCACAGTTGGATGGTCTTTGCCTCATGTTTGAACCAGTTCTACAATACTTATCTACAACAATCGTGGTTTCAGGTTTGTTTTTCATTTCAGCTCCATAATCTACTGGCTTCATTCTGTGCTATTGATTTTTAACCCCACCCCACCTTCACAAAATAAAACATGCACGTTCCTGTCACCCGACCTCCTTTCTCTCGCTCTCCCTCTCCCCTGCTCTCCCCCCCTCTCTCGGCAGTTAGCAAAACTGTCCAGTGCAATATTTTTTTTAATTACAGATGGAAACACACACACACAACACACACCACACACACAACACACACACACACACACACACACACACAGAAGGGCCTTCTGTCTTTTTTTTTTCTTTCTTCCTTCGTCCTCCGGCTATAACTCAAGAGGTCAACATCAATAGATCATTATGCATGCGACCGTCTTTCATCCCACCACTAAGTCAGCCACATTCCGTCTTCGGGGATAATGTCTAAACACGACACCGGTGCGCACGTTTACCTGTCGTCCATCCCACTAGCAGACGATTCCCTACTCTCCTCCGACAGGTAGCACGGGATTTAAATTGCCTGTAGCAAATTTTACTCACGGGACCTCGGGTAAAAGTCTTACCCCGAGAGACTTGGGGGTAGGGGGGGGGGTGAATCTCCACAGATGATAACTCTGAAGAGAAAGTCTTTTTCAATCTGACTGTTTGGAGTGGACATAGCAGTTCGGACCGTGGATCAGGAGTTTGACGCCTTGTGCATTAGGCTAATCAGGCCGCCGAGACTTTGTCTCAAACCAAATTTGTTTTGATTACTCGGCACAAGCATGCGTGATAAACATGAACTTTGTACACTCTCTTCCGCCATCATCTCCACAGAGGCCCGGGGTCCCAGGAACTCCTGATTATCACAGTCACCTGGCTCCTCATCCTTCATCGCTATCTTCTGGCTTCCCCGGCGAGTAAAAGCCGACTCCTCACTCGCTAGAAAATAACACGCGCGATTGAGAAACACAAAATCCTAACACAAGAGAATGAGGTGGTGTGCATGACATGCTACCAAACCGGTGGCATTCCATTTTAAAACATGTTTCCATTAAAGATTGTAAAAAGCTGATAGGCTTGAATTTTAAACCAAAGACAAAAATATCGCTCTTAATATTTGAATCAAACAGACTGATAGGTGAGAAGCCACAAAACGAGTCTGGTTTAAGAGGACAATGTTTAAAAACAGCATAACATCTGGACTGGAAAAAAAGTGGGAGGAGGGGAGAGACGGGGAGGCTGGGAGTAGGGTAAGAGGGGGGGGGGGATGGGGAGGAGGATCGTGTGTGTCACATAATTCACGTGTGCAATAAGGGTCAAGTATGATAACTCGTGATAACCGTTTTAGACAAGTCCAGTAACTCTTGGCCGTAAAACTGACAAACTACCAAAGATGAGTGCATACGTAACTCGTCTCCGGCGATATGGACCCGCTCTTGGAGAGACTGTGCTGATCCTGGGAGGATGACAAAGGACAGGACAAGTCGATGGTGGTTGCCAAGAAAATGGAAGAGCAGGGTGATAGGTCCCGGGGTGTGTGTGTGTGGGGGGGGGGGGGGGGAGGAATATTTGAGCACACGTGTTTGTCTCATGACGGCACCACCATAAAACACTGAGGAGTGTCTACCTACCGAGAGCTGATTTTTATGGCGGGCAAACGGAGCATGGACCACTGTCACCCTCTCAGGTACGGCCTTATCCGATAAGAACCACTGTGGTCTGCTGCGGGCCATCTGGCCAGCTCATCCCGATAGCACCAGACAACGACGGTGATAACTACCAGCCATGATAAGATGCAGGAACACAACACAACGCGAAAGCTCAATAAGCCCATAAAGAGTTATCTATGGCTGCACGATGAAGATGGTGACAGATTTATAGTCCCCCCCCCCCCCCCCCCCCCCGATCAACCTTATCCCCCTCTCTTCTCCCCACTTCGTCCCCATCCGTACCTACCCACTTTTCTCTTTGTTTCGCGTCGTTCTCAACACTCGCATCTACCCCTCCCCATCTCCCACTAACAAAACACAAGCATGCCGAACCCACGCTACACATTTCCCAACGGCTGTTCAGTGTTCTGTTCTGCTCGCACTTGGTAGAACCTCTCGCCTATCGTTTGTTGTGTAGTCATGCTGTGCCTTGCCGTCCGTGGCGGTCGAAGTTTCTCTCTCTCTCTCTCTCTCTCTCTCTCTCTAACTTAGGTCACACAACAACGTTTCTTTTAGTAAAAAACACGATTTCCAAAGGGGAGGAACTTTCAGAGCAATGAGCATTTTGAAATGACGCTTCCAGCAGTTGTATTATACCGCCAATCGCTCCACTGGTCCCAAATCTTGTCGGCTACAGGACGATTGTCAGCCACTGAGGGGTCAGCTCGGTGCTCCAAATAGCGCATGTATGCAGTCCTCCACACATAAAGTGTGACTACGCACGTGCGCTATTTCTGGGTCGGCGTGAGGTAATCTTAACAGGGCCTCACATACTCCAAACTGTAGGAACTGCTCATGCAAACGGTACTTATCATATTTATCTCAGTTTCCTGCTGTTTATTTCAGAAGTTCGTTTACACGTTAGCTTATACGCATGGTATACATTTATCATAGTCGTTCATTGTAACCCGTCGCAATTTGATTGTTGTTTATTTAGAAAGCTGGCAAACATAATGACTTGTACGCATACTACACGTTTAGCATATGTCCCTCAGCATGTCCATAGACTTACCCAAATCATCATTAATTTCATTGTGCTGAATTCAGATGCTAAATGAACTTGTCATCTTAATGCGTATACATATTCCCTGAAACGTTTCTATTCCATATTCTGTCTGAAAATCTGACAGGTAGCGACTGTGTCAGGAATCTGAGGCCTTTGAGGGGATTGTGTTCCATAAACACAGTTGTACTAGAAGTACCATTACACACAACAGCCAATGTGTGCAGCTGCACCATGATCGTGTGCAATAGTCTGGCACCATAGTTGTCA
>CM031602.1:66800013-66803496 GCA_018398815.1 Conus ventricosus
AAAAGAACAAGAACTTAACACATCCGACTTACACCAACAACACACACACACACACACACACACAAAAAGAGCCAGACCAAAACCTTTCCACTGTCACCCCTTCCCCCTCACCCCTACCCCCCTTCATCTCTGCAGAACCAGCTGACCTTCCCGAGGATTATCGTGTGCCGTTTTTTTAAAACCCGTCCATCCCTGACTCCTTCAAACGTAGGTGTCTGCCACAGGCTTTAGTGGCCGACCGTGCCATCTGGGCAAACCCATAAACGCTCCGCCTTGAGTGACACTAACAAGTGCACAGAGGCCGAGAGAGGAGCGTACAGAGAAAAGGTGGTGGGGGGTAGGGGCAGAGAGAAATTGGGGGAGTGGTGGGGGAGGGGGATGTCAGTCCTAGCCGTCGACAGGAGGAAGTAGAGACAAGATTAGATAATTATTTTCAACAGCGATTTTACGGCGCGGTTATTAAGGGACGAGTCGCGATTATAAAGACAGAACAGAGAACACACACACACACATGCACAGATGCATGCACGCAAGCACGCACGCACGCATCAGCGCAAGTACACACACACACACACACACACACACACGCGCGGTAACTTCCAAATAAAAATCAAGCAAAAATTTCAAAAGAAATGTAATAGAATACTGAGGGGGGTGGGGGTGGGGGGGGGGGGGACGGGAATGACTGGGGGGTGGAAGGTGACGGGGAGAGATAACAAGGGACGTGGAGGATAACGGACTGGAGAATGGGATGGAATAGAGGTATGGGGGAGGGAGGAAGGGGATGGGTTGGAGGGAGTGGAGAAGAAATGGCTGACTTATACACACGGTGGCCTGCATGATGGAAGCACATGAACCAGGAAATTCTAACGTACGTGTGTGTGTGTGTGTGTGTGTGTGTGTGTGTGTTGTGTGTGTGTGTGTGTGTTGTTGTGTGTGTGCGTGCGTGCGTGCGTGTATTTGTGTATGTGTACGTGTGTGCGTGCCTATATATATATATATATATGTGTGTGTGTGTGTGTGTGTGTGTGTAAGTAAGCGCGCGCGGGTACGTGCATACCTGCGTCAGAAATGACACTACAGTACTGCTCCTCAAATCACGCTCCATAAAAAAAGACAGGAAGAAGGAAAGAAAGGAACGGAAAACAAAGTAATACAAAAAACAAACGAACAAAAAAAAAAAAAAAAAAAAGACAAAAAAGAGAGGACGAGGGGAAAAAAGAAACGAAAAGAAAGGAAACCAAAACAAAAAGAAAAAAACAAAAAAAAAGAAAAAGAAAGGAAGAGAAAAAAAAAAAAGAGAAAAAAAAATGACGAGTTTGAACAACAGACCCATCTGCGCTCGCTCCTAAAAAGTTTCTATACTGACTTCCATAAAAAACGCGAAAACAAAACAAGCTGAAGGTTGGGGGTGAATTTTATTGGTCACAATTGTACAGTTGTGAAAGCGAGAATTCAACGTGATTTGATTCATTACACCGGTAATGTGTGAAAATGTCATCAGCAATATGTCTTTTGTGTGGAAAATCCAAGGTCACGTGACAAACCAGCTTGAAGTCCTAATACCGTGTGTGGCCACCATTTGCGTTGACAACTGCTCGACACCTGCGGCTCATTGAGTGGACCAGGTGGTTGATGCGTCCCCTTGGCACACCAGCCACACATGGACGATGGCCTGGTGAAGTTGAGCCGCTGTTGCTGGTCGTGGACGCAGGAGGTCCAGCCGTCTGCCAAGTTCATCCAAAAATGTTCTATTGGGTTTAAATCGGGACTGAGGGCTGGCCAGGGCAGCACATTGACGTTGTTATGCTGAAGAAATTGCTGGGTGGCACTGGCGGTGTGTGGTCTTGCATGTCCTGTTGGAATGTCCAGTTTGGGTGTTGCGCAAAAAAAGGATCGACATGGGGTCCGAGCACCTGGTTGATGTAGCGCTGTGCCATTGACACCCTGTCCGCGACCAGGACCAATGTTCTGAAAGATGACTGCTCCTATGGCGGGGTTAATGCCAATTGCACCCCATATCATAACGGTCGGCCTCCCCAGGGGTTCCGCTCTACCACACAGGAGTCAGCATAGCGTTCACACAGGTCGACGCCATATTCTGACACGACCGTCAGCCATGTCAATACAAAAACGGCTCTCATCTGAGAACAGTATGCGTCCCCACTGCTGCCTGCGCCAGTTGATTCGGGCTTGTGCCCCCACTGCAGCCTGTCCCTGCCGGTGTCTTGGTGTCAGTACCGGACCTCTGATGAGGACGCCTACATGCCAGCCCGTTCTCCTGAAGATGCCGCCGCATAGTGTTGAGGCTGAGTCGTTGCTGGAGATTCCCAGGCACCTGTCGAGCAGTGTTAGCGGCTGTTTGCCGCCTGTCCCGCAGATGGGTTCGAACAAGATGGTGATCCTCTCTTTGTGTGGTGACCCAAGGACGGCCTGGCCGGGGACGATCATCAGTGATACCAGTAACTCGCTGCGGTGCTGCAGACGATAGATGGTTGAGATGTGGACGTTAAAGATGTTGGCGACCTGCCTGGCATCCACACCAGCCTCCAGATGGCCTAGGGCACGATTGCGTTCCTCTGCTCGTAGTCTTGGCATCTTGGTAGCGCTCAGACGGCAAGACGTTACCTGAACCTTGTAGCGCGGCTTATATAAAGGCTGCATGCCTGCGTACTTGTCGCTGGTTAACTTTGCTCTGCATGGTGTGCACGTGCCTCACATGCAGCAACCAGTTTGCCATTTTTTGTTGACCCTCAGAGAACAGTATTTTACCAATCCTGGCTCACTTGCTTCACCACCGAGTTTTTGGGCGAAAGTGCCCTAAAAGCCGCCTATTCCTGTTCTCTGACAAGTAACCAAAAAATAACGACCCTACAAACAAACATACTGTGCAGGGTATATCCGTTTTCAATACTAATTTACTAAGGTTTTCAGAGAGTAGCGTAGGAGAAAGTAGCCAAAACTGAACACGCCCCATAGAGAAACGTAGGGAAAAGCGGCCGTGACTGAACGCGCTTCATATACAAAACGGTGTCTGTTCCCACGGCTTTCTTTTCAGTACTGCAACTCTGTTAGGGCGGTTGTCAACGACCCTGCTCTGTCAGGGCGGCGTAAGCTTTTAATTGCTAGTTGCCGGCCTACCTGCCTAGCACTTGGGGTGTTTATTTTTCCCAGTGCTGTGGAGGTGTAAGTTTGCGCTGTAGTTTTAGAAGACAGTGTGGATTCTAAGTTAGAAAAAGTTTTTGAATCACATTTTTAATGTATAAAATATGACACAAACATTTGATCCAAACACATTGATTTTTAACAAACATTTGATCAGGTAACTTCAGTTAAGAACTTGTAGATAACTTGAGTGTGCGTGCGTGGGGTGGGGGGACGTGCGTGCGTGGGGTAGGTTACTACGCTTGCGGTGCTACACGGGTGAGTGAGTTCAGAGTTACCAAGTTGGGATCAGCGACCATTGATACAGAGAAAAAGATC
>CM031602.1:66803596-66826096 GCA_018398815.1 Conus ventricosus
GGGAAGGGAAGAGTGCGGAGGGATTGGGAAGGGAAGAAAAGTGCGGGAGGGGATGTGGGAAGGGAAGAGAGTGCGGAGGGGATGTGGGAAGGGGAAGAGAGTGCGGGAGGGGATGTGGAAGGGAAGAGAGTGCGGGAGGGGATGTGGAAGGGGAAGAGAGTGCGGGAGGGATGTGGGAAGGGGAAGAGAGTGCGGAGGGGAATGTGGGAAGGGAGAAGGAAGAGTGCGGGAGGGGATGTGGAAGGGGAAGAGAGTGCGGGAGGGATGTGAGAAGGGGGAAGAGAGTGCGGGAGGGGATGTGGGAATTGAAGGGAAAAGTTGCGGGAGGGGATGTGGGAAATGGGGGGGGGGAGTGCGGGAGGGATGTTGGGGCGGGTCGAAGTGCGGGAGGGGATGTGGGAGGGGAAACGGATCGAGCTGGTGGTATGTGGAAGGGGTGTAAGAGAAGGAATGCGGAAGGGTATGTGGGAAGGGTAGGGAGGAGGATGCGGAGGAGATGTGGGACGGTAGGTGCGAGAGAGTAGGGGAGAGAGAGGGGCAGTTAAGATTCAGCGCCACTTGCCGTTTTATCCTGCCTGCGTACATTTGTGTTTACGTATCAAGGAAGATTTTTGTCAACAGAAGTGTTTTTTTTCTTAGGGCAGCTTCCTGATTGTCGCCTTGGGGTCTCTTATGTATCCTAGACGCACACGTCACATTGCCTGGTTTCATCACTTTGATATCAAAGACTGGTACCAGAGAAAGCATTGTTCCAACTAAAATGTATCAAGAGCCAACACTTTAAAGAGCACTAAACATGAGATTGTGAGGGAAAACAAAAACCAACTAACCAACCACCAAACGAAAACCGACTGACTAGAGATTTGAACCCCGGATCCGTTATCTTCTCCCTAAACTTTTTCCCCCACACGCCTGTGTTGTGTCTGTGTGGCGTATGCATGTTTCATTAGTTTGCATGGCGGAACAAGGAACGAAAACAAATAGCAAGATAAGCGGTTTTTATCTTCCCCTTCGTTTGTATATTTGTTTTTTGAAAGGGGAGAGGGGGGGGGGGGCGGAGGGGGAGGGGAGAAGGGGGGGGGGGGGTGTTTACGTTTTTGTCAGCATCGTTTATAACGGCCTTCATCCACTCAGTTCTCACTAAGTCAGCCCTGCCTAACTGCTCTCCATTCGTAGCACATGGGTTTGAATGCTTCGTCAGAGTCATGGTGACTGCAGTGATCTCTGAAATAAGTAACAAACTTGTCCAACATTTTGTATCGGAACACTTAGTAGCTCTTTGTAGGACCCGTCACATCACAATTCCCAAATCACGTAAACAATTAGGGGTAAAGTGTAACTTGCTGCTAGATAAAGGGAGTAGCCTTTGTGAAAGAAAGGAGGTTGAGATTTGTTTTAGAGATGTTCCCCCTGTTTTTGATAAACATACCGCAGGGATTCCAGTCTGTGTTAAGCTTCTCTGTTTATTCCCTGTAATCTTCGATGGGAAGCCAACAAAGTAACTGTTGTCGTAAGGGGTAGAGATCGCAAAGAAAATCTTTTGTTGTTAAATACCCCCTCCTCTCTCCTCTCTCTCTCTCTCTCTCTCTCTCACTCAGAGCACCGTAAATAGTAACGTTCTGTGGTTGGTCCATGCGCTGTGCGCAGTATTGACACTCAGGGCGCAAAGCAACTGGCGAATGGCGGTCATACCAGCTACCAATCGCAAGGAAATTTGCAGAATTTCCACCAATCACAAAGAACAACACATATGTGAACACAAAATGGATAGGAAGAGAGAGAGAGAGAGAGAGAGAGAGAGAAGAGAGAGAAAAGAGAGAGAGAGGCTCATCTCAACTCAACTCAAATAGTTCAGTTGCAAAGGCCACCGAACTATCTGCAATGCGATCAAGAACAAAAGTAGAACACTCACGTGCTCGGCGCATTTACTGAAAATTATGAAAGAAAATATTTGCGAAACAAAATGTTCTTCCTGAAATTACTCTGGCATTTGCGTGTTAACTGTTAACAGTTTCTCTCTTCGTGTTAGTGCTTTAAAAATGAACATAGCTACAGAAGAGTTACAATTCTCTTTTCATTTTGCAGTAAAAGAAGCAATGACACTTGATGAAAATTTTTAGTATGAGGCAAAATGTATTTATCTCTTAAATCTTTATAGGAGGGACAAACAGTAGGTGGTGTCCTGCGTATGTTAGATCAGAACAGGCGCCACTGAACACCACCAAAGTGACTCGGCAGCAGTGCAGTGTCTCCTCCGGTGGGTTGCCTCTTGACGACTTGACATAGACTGCTCCCAGTGGATGGCCGGTGCCGGGGCTGCGGCGGGACCGACCGGGCTGTGGCTGTGGACGGGGTGTCGGAATGAGCGGCGTGGGTGCACTGCCTCTCAGGTGGCGCAGAGGTTGGGACAGCAGAAAACAAAACAAAAACAAAAACAAAACAAAAAAGTCAAAAAATGTATTACGTCCTCGATTTGATTACAGAATGGACAGTTTTTGGAGTTTAGTGTGTATCTTTGATGGACATTCAAATCACAAATACCCAGTCGAAATCTCACGAACACGTGGCGAAATTCAGGAATTGTAATAACAGGTAAATATTTCTCAGGCTGCCATAAGGATTTGAAGGATCAATATGTTGAATATCTGTCACTGTGAAGTATTTCACTAGATCTATCCCAATTTTGTTATGACTGTCAATCATGCGTTAAGTTCACGTGAAAACAGTTTTTCATAATTCACTCCACCATTTAACCCAACAAAAGAAAAGCCATAAGTATCCATTGTTTTATCGAAGATACCCAACTTGTTTTGAGAGAGAGGAGAGAGAGAGAGAGAGAGAGGAGAGAGAGAGAGAGAGAGAGGGGAGAGATGGAAAACGTACATGTTGAAACAATCTGATGCCTAATTCAGGTTCTTTCTGTTTAAAATCCACCTCATCTTTGACGAAAACGAATGTAAAGTTGTCTTTAAGGGTTAAAGGCCAGACAGAATCTCTTCCAGTGATGCACGGCCATTATTGTTTTCCCCCCCACGCACTATAAATAGTAACGTCATCTGATTGGTTGATGAAATGGTGGGTATTCTCACTCTCAAAGCGCCGCTGTCACACAGAAGATAAGCGCTATCTTGATATAGCCTCTGCCGCTTCGCTGACATCAGAACCCTCGCCCACCCACCCCCACCCGCCAGTCCCTTTGCGGCCCTCTCTCTCTCTCCTCTCTCTCTCTCTCTCTCCGACAACTCCTCCCCATCTTTCATATCCGCTCACCATCCACACTTTTGCCCCCCCCCCCCCCCCCCCCCCCCCCCTCCGCCAGGGTTTGTGACAAAACAGACTGACAGCTGACGAGTGGACAGTTGATCGGAGAATGCAGAGTGTCACACAAAAGACTCAGATCCAGAGGTTGGATGCCGGGAAAGTGGGGGAATCAGCAGAGGGAAAGTAAAGGGGTCAGGGGTGGGAGATGTCATTTTTGCTGGGTTGAAAGTCTGCAGAGAGGAAAACGCTCAAGCCTGGTCGACTCCATGGCAAGAGCAAAGATTTCTTTGTCTCGCCCAATTTGTTCGGAAAAAAAAGAAAAAAAAAGAAGAAGAAGGAGAAGAAGAAGAATAAGATGACGACGACGAAGACGAAGAAAGAAGAAGAAGAAAGTAAAGACAGAAAAAGATCAATTTTTCTGTGCATTTGAAATGTATTATCGTTCTGCAAGTAAAAGTGTTGTAATAGATACGTCCTCCATACCCCCATTCTCTGGGTCAGTTATCCACGTTCTCCACCTCACTGATAAGCATGGACGTCAGACAAGAATGACAACAACGAACAGAGACACAAACCAGAGTAGGTGTGCCGTAATTAAATTAAAGAACTGGTCAGCGGCTGCAGTTGGTCGGTTGCTCAGCTGTGGATGACTGTGTCTTTCGTCGGTGTCTGGTTTCATGGGAAAGGGTCGGTGTGTTCTGATGAGCAGGTGCGCGACATCAGCAAACAGTGCACGCTTGTGTGAAGGGCGGAACGAGTACCCGACACCCCTCCCCCCGCCCCCCACCCTCCCTCCTCCCCACAGCTCCCTCCTGTCTCCCTCCTTCACATCGCCCCCACCCTCACCGTCTCCGCCTCTCTTTTCTCCCCCTCTCTCTCTCTCTTCTCTCTGTCTCTCTCTCCCCCCCCGTCTCTCTCTCTCTCTCTCTCTCTCTCTCTCTCTCTAAGACACGCAATTTCAAGCTAATTCTCTTGTTATCGACAGGAAATGAGATAACACGTTTGAACTTGGCTGTGTATGTTTTATGAACCTAGCAAAATAACTTGGACTGTAATGTATTGATGTACTTTGCTTTTGTAACATATTTTGCACTATTCCATCATTTCATTTTGCTACGTATTAAGTATACATATTGTACTTACGAAACTCCCTTCACTGTGGGGCTCTGACTTAATAAATCTGAATAAAGATTAGCATTTGCATTCTCTCTCTCTCTCTCTCTCTCTCTCTCTCTCTCTCTCTCTCTCTCTCTCTCTCTCTCATATGCCTGCCTCCTTCCCTTCCTCTCCCCCCTGTGGGTGCGCGTGCGCGCGCGCGAGTGTGTGTGTGTGTGTGTGTGTGTGTGTGTGTGTGTGTGTGTGTGTGTGGAGATGAGAGAGAGAGAGAGAAGAGAGAGAGAGAGAGAGAGAGATGAATATACAGTCAATTAGACAGAGGAATGCCCTTTTTGTTTTCAGACAAATATGAATGCTAATGATGCAGTCGCAATGCACATCATTTGGGTCTACCAGGATCGCAGTATCTGTTTCAGGAGTACTGCCGAAAAACAAACTTTTTCCTCTCGCTATCATGTCTGAAAAGCGATAAGCAGCTGGGAGTATTGTAGTTTAGCTGTAAAGAGTGTTTTGTTTCATGTTCTAGTTTCGAGTAGATTACTCGTTAAACATTGAGAACACAGGTTTAGAGAACTAGTTCATCGTGCTCAACAGTTGAAGCTCCTGGTCAGTAGAGGATATGAGACTAGCTTACTTGTATGTTGTTTGTTCGTTTGTTTATTTAAATTTCACGTGCATGCTCTTCACAACAACTAAAGACACATCTGGTTGGTTGGTTCGTGATTTCTTCTGAGAAGCCAGGTCTGACCTCAACAGCTTGGAAGCCTGTCGACTCCACGATAAGTGATTTAGTTTGGGGAAGGTTAAGGGTGCGGAAGGAGAGGGTTCGACTCTGTTTTCCATTGTGCTGTGTACATGAAACACGGTGAACCTCTGACAGTTCAGCTCCCCACTACCATTAGACCACAGGACACATTTTTGGCTTTCTTTGAAACGTACGTGTTTGAGGCACTGTGTTCTGTTGATGATGTTGTTGGCGGTGAAATTTTTACCTGCTGCTGGAGAGGTTTTTTTTTATATTCAAGGATGGGTGTGTTGTCTGTGTGTGTTTCAGGAAGGAGAATGTCCGGACGACAGTTCCTGCAGCCCGACCCCGGAGAAGCGAACCAAGGGACGCACTGGATGGCCGCAGCATGTATGGGCCGCCGAACTCAAGCAATGACGTTGTCGGCTGTCCTCACGCCGAGGTGCTGTCTCAAAGAGACGGCATCCTAACGTCGGATGAACTGACAGATGTATGTCGTTGTGAATGGGACATACGACCATTGAAAAAAGGAAGAACAAAAAAGAGAGACAGAGACAGTGAGAGTGTATCCCCAATGAGGCAACATTAACCATCAACGGCTTCGATCGTAGTGTAATTGGCAGGAAAGGGGGGGGGGGGGGGGGGTGATGCTAGGTACACACTAGTGTCCCTCGGGGGAAAACAAATTGCGGACAATCATTACAAAGTCGAAGGAACATTGTTAAATATTAACAGCACATACACACGCGCTTTCCTCTCTCTCTCTCTCTCTCTCCTCTCTCTCTCTCTCTCTCTCTCTCTCTCTCTCTCTCTCTCCCCCACACACACCACACACACACACACACACACACACACACACACACGCACGCACCGCACGCACGCACGCACGCACGCACGCACGCACGCACGCCAATCCAATGACCGAGCCAGCTATGCCGAGTTCTACACCCCACCACTACCGTACCCGGTACAACCCCCATACTTTTCTCTCCCAAACTCTAATACTTGCTCCCCTCCCACCCGCCCCTCCCCCCCCCCTCCCCCTCCCCGCTCCACCAGCTCTACCCCGCCTTCTCCCCACGCTACTGCCCCCCCCCCCCCCACTTTTTTTTTAACCCCATCCTCACTTCTACGCCCCAACCCCCACCCCCTCCAACACACACAAACCTTAAAACACATTATCAGTTCATGTAATGGCCAAACAAACACATAAATTCCATGTAATGAACGAAGCGGTCAACAGATTGCAAATGAGGCAACTTGGGTCTGCATTGATGACGCGCCAGAAGCGTGGGTATGTGCGCAATGAACATTCTCTTTTGTGACGTTGATTGTGTCCGCCACACACAGATATGACAGATGCATTTGACATTTACAACGCCCTCGCGCCTATCTGGCCAGACAGTGGCCATACACCGATATAACGCAACGTGTGACGTTCGTCGTGGCTACACATAGACATTGCCCATCACTGATGGACTAAATGCCACTCCACAAGAAAAGCAAAAGCCTGACTGGAATGGTTGTGGATCGCCGCTTTCATCTAAACATGCATAGTTTACTGAATATCTATGAAGAAGAAAAATGTAACATTGACATCGCTTTAGATGTGAGTGCGAGTGACCCGTATCATAAACGTGGGACATTACATGAAAGTGTAGGTGGAAAAGTGTTACCTGTGGATCTCAGGAGTCACGTGACATGGCCAGTTCCTCAGGCTTTGCAGTGTGTAGATTTACTGCATCTCTTCACACGCCGAGACTTCTGGTGGAAATGTCCGGGGATTGTTTTGATGGATAGTACTCTTCCAAACCACCCCCCTTCCGTTCCGGTTTTTCCCCGTACCGTTCTGTGTCCGCTTTCGCCACTTGGTATCAGTCGGACATCGGTATCATCAGTCGACAAAGATGATACTGACGATGATGACATGACAGTGGATGGTAACATCGTGCACCATCAGTGCAACTACCAACTACCAAAGAGATTATGTGTCCACAAGTGTTGGAACGTTTTAACAGCGACTTCAAAATGAAGGGTGGTGGTGGTGGGGGGGGGGGGGGGGGGGGGGAGGGGGAAGACATGAAAGTGGAACGCGAAAACTTGTTAATCACCCATGTGGAAGTTTTCACGAGCTGTGTGATCGCTTCATGAAGATTTAGAGTTTGTACTGTGAGTCGGTCGTTTCCTTCATTGTATCACTGTTCTTCACCAACTAGTATTATTGTTTCATCACTCAGCTGTGTTCCAGGAGACTTTTCAGATTTTCTTTTGTCTCTGACCGCCTCTCTGGCATACGATCGGGGAAGTCACCTTTGATGTGTGTGTGTGTGCTCAGTCGGGTGGTTTTGTGTCTGTGACAAAGGATTGTGTTGAGTGTACCTGTTAGTTTGTCCCATCATGTTCCACCTGACCAGGTTTTGTCGAAGAGAAGGTTTGTATTTTTTCCCCTACCAGATCCCAGTTACACAGTGGTTGTCACTGCCATGTGTTGCCGTGAATGGAATGAAGCCATTGACAAGTGATCTGACAACCGTGCAGATTTTGGCCTCGGGTACTGGTTGCAAATCTCACCATTCATGTGCACAAAATTCTGACACCATAGAATTTCAAGTTGTATCATCTGCTTTTTTCCCCTCCGTTTTATGTCTTTTTTTCTTCTGATCTGAAATTACAGTTTAACAGTTTACTTCAGTGTGACAATATGTTGGTGTTTTTTTTAATGTGTTTGCCAGTTGATTTTTGTTCTGTTTCACGTTTTCAGAGGTAGTTTAGGACATCTCAGACATGCTTGTAGTTAACGTTTATTGTTAACAGCATCGTGTGTCATCTAGCTCTTCCTACAAGTTCTTGACAACGGCCGTATTTTGTTTTCCACCAGAGATTGGTTTTGTAGCCGATTGATGTCCAGGAGAAACCCCTTTACTACACTGATGTGAATACTCACCAATGGATATTTATACTTGGAACAAAACAGATTTTGGAAATCAACATCATCATTTTACATGAAGTTTTTTTTTTATGATACTCATCCGTTCTGTTTTATTTTTATATTTTCAGAAAAACATTACAACAAGTCTTGAGAATTTCGCTAAGATTCATCCGCGAAATTACCTGTCAAATACTCTTATCATTTCCGTTTGTTGATTTCGTATTTGTGCTCTGTAGGTATAGAATTATGGAATTCGTTGTGGTTTAGGTACTTTTTAGATGGCTTAATTACGTAACGTTGTCCATTTGATAAAATCCTGTCCTTTAGTGGCATGAATGGTTGTAGAATGATATACTTTTCTATATCCATGACTGTCTGCGAATAAACACTGTCTTGAAATTTTCTGAAACTGCAAATATTGCTTTAGAATTGTGAACATGCGAGACGTGTAACTTTACACGTTTAAATGTTACGATTTGCATGTCAGTAAACACCTGTCAGCAAACCACCTGTATTTGTAGTTCTCTCTTGTTTCTCTCTCTTTTCTCATCTGTCAATGCCAACAATGTGTATGTGTCTGCGTGCGCTCCTGTGTGTGTGTGTGTGTTGTTGTTGTTGTTGTTGCGGACATGCGTAGTCCCAGTGACTCGTGTGGTATGTTGTTGTGGTTGTTGTTGCCGACATGTGTGACTCAGTAACTCTGTGTGTGTGTGTGTGTTGTGTGTGTGTGTGTGTGTGTATGAGAGTGTGTGTGTGTGCGTATGTAGTGTGTGTGTGTGTGTGTGTGTTGTGTGTGTGTGTGTGATACTGATCTGGCACGGTTTTGATAATTTCTTAAAGGAAACTAAAAGTGTGTTCTTCATCGAAATTATACCGCAATGGGACGGGCGGGGCTGGGGGTGGGAATTCCGTTGTTTTGATGGTGATGGTTGTTTTTATGATTCGATGGATGCTGGGTTATCTAGCTGGTACGCTGAAGAGAATTATTCTTGTGCTAATGATGGTAATTGCGATGACGAAAGCATGGGCTTTATTGCTTTTTTTTTTTTAGCATGCAGCCATTGTTAAGTTCCTGCATTTCTGCACCGCATGTGTGCCGCAGCTGATCTTCCAAGATGCTTTGTCCTCTTGCACTACCCCCACCCCTTCCCCGCTTCAACCTCATCCTCCAAGCCATCCCCACCCGCCCCACGGCTCGCCATCCCAAAGCTGTTACTGGAATATGCTCATGGTGGTGAAGGTGGCACACTGCTTTAGATATGAGTGTGTTGTTTGGATGGGGGAGAAAGGTACCTTTGGGGAAGAAGTTGGGGGGTGGGGAGGGGGGGGGGGGGGGGGAGAAGGGTAATAAGAGAGAGAACCTGGCAGCGAGACCTAATAACACACACACCGCGCGCGCGCGCACGTGTGCATACGCACAAATGCGCACAAATGACAGACACAAACACACAACCACACACACAACACACACACACACACACACACACACACACACACACACACACACAGTTCACATATACATATCATAAACATGCGCGCAAAGATACACACACACATGCGCACGCACGCACACGACCACACACACACACACACACCACACACACACACACACAACACGCGCGCACGCGCGCACCACGCAGCACGCAACACACACAACACCACACACACACACCTCCACTCCACATCCTCTCTCTCTCCTCTCTCTCTACATCTCTCTCTCTACTCTCACCTCTACTCCCTCTCTCTCAACACACACAACACACACACACCACAACACACACACACACAACACTGTTTGCCACGCGCGCGCGCATGTAGTTTAGACATACACCTACCATAGAATTCAATTGTGCCTGTGTGGTTTTGTTGTCTTCTTTTTTGTTTGCTTTGTGTTTTGTTTGCTTTGTGTTTTGTTTGCTTTGTGTTTTGTTTGTTTGTGTTTTTTTTGTTTGATTTACTCGTTTTGTATTGTCATCAGAGTTTTGACCACCGAAAAAATCGGATCTGCCGGACTCGTTTTATTTACAAAATTTTTTACATGAATCTGTATTTTTGCAAAAATTTACTTTCCATCACTATCACATGATTACCTGGATAATAATTTATTTCTCAACTAGTTGATTGACATTTTAGTGAATTTGAAAACAAAGTTAATATTATTTGCTGCGTTCAAGAGATTTAGATCGTGAGAATAACACAAATAAAAACAAAACCAAAACAATGTCATAGTAATAATAGTAAAGGCAGTAGCAGACGGTGTTTCAGTTCAGCTTCATCAGGGCGGCGTCACTGCGTGGGGACTAGTCCATTTACGCTACACCACATCCGCTAAGTTTAGAGAACACACTGCGCATGATTTGAAGCTGATGGACAGATGAATTAATAACAAGACGATAGAATTAAAAGGATGTAGAAAGAGGGTCTGCCTGCTACATCGCGCAGATGCCCTGGCACCTACCTATAGGTTGCCATCGTAGGTTGGGTGAGTGTAACTTGAGGCACCTACCTAATATTGGTTGTGCCTTTTCTATCTTGTAAATATCCTGTATAGTGAGTAAGTAAAAAGAAAAAAAAAGCAGTTCTTTCGCAGTCGCAATAATAGTTGTAGCTGTAGCCAATGTGATGGCAGAATTACCCAAGTAATGAATGGATGTTAAAAAAATGAAGACACGTTTCCTCTCTTCTCTGCGGGCTTCAACGATCCCCTGTATGACCCCGTTTTCCCCTGGAATCCCAAATCTGGCAGATACCTCAATAATGCATCTCTGTTAAATCAGCACCTTTCCCCCCTCACCTCTCTTCTCTGTCGCTTCCCGCCCCTCTTTTTTTCCTCTCCTCTCTTCTCCTCTCCTCTTCTCTCTCTCTCTCTCTCTCTCCCCCCCTCACCTCTCTGTTCTGTCTGTCTTCCTCTGTCTCTCTCTCTTCTCTCTCTCTCTCTCTCTCCTCTCTCTCTCTCTCCTCTCTCTCTCTCTCTCTTCTCCTTCTTTTTCTTCTTCTTCTTCTCCTTTCTCCTCCTCCTCCTTTTTATCTTTGTCTAACCGTTCTCTATCTCCCTCCACCTCTTTTTTCTCTTTGTTCAAGTAAGAAATTAATCACCACAGTATAATAACCTTGTCACAAAGCTGAATATTAAAGCGTGTAAACTGTAACAGAAATACACAGTATTGTTTTAAGTACTTTTATGTGTGTGTATCTGATCGGCAAACAACCGGTCGCGGTTTTACATGAATCATTGGAGGTATTGAAGGTATCAAAACGACCCCTTGCCACTCCCCTCCCCCCTCCCTCCACCTCGCCACCCTCCCCCCCCCCCCCCCCCCCCCTCTATCATCGAACGCTACCTCCCTACCACCACGCACCCCCCATCCGCTCCACTGACCTCATGTCAACTCGCCCGCCATTCCCTCCTGATGCTAAACAAAATATCATACGAGAGAGACACACAGACACAGACACAGACAGAGAGTCACTGAGAGATGATTCATTTTAAGGCTAAAACCAATGCGCAGTGTGAGGTATTTAGCCATTACAATACTCGTTTACGACTAAGAAATCAGAAACAGTATTATGTGCACGACAATGTACAAAAGAAATCAACAAATAAAACAACCGGATGTTGTTTCTGTAACGAAAAGAGGCCAACATTTTAATAATGTTTAACTTTCTTGGAATCCTTTCTGTGTGCAGAAAGCAACATTCCTTATTATACATCCGTTCCTGCTCCCTATAATAGAAGACCTAACCTGAGCTGGCTCGGGAGATTACAATATATCTAAGTGGTATAGACCAAGTCTCTTAAATCTTCATAAGCTAGACAACAGTCTAAAAACGTTTTATTTCTGTCGCGGCTTTAAGTAATGAACATTTCAATACATTGTCGCTGTACCTTTTTTTTTTTTTGGTCCATAAGAATGCACAGCTAAATCAGATGCATTTAAACGGAATCTTACCATCGCATACCGTGTTCAGCTAATTAAATCTTGCGACAAGTATGGTTCTAAATTATGAGACAGGTAGATTTGTCTGTATTCGAAAAACGTATCTCTATCATTAATACGAACATTCCAAGTATGCCGTCTGCAACAAACGAGTCTTTGTTCAACATTGTAATTCAAAATGTACAAGTCTTTGTTCAACATTGTAATTTAAAATGTACGACAAGTCTTTGTTCAACATTGTAATTCAAGATGTATGTGTAGGCTCTTCAACCTACACCCTCACCCTGTTTTTCCACTGCAAGAAAAATAGTATACCCGCTTCGTATGTCACAGTCTTTGATATGAGAGAGAGAGGAGAGAGAGAGAGAGAGAGAAGAGAGAGAGAGAGAGAGACGAGACAGAGAGACAGAGAGAGAGAAAGAGGAAGAGCGAAGAGAGAGAGACAGAGAGAGAAGAGACACAGAGAGAGAAAGAGAGAGAGAGAACAGAGAGAGAAAGACAGAGAGAGAAAGAGAGAGAGAGAGAGAGAGAGAGAGAGAAGTGAAATATTATTTAACCAGGATAATGAGACAAAGTGCACATGCTTTTTTCCACCCAGCACTGGGGAGAAAAGAGGAGGGGAAAAGCACATGGAAAACATGCAAGTCAATATAGCAGCAAAAAGGAGCGAGAGAGAGAGAGAGAGAGAGAGAGAGAGAGAGAGAAATAAGAAACATAAACCGTAAAATCAAGAGAGAGAGAGAGGATGCGGGAGAGAGAGGGAGAGCGCAATGAAAAAGATAAACCATAAAAACCAAGAAAATCAAGGTGAAAAATACATAGAAAAAACCAGACATATGGGGGGGGGGGGGGGGGAATGGGAATGTTTTAGAAAATTTTGACAGATACAAGAAAGAACTGTCAAGGTTATATACAATCAAGAACAACAAAAAAAATGATTTGCCATGAAACAAGAAACTGCTCTCTCTCTCGAAGCATCAGAATTAGACGGGAAAATGGAAAATACACTCAACATGAGCGCGCACGAGCAAAATGGAGGGCGTTAGGGAGAAGGCTGGGGGGGGGGGGGGGGGGGTGACATGGGGTAGAGATGAGATACAACTTACGTTGCGACATTGATTTATTTTCACAAAGAAAAAGACAGAAACCTAACGATGTGCATGGAACATACGCTACAAGTATTGATTTGGAGGAGAGACTGCGTGGTGGAGGTATAGCGAGACACTGAGAGACAGAGAGAGGGGGGAGAGAGAGAGAGAGAGGTTTAATTTTGATGTATGACGATGCGCGAAAACGGCTTTCAGTTAAAGGCTCGCGCGATACTAGCACGCACGCATGCCTCTGAGTGTGTGTGTGTGCGTGCGTGCGTCCGTGCCGCACGCGCACGCATGCGCACGCACACGCACGCACACACACGTTCTTGAATTTGATCGTGGCTGATGTGATGGGAGAAAATAATAATGTAAGTGCATGCATAAATGCGGTTTTTTTTTAATTTTTGATAAGAGAGGGGCGGGTGAGGGGAGGGAGAGAGGACAGGGGCGGAGAGAGAGAGAGGCGTGTGAGTGTGTGTGTAAGTGAGTGTGAGTGTGTGTGTGTGTGTGTGTGTGTGTGAGTGTGTGTGTGTGTGTGTGTGTGGTGCGATCTTGCGTGCGTTGTGTGTGTGTGTGAAAGCGCGCACACATCTGTTTTCATAGACATGAACATGCAAGCGTGCAAATTTTGTTTAGTTTTGATCTTTTTTGTTCTTTTTTTTTCCACCCCCTAAACAGTTACAGTAGTATACTGCCAGCCAGTCCAATGTCAAAGGAGGTAGAGATATTGTATGAATCAGGACGATTCCATCTCTAATTTTCCATTTTTAGAGATACGTCAATCATTACGATGCCATCTTATTTCCCCCCCCCCCCCCCCCCCCCCCCCCCCCCCCCCCCCCCCCCCCCCCCCCCCCCCCCCCCCCTCTTTCATCTGCCCATTCACTGAGGATTTTCTTTTTACTTTAAAAAAAAATCTTCATTGTCATAATATATCAATTTAACTGATAGCCAGATCGCAAACTGATTCTGATTTAGTGACTCTACTATTACTTATGATTTCGTGGGAATTGTCAGTAGTTTGCGAGATTGCTAGATGATAATTTCCTTTCATGTATTATCATTACATAAGCTCTTACCTGAACTGGCCGAAAGACGGGGGTGTGTGTGTGTGTGTGTGTGTGTGTGTGTGTGTGTGGAGGGGGGGGGTTCTTTTTTAGAAGTTATTTTTTAATTGGTAGGTGGGTGTTTTTTGGTGTTGTTTTTTTTCTTCCTTTTCCTTTTTCCTTTTGTTTGTTTTTCTGTACGTGAGAGTGAAATACGGTTGCGGGATGTCACGTATTTTTTGCTTTTAATTATATTTTCGTTTCATTTGATGTCGTTTTTCTTTTCTTTTCTTTTTTCTTTGTTTGTGGTGTTTGTTTTGTTTTTATCAGTATGTGCGCGTTTGTTTACGTTAACAGGGGTCATGGTTGTTTCTCTACGTTTCCATGTATGATTATTCAATGATTGTTCAACTTGTAATTGACAAATGAAGCGGTGATAGCCCGAAGTGTGTGCGTGTGTCACCAAACGCACGCCACTGTCATTCTGTCAAATGACGCGCGAATAATCCTTTGTTTATGGGTTGAGTATTTATTGATCGGATGTTCTCGCGTCAATAACATTTGTAAAAACTATTAAAAAAAATATAAAAAAAGTAAAAGAAGAAACCAACATGTTTGTTTTTCTCATTGTAGACGTTGATTGCGTGTTGGATAGTGTGTATGTAGATCATATATATATATATATATATATATATATATATATATATATATATATATATATATATATATATATATATAGGTGACTGAACACACTGTCAGATCACTTGGATTACGATGTATTCATGTCCAGTCTGTTACTTCCTGGTGCAGTGTTGTTGTCCACGTGTCAAACGATGGCGGCTTGTTGGTTGGCCAGGTGACCTGTGCACTGCAGAAGATGGAAAATAAAACTGACCAAAACATGACCGACCACGGCGGTGTTGTGTGAAGGCGAGAGTTGCGGGAGCTGTCAGTTTCTCTGTGTGTGTGTGTGTGTGTGTGTGTGTGTGTGTGTGTGGTGTGTGTGTGTGTGAGTGAGAGAGAGAGAGAGAGAGAGAGAGTGTGTGTGTGTTTGTGTGTGAAAAGAGAGAGAGTGTGTGTGTGTGTGTGTGTCCGAGTGGATCTCAATCTCTCTGCCTGTGTTTCCGGACTGTTTGATCTCTCTCCCTCCCCCTCTCTCTCTCTCTCTCTCTCTCTCTCTCTCTCTTGCACAAGTACATGTAGGCCTCCCCCCGTCTCTCTCTCTCTTTCTCTCTCTCTCTCACACACACACACACACACAAGTACTTGTAGGCCTCCCCCCCTCTCTCTTCTCTCTCTCTCTCTCTCTCTCTTTGCTTGCTGAGATGTGCTCACGAATATTAAGTTGGTTGCTTCATGTGGCCCTCATCAAAGAAAATGAAATATTTCTGTTATCAATTAATTCTTGACCAAATCATGGTTGGAACCTGATGTTCAAGCTGACGACGTGATTATGCGCAAGTTGATATATTTTTCTCCGAGAAAAGTGCATTCCGATTCCGCGTCGTTTAGCTATCGCCTCGTCATCTGAAGTGAAGTAGCAACTTTTATGCACGAACTTGTGGGTGTGTGTAGTGTCGTGTGGTGGTGTCATGTGTTTTCGCTGTGGATTTCTTCTTTTCAACTACAGTACAGTGTTGATGGACACCACAGCAGTAATCGTCATGTGATTGTTTGGTTCTGTCAAGTCATGTCGAACCGGGACGGTGAGTACTTTTGTGTGTGGTGTAGAATGTGTTCCTGTTTATGTTACCATGCAAGTCCGTGTTACCATGGCAAGCTCCGTGTTACCATGGCAGCTCGTGTTACCATGGCAAGCTCCGTGTTCGAAAGGATGAACGGATGGGAATAAATTAAAGCCCGTCTTTGAATAATTTTTTTTAAAGATTTTTTTGTGGCTCAAATGAACTTACCATAATGGAGAAACTAGCGTTCTGTTTCGCTGCTCTGCGATCGACAGTAACAGCGAAGCTGTTTTGTTTTTTTCCACTTCGAGTATGACCACCATGACTCGCCTTACGTTTCGTTGTCAGCTATTATCCCCTTGCCCCCGCCCCATGCCTTTGCAAAATCCGTCTTCCGTATCTGCTGTGCATCAGCCACGTCCATCACTGTGACTCTCTATTTCACTGTGCAATCACATGGAACGCTACTCTGCCAAGGGATCGACTGCCCTGAATGGGAGCCTTCTGAATGCAAAATTTTAAAAACAATTTGTTTCCAACTTTCTGGCAAACAACAATATTGAAAAGCTGTCCCAGTCTCTACTTGAAATACCACTAGCCTCTATCAGTGCAATTTGTAATCCTGTGTCTTTAATTCAACCTGACATTGATCTGTCTCAAATGGAAATCTTAGCTCTTTGTACCAGCAATGACTTATCGCCTCCTGTGCGTTCCCGTTTGCTGTTGGAACTCCAACCCTGACGAATGAACACGTGATGGTGTCGTGCTCTTCCCTCCTACTCCACATTTGGGTCAATCGGTGACAAAAGAACTTAAACCCAAAACAAAGAAAGGGAGGTCTCCTGACAGCAAACGATAGAACTCGTCATCAATGTTGCCGTTCTCTGTACAAGACTAGCCAAGCACAATCCAGTTCCACGCCATCTACCCATTTAAAACGGAGAATGACTCAGCTGGAACGGACTGTGAGCTTCATGCCTGCTTTAGACGGCTCTCCTGAAGCTATCAATTCAGTGACTGAAGATATTTAAAAAAATAAAAATTAAAAAAGTGCCGCTAAAAATGAACTACGCGCTAACATATGTGGCAAGTTTAATTCTATCTGTGACAAAATAGATGGTCTAAAAACTGACGTAATAAATTAAGAAACAGCCAAGAAACAACTCCTGAAAGAAAATGATTGTATTTAAACCCACTTACGCTCACTGCAGTCTCAAATGGAAAGAAAGGTCAACTCATACCGGAGAGAGTCTGTTACGACCGAAACACGAACATGTTCAAGTTTATCAGAAGTTGATACTTCATTCCACAACGTTGGAATACAAACAGAATCAATGTCTTTCTCACAACCCAAGTACACCTCTGTCCACAGTGTTGGAATACAAACTGAACCGTTACAATCCTTGCCACCTAACTACAATACTGTAGCTGAGGACAATGTCCAAGAAGACACCGTATCTGAAAACTTCACACGAAGGCGATTTAATTGTATCCCATGTCACTCCCCAACTCATCGTCATTCGATCATTCGAATCTTTCTTAGTCCCAAGCAATCAGGAACACGCCAACGAACACTTAGCCTCTGGAGATTTTCCGCCAGTATTCTTCTTACAACATTTCCCCCGTTTACCTCAAAGATCAGTTTCTACAGGATTTTGGAATAACCTTTCACCACTCCCAATGCTATCCATCGTCAACCCTTCTCGACAATTTTATCAATGACCCTTGCCAACTTACGATGTCCAGAATAACCCCCTCCCAACGCACGTTGCCCGTAGTAACCCCTTCCCAGCGATGATGTTTATAATACCCCTGCAATTCTTTCTGTTATCCGAACCATGCATTTAATCATCGACTCTCCAACAAAACCAGATCGCCAAGAGAGTGACCCATTCTGACACTCCAACCCTATTCATCATTATGCTGAGCATCTTATTGAAAATGGCATCACATCTTGTCTCAACAGCACTCTTTCTCTTCTTATCTAATCTTTACAATATTATATTTCAATATTATTGTCATGTTCTTCATAACTTTACTGTAATTGTGATTTTTAAATGTCACGAAGTATATATATTGTCGTTGAGTGTGTTTTTTGCCGTTGACTTATGACGTGATGAATATGTACATACGCCTACTCTCGTCCCTGAGTAAACGGTGTAAGCGTGGTTTATGAGTAAGCACTTGTGAGTGTGTTTATTTAGTAAAGGGTGGGGCGGGTGAGGAGGGTTTAGGTCGGTAATCAATGTTGGAATGGGCATAAAACTGAATGAAGCCACAGACTCGCCGGATCAAGATGACTGTTCGGCTTTGTCATAACGATCGTACTGTTGCTACTGCTGATACAGCTGTTGTTTTCTGATTTCTGATGCTTTCGGGGTTTTTTTTTCTGTTTTTTGTTTTGTTTTGTTTTTCTCTGTTGCTTATTTAACTGTAAACAACTACTAGCCTTCATTGATCATTTGTCTTTAATACTCTTTGCATATAGTATAGTTCCATTTTCCATTGTATTTTTGATTACGTTTTTGTTTATATTTGACACATCATTGTCTTTGTTACTAACTGTTTGATTTTACAATAACCCTTGTTGGTGTTGGTTATTATTTTTATTTTTTGTCTTGTGATTACTTTCCTGCTTTGCTGTCATGTCAATATGTTACGAACGAAAAAAATCCGGCCATCTGAGACGGCCTCAAGGTTGTATTTTCTACATTAACAGCTTAATTAATGTTATGCGATGTGTTCACGTTCTTTATAATCATGGTAATTGTTCTCATTTATTTGGTTTGGCGGAAACAAGATTAACACACTTATTTCTCGCACAGAATGAATATTATTCACTGGTTAAAAACTTAGTTCGAAATGACCCTTCCAGGCCACGAGAACGGTTTTTGTTTGTGTTCACCAGTCTATTAAACCTCATCGAGCCGCTTTACTCGAAAAAATGTCGTCTATAATCCATGGATTGAATTACCGGTTTAAAACAAATAAACCGCCGGTTCTCTTACGCTTTATCAACAAAACATTTCACATTGACCTCAATGTGAATCTCTCTCGCTCTCTCTCTCTCTCTCTCTCCTTCCTCTCTCTCTCTCTCTCTCTCTCTCTCTCTCTTTCTCTCACTCTCTCTCTCTCTCTCTCTCTCTCTCTCTCACACCACACACTACACACACACACACACACACACACACACACACTCCTCACACACACACTCACTCACTCACACACACACACACACACCACACACACACACACACACACACACACACACACACATACAAACACACACTACACACAACCACTCACACACACACACACATAAACACATGCACATAGACGCCTTTCTCTCCCTCCCTCCTCCCTCTCTCTCCCTCTCTCTCTCTCTCTCTCTCTCTCCCTCTCTCTCTCTTCTCTCTCTCTCTCTCTCTCTCTCTCTCTCTCTCTCTCTCATACCCTGCATACCTACCAGAACAGCCTGACAAAAACTGTTGACCAACGGGATAACAAATACATGTTGAATAATTCATGGGACAACAACAAATCCTACATCACCGTTTAACTCCCTCTCCTCGTCTTTCCCTGTCTCCCTTGCCCCCCTCCCCCCCCCCTCCCTCCTCCACCCCCACCTGCCCTCTCCTCCGCAACCTCCGTCCCCTTCCCACGCCCAAATCCCCTCCTATGCTCTTCCTTCATGAATAAACATGCCGCGGAGGAGACACATGTCAGTCCTGTGCACCACATAGCACCACAAACCATTTGTGCGAACGAGAGCCCCCTCCTCCCCCCCCCCCCCCTACCCATCTCCCCAGAAAGAGCGACATAAACAAAAGCTATAAGGAATGCCAGGATTTTGACGAAACAAATTGTAGGACTCCAAAAAAAAAAAATTTGCATTAGAAAATAGGAGTGCGATGTTATCTGTGATTGTAGAGCAGACACATAACTCTTTTCTTCTCTGTTTTTCTTCCTATCAGCCCGCCTTCCCCCTCCCCCTCCCTCTCTCTCTCTCTCTCTCTCTCTCTCTCTGTTTGTTCTTTATCTCTCTGTCTGTCTGTCTGTCTCTCTCTCTCTCACTCACTCTGTCTGTCGCTCTCTCTCTCTCTCCCTCTCTCTCTCTCTCTCCTCGCTCTCTCTCTCTCTCCCTCTCTGATGGCAAATTCCTTTGACAAATCTGCTTCCCAGGGCAGTCAGAATCGGATAAGAGAGCAGATTTGTGTTCACCGCAGGCAGCCTAAGCCTTTAATACTCACAGGAGAACAATTATTAAGCACGCGTAGAATAACTCAAGAGAGGAACGAATCCCGTTCTCTTCCCTGCCCTCTCCCTACAGGCAAACAGCCCACGGATACGCACCAGTCGCGTGAGAGTTTGTAAAACTTGGGCGAATCCTAACGCCGATAGATATACTCCAAAATGCTTTAATGAAAGAGACAGGTGGAAAAAACAGAGGACGTTTACACACACACACACACACGCGCGCGCGCGCACACACACTCTCTCTTTCCTCTCTCTCTCTCTCTCTCTCTCTCTCTCTCTCTCTCTCTCTCTCTCTCGCTCTCTCTCTCTCTCTCTAATCCCGCTTTTTTTCACTGAAATCCCACGTCACCTTCCACACAACAGGGTCAGTATTATCTTTGAGGGCTGGAGGTCGGATAGGAAAGCTTCTTAATGATGCGTAACAGGTTTTTTTTTTTTTCCATGTGCCCTATAATAATAGCGTCCTTGTAATTACCGTTCATTCTGTATGTAAAACTGCACTCTCCAACACCTACTGCGTCCTTTCGTTTCCACATTCTTAAGCTCAACGGCAAACACGATAGTTTCTTCACATATTCAACACCGGTCTTTTCCTAAGTATGTTCAAAAGGCTTAATGGAGACTCAGTACCTCTTTACATGTGTAATAACAAACAGATACTAAACGTTTTCGAAGAGCTCAACGGGAAATCAGTATGTCCTTTATAATGGGCTACTACGCTTGTACGTTCGAAGACATCAAAGGAAACTCAATTGTTCTTTTAAATACGCGGCTCAACAGCCTTTTAATCAAGATCTTTGAAGAACTAGACGGGAACTCAATAGTTCCTTTGAAAGTGCAACATAATAATCATTTACTTCCAACGTTTTCAGAGTTCAATGAAAAATATCATCATACACAATCCTCCGTGGTGCCGTGGTTTGCGTCAAGTTGTTCTAACACTGTAAGTATTTGTATCTCTCGAGCTGGTTGATGTAGAATCTAACGAAAAAGATGGTAGAGTGCAGCTCCGCCACACAGCTTAAGATCAGAGTGAAACTCCATGATACCATCTAAATCACTCCATTCTTGAAATAAGAAATAAAAGTCTTAAACCTGTGAACCTTCACGCCCTGTGATCTCGGTTTCCATTATTATCCTTCCACATCAACGCCTATAGCGTTTTCCAGTCAAGTCGTCGGTACGGACGTGGTGGCGCCCTCCGAAGAGGCGAAGCGGGATCCAAACATGCTGCCTCCGCAACTACGGAAGACCTGTTCCGGAGAGGAAATTCAAGGGGGGGGGGGGGGGGGGGTCAGGGAAGATCACGCCTGTTTCCATTGCAAACAGAGTCACCTTTTCTCGGTTTATGGGTCAAACAAACAGATCTGCAGTGTCAAATATTTGTGTTGAAGCGCACGCCCGGATAATGATCGGTATGTCGACTGTCCGCATGGCAGGCGCACCACAGTTTCATGACGATGTTTGGTGTTTCCTCCCGTTGACCGAACTGGTATGCTGACTGACGGCACAGAATTGTTTGAGGCATGCCCACCACCGACATCTGTCCCATGAAAACCGCGGGGGTCACTCCGCCAAAGCCAAGCTCTGACTCAGATTACATCTTTGAAAAAAAATTAACCGAACATCCTTCCTCGTCGCCAGTAAGGGCCTCAGCGGGCAGTGTCCCGAGTATGCTTGATCAGAACAGACACCACCGAACACCAAAGCAGTCACCCGGCAGCGGTGCAGTGTCTCCTCTGGTGAGGTGCCTTGTAGCGACTTTTTGTACTGGTTCTTCCATGTGCTTCTAGGGGATGCGATATGACAACCTTGGTGTGGCTGTCTGGAAGAGAACCAGGATGAGTGGAGTCGGAGTAATGCCATTGAAGGGGCACGGAAGATCATACAAAATAAAAATAAAAAACCGGTCGTTCGCTTTAAGTAGCCAGTTATACAACAGTCTGTTACTAAACATGTCCTTGGAGCCACGATGCCGTAATCTCTCTCTCTCTCTATCTCTCTCTCTCTCTCTCTCTCTCTCTCTCTCTCTCTCTCTCTCTCTCTCTCTCTCTCTCTCTCTGTGTCTCTGACTCTGTCTGTCTGTCTGTCTCTGTCTCTCTCTCGTCTCTCCGTCTCTCTGTCTCTGTCTCTCTCTCTCTCACTCTCTCTCTCTGTCTGTCTGTCTGTCTGTCTGTCTCTCTCTCTCTCTCTCTCTCTCACTCTCTCACTCTCTCTCTCTCTGTCTGTCTGTCTGTCTGTCTGTCTCTCTCTCTCTCTCTCTCTCTCTCTCTCTCTCTCTCTCTCTCTCTCTCTCTCTCCACTTCAAACTCTTGTTCTGAACAAATAACTGTGGCCGCGATATGCGCAGCCTTTCCATCTACTATTACTCTGCTTAATATGTTCAACGCGTTGAATGCAAACGGTGGTTCCATTTGGCTTCTTTAACA
>CM031602.1:66831096-66833596 GCA_018398815.1 Conus ventricosus
GAAATAATAACATACCTGTACATTTCACTTGACAGGGTTCAAAATTCTAATTGGAGTCTTATTGAACCCGTAAATTGGAAATCTAAAGAAGAAAACAAAACAAAAAAAGAACAAGAAAGAAAAAAGAAAAACAAATTAAATGAAATAAAGAAAGGACGCAAACCATGCCCGCTTACAATGAACATCGTGTCCCTTCTCCGGACGCTGCAGGGTTTGTTCCTGGTTTGAAGCGGTTTACGTTTTCTTCATTCGTTTAGTTTTGAGCATTAAGATTCCAAAATGGGGTCCCTTGCAGATACTGCTCCAATAATAAGGAGGTCAACATTACATCAAAATCCCACCTACCTACCCCCATCCCTACCCGATGGTTTTTCATTTGGCTTGCGCACGCGTGCACACACACACACACACACACACACACACACACACCACACACACACACACACACACACACACACACATATATATATATATATATATAAGAGAGAGAGAGAGAGGAGAGAGAGAGAGAGAGAGAGAGAGAGAGAGAGAGAGAGAGAGGAGAGAACATTCTACAAAGCTATACAGCTGTGTCAGTTGCTCTCTACAAAGCTATACAGCTGTGTCAGTTGCTCTGCAGTTTCCCTTGTAAACTTGATCTTCCTTTTATGAAGTTTTACCCATTAAAACTCCCGTCAAAAAGGACGTGTCTTCAAACCCCAACACACCACAAAGTTTCCCATCAATCTATATATTAAAATGACACATTTTTGACGCTACATCTTGGCGTTGGTTTACATTACTAATCCTGTCCTCAACCCTCAACTCATTCCCTCGGTTAAATGATAAAAATCGACCTTAAATACATGTTAGCGAACCGCCCAGAGAAACCTGGACAAACGAGTCACAAGACAAAACACACTTTGCAACTAGATAAAAAATCGAATCAGTTTCTCTTCTAAAAGAGGTATAGAGAGAAATGTATGTCCAGTCAAGTTCCTGTTCATGTTATTGACACGGCACGTGTAACTTACTAGTCACGAATGACATGTAATTCATACCGTTCTGGAAACGGAGACATGATGAGCTAGGTCATAGGCGCAAGAACACAAACAAGAAACAAACCAAAACCAAGAGAAAGGCGACAGAGTATAACGGTAAGTAGCTAGTGACCCGGAAAGGCACAACGAGCCACCCTTCCAGTTTCATTTTTGAAAAAAAAGTGTTTGTTTTTTCTACAAGGAATGGGAATGGGGGGGGGGGGGGTGACAGGGGAGGGAGGGGGTTAATTACTGGCTTGGGTCAAACGATTCGTGACAGCCCTGTGTTGGGGAAAAATGTGAAGAAAAACAAACAAACAAAACAAACAAACAAAACAAACAAACAAACAAACAAACGAATCATGTATTATTTCTGCATTACCATTACGTCAATAAGTTGATATCACGTGTTAAAAAAAAAGGTCTTTTTAAAGAAGATTGTGTGCTGAGATAAATTGCATGGAGGTTTGATCAACGGAATTTGTGTAGTTTGTGAATGCAATGCCACTTTGTTGTTGGTATGTTGAATATGGTGTGTGTGTGTGTGTGTGTGTGTGTGTGTGTGTGTGTGTGTGTGTGTGTGTGTGTGTGTGTGTGTGTGTGCATAGAGAGAGATGGATATATAGATTAATGAATAAATAAATAGATATAATATATATAAAGGATATGTATGTATGCATGTATGTATGTATGCCTATGTATGTAAGCCTCTGTGTGTGTGTGTGTGTGTGTGTGTGTGTGTGTGTGTGTGTGTGTGTGTGTGTGTAGAGAGAGAGAGAGAGAGAGAGAGAGAGAGGAGAGAGAGAGAGAGAGAGAGAGAGAGAGAGAGAGAGAGAGAGAGCATTGGAATTGAAAACAAATGGTAAGTTTAACGAGCATGTGCCCATGTGCCTGTGAGAGAATAGCCAACCATTGGCGACACATGGCCAGCGTATGGCGCCACTGTCTTGCGAGTCAGACAAAGATGGCGGCACACTGTATTGGATTCGTAATGGAACAGCTCAGGCCGTGATAGGGATACAATGTGACCAGACAGGGATACAATGTGACCAGATAGGGATACAAGGTGACCAGATAGGGATACAAGGTGACCAGATAGGGATACAATGTGACCAGATAGGGATACAAGGTGACCAGATAGGGATACAATGTGACCAGATAGGGATACAATGTGACCAGATAGGGATACAAGGTGACCAGATAGGGATACAATGTGACCAGATAGGGATACAGTGTGACCAGATAGGGATACAATATGACCAGATAGGGATACAATGTGACCAGATAGGGATACAATGTGACTAGATAGGGATACAATGTGACCAGATAGAGATACAGTGTGACCAGATAGGGATACAGTGTGACCAGATAGGGATACAGTGTGACCAGATAGGGATACAATGTGACCAGATAGGGATACAATGTGACCAGATAGGGATACAATGTGACCAGATAGGGATACAATGTGACCAGATAGGGAT
>CM031602.1:66841096-66848596 GCA_018398815.1 Conus ventricosus
TCTTTTTCCTTACCTTTTCTCCTTTCTTTGTCTATCTCTTTCGTCATTCTATTACCCCTTTCGTCATCTTGTATGAACCCAAGACGAAATTTCCTTAAGATCAAAAAGCGCTTTTTGTAATCTTTTTTTCTTGCGCTGTTTTTTCCATGAGGTTCCGCTTCTTTATGGGGGGAGGGGGAGAGGGAGAGAGAGAGAGAGAGAGAGAGAGAGAGAGAGAGAGAGAGAGAGAGAGAGAGAGAGAGACAGACAGAGAGAGGGAGAAGAGAGAGGGGGAGAGGGATGGACAGAGAGAGAGAGAGAGAGAGAGAGGGGAGAGAGAGAGAGAGAGAGAGAGAGAGAGAGAGAGAAGAGAGAGAGAACGAACCGTTTGTTTACTCAAAGCCAGGGGAGGAAACTGTTTAGAACAAGGGAGGAGAACACATTTCCAGGTCCTGCTCATAGACAGACTGCTCTACGACCGCCCAAGGAGCCACCCAAAATGTCCACCAATCCAAAGACGTTTCTCACTGTGGTGCACTGAAAAAAGAGGGGGAGGAGGGGTGGAGGTGGATGGGAGCAGACAATAAAAAAAAAGCCGTGAGAGCCGATGTCCTTTCTGACATCAGCACTACCTGTAGAGAGTCTGGAATATGCGGTGAAGATTGAGGTGGTTTGTTCACGAAATGAGCCTGAGTCAGACAAATCTTTCTGTTTTTGTCTGTTTGTTTGTTTGTTTTAATGTGTGTGGGTTTTATTGTGTGTTTCTTTGTTGTTGTTGTTGTTGTTGTTGTTCGAGTGTTTATTTGGTTTACTCTCTGTCCAGGACGGGGGAAATCGTGATGGTATTGCTTAAGTGCACTAAGTTGATGTATTATTAGTCAGGCTTAACACACCAAGGTTATCTTTGCACTCATACACGCATATGCACACTCATGCACCACCAAACATTCACCTCTCTCTGGGAATGGGATGTCACGCATTCGTTTCTTTCCGAACACGACTGAGAACAAGAAATACAATTTCTATGCTACTTATAATTAATCATGAACAATCAATTACACACAATGAATAAAACAACACATTAAAAGATCAATGCACAAATCAACACATAAAAGATCAATACTTCCTAATCCCGGGTTATAATAAAATGACTTCTTACCTGGCCAGGTTTTCACACAACACAACCACGCTTTCACACCACACCACAGTTCTTGAAAAAAGCTTTTCCCACGTCTTCTTCAGCACTGCTTGATGGTATCCCCCTTGGGGTTGACTGGCTCCGGTTTTTCGGGAAATGGGTCTTCGTGGTCGTCTCTGGGATTCGAGTCGAATTTTCCCTTCTTCTTCCTTCCCCACCTCTGGGTTAAAATTTTCAGTTTGTTGTCTTCCCCCACCTCGGGGCCCTTTCAAATTAGTTTCCTTCTTTTCCCGCTTGTTTTTTAAACTCTAAGACCTTGCTTTTCCCTTTATCCCCCCGGGCCACTTTTCTCTCCGCCCCTTTTCCTGTCCTGCTCCCCTCCTCTCCCTCTCTCTCTCCTTCCCCCTTCCCCTCTCTCTCCCCTGGGGGGTTGTTCTCGACACGTTGTTCCCCTCATTTTTTAAATAGGGAGGGAAACAAAGGTTTCCCCTTGGGGCCCAAAACCCTTTGTCCCCCGTCCCTTTAAACCCCCTAGTTCCCAAGTCCCCGGGAATTTCCCTCCACCCCCGGCGCATTCCACACACATCAGCTTTTTAAAACCACCCCCTTTACCTAATTGATTAGAAACACCCCATTTTGACCAGAGGGAAAAATGGGGGGAAAAATTCCCGCCAAACTTGGGTGGTCGGGTTAACCCCGTAATCATTTAAGGAGGGTTACTACAACCTCCACCGCATTCAGCCACCCAGAAAAAATTAGAAAAAAACCAAGTGACCCCCGGAAATTTCCATCTGAAAAATTTCCAAAGGGCCCCCCCTGCTTTTTAAATAACTGTTTACACAAAAAAACTCAGCTAAACCGGCATTTAGCACTCCCTTGGGGCCCGGGTCGTAGTGGTTACAACCCCCCCCTTTTGCCCCCGGGGCCAGGCCCCAAAACCTTTTCCTGGGGTGTTGTTTGTCATCGGGACCCTTCGGCCCCCCTTTGGTTAATTGGCCCTTTTTTCCCTATTTTTTAAAACCACGTACGATGTCCCTTTTTTCCCCAAGCGTCAAATGCCTTTTGAGAGGTTTCACGTCCTTGACAAATTCCCCCCACTCAAAGACAAATGCCCTGCTTTGGGCCCCAAAAACCCAATTTTTCAAGGAAAAGGAAACTCGCAAAATTTTCCCCCCCTTTTAAAACCCCAATTGAAAATAGGGCCCTCTCATAAGCCTCCTTAGGGCCAGGGGAAAACGAAACGCAAGTTTTGTCTTGAAAACAAAAATTATGGGAAAAAAAATTCAATACATACACATTACCCAAAGCAAATATCAACATAAATCAAAATCCCCACCAGCTCAAAGTGTTGGGGGCCCTTTATAACCTTCATGTTTCTACCGGAAAATTTCTTCCCCTCCTCTTCATACACGTGGCCCGCAACCACCCACGTCAAGGCATACCGACACTGAAAAAGACACACGCCCCCATTTCCCTGACTTCGCCCGCCCGGGACCATTTTTTTTTGGGGCCAAACTTTTTAAAAAGGGCCCCGGTCGACCCCCCCTTTCCCTGTACCGACCTTCCCTACCCCGGGGCCCATGTGCTGCATTGTTGAACAAAAAACCCCTTTAAAAACATCCCCCCAAGGTTTCCGGGGCCATAGTACTCTTGCGTATTTGCCTTTTGTGAGGCCTTTTTTGCGAGATGGCCCGAGGGCTGACGTCACATGTTTTTTTGACATCCCCGCCTTCTGCGTTTATAGGCACAACGTTTCTGTCGTTTTGTTTTCCCCCGAACTCGAGTGTTGAACTTTCCCGGTACAAACCCCTTTTCCTTTATTAAAAAACCGATTGCCCCTTTTCCCTTAACACGTTTTTCTCCTTGTATGAGCAAAACCGAACAGTTTTTCTGAGGGGATTGATCCCCCTTTTGTTTGCCCCAAAGTGAGTGCGGTAGGTTCACTGGACACGCTTTTCCTCACTTTGACCCCCTTTTTCCCTAAATTCAAACACAAAAAACCCCGGTTTGGGGTCCCCTTTCCCCCACGTGCTCCTGGGATGTTTCCGTTTCCCAAAATCATACGGGGGCTTCGGAACAGCCAAAGCCTGAAACCTTCCACTTTAGAAGGGTGTGCAATAAACACCGGGGGCCCGTTCTAAATTTCTGCTACGTTTCCATCTATTTGTCTGAAACCTCTGTGTTTACCTGTGAATTTCCCTTCTCAACCGGGGCTCTTTAAACCAAAAACCCACCAGTGCACCCCAAAAGTCCCCAAATGACATCAACCCATTGCCCCCCTACTCTGCCTTTGTGCACATCCATGTTATCCCCAGAATCTGTGAACACAAAGAAACTTTCCAGACAAAATAACCTGTCATCTTGTTAATTTTTTTTTTCTACCTGCCTTTCTCGGGGCCTGATCCCATTGCTGCTGCTTTCTTGATTTTGAATATCAATCCCACCCAAAAAGTCCCCCTGTCTTTTGCCAAAAAAAACAGGCACGCTCATTCCTACCCAAAGTGGCTATTGGGTTTAAAACCCTTTTTTTTGCTCAGGGACGCTGGGGGCCCTCCGGGTGTGTACTACGCCCTTTTCGTGTGATCATGTGCTGGCCTCCCAACCCTTTTGGAATTTCTTCCGGTTTTCCCTCTTTTAAGGAAAAATTCACGCCTCGTTCCCTGTAAGTCTCGGCCGTCTGAATTTCCCTCAGTTTTGTGGTTGCCCCTTTTTTTCCCAAATGGGGATGGTAAGGCCGTGCCCCAACCATCAAGTAATTTTTTCCTTCATCACCAGTGTCTTAAAGGCCTTAAAAAATCACTGCCCTACTCCACTAAGTTCTACCCTTTTTGTTAAAATTTGGTGCCAGTTTTTAACACCAAACCCGGGTTTTGTATTTCTCCCCCTTTTTCCGATTCCCCGCCTCGGAAATTTCGCCTAAAACCTTCTTCAGTCAAATCAAAAGGGCCTTTGGGACTGCTTGTTTAAACCTTGTCAAAATCTCTCTGATCACCTCGGGGTAAGGTGGAAAACAGTGTGAAAACGCACACCGTCAAAAAGGGCAGACGGGGTTTTTGCCCAGTCACCCTGGGGCCGGCCCCTTGCCCCGCAAACGATTAAAAACCAAACCAAATTTAGGATCGATGCTTCAGTTTTTCCCTCAACGTGGGAGTTTAGGCCCTTTTAAGGTGCGAAAATTATCTGCGGCCTACTGCTCAGAACGGGTGTCGTTTTACTACGTTTTCCCAAAATTTTAAATTTTTTCCCCAACTAAATTTTTTTTTGGCTAAAATCTCAGTTTCCGTTCTGCTCTAGCCCTCGTGCCTGGCACTGCCACTCTCTGCACGGCTTTTGCTCTGGAAAGTTTGCCCCCTCTCGGGATCGCTCTGGGCCCTCTCTGCATCTGCTTTTTTTTTGGCCGTTGCAATTTTTCCCTTTTTCCCAAAATTTCCTTCTTTCAGCCCTTTCATCTCTCTCACTTTGCTGGGGTTTTAAATGAATTTACGCGTTCATCTCCTGTATTTCCCATTTTCTTTCCCCAAACTTACTATTTTCTCTAGGGGGGTTTTAAAAAACTTTTTCACCCCATTTTCTTTTGATATATTTTATTTTCCCACTAAAACAGTTAAGTTTAAAACCCCCGGAAAAAAAGTTAGAAAACCCAATTTATCTACTAAACTTTAGGGTTTCCCCAAACCAGTGGTAGTGTTCCTAAAAAAAGGGCCCTTTAATTTAAAACCACAGCTTCTGGGAGATTTAAAGATTTTAAAACCTCGTTCTTGTTTTCTAAACCCGCCCCTCTGATTAATACAACCCCCTTAAAACAAAAGGGCCTTTGCTCAACACCCCAAAAAACAAAAAGGAAAAAATTAAAGAGCAAATTTAAAAATTCCCTTTTAGTTGGACGCTTCGCCCCCAGTACTACCTATTTTATCCTTTGTTTCCCCCTGAAACAAATTTTGGGGCCAAAATGAAATCCGGGAAAGTTTCGCCACTTTGTCCGGGAAACGGGGGAAAAAAATTTCGTAAATGGTTTCTTAAGTGCACTAAGTTGTTATTATTAGTCGGGGTTTAAACACCCCAAAGGGTTTAAACTTTGAAACCCTTTCCCGCAAATGCCACTCATGCACCCCCAAACTTTCCCACCTTCTCGGGGGGGGGGGGAAAGTAAAGCATTTTTTTCTTTCCGAAAAACACTGAGAAAAAAGAAATAAATTTCTATCCTATTTATAATTAATCATGAACAATCAATTAAAACCAATGAATAAATCAACAATTAAAAGTTCAATGCACAAAAAAAAAAACTTTAAAAAAATTAAATACCCCCTAACCCCGGGTTTTATAATAAATGACTTTTAAACCGGGAAAGGTTTTAAACCACATCACCCCCAAACGCTTTAAACCCAAAACCCACAGTTTTTGGGAAAAAAGTCCCCTTCACGTCTTCTTCAGCACTCCCTTGGGTTGGTGATCCCCTGGTTGACGGGCCCCGGGCCCTTTCAGGACTGGGCCCTTCGTGGTCGTCTCTGGGTTTCGAGGGTTCGAACTTTCCTTTTCGTCTTTTCCCCCCCCTCGGGGTTAAAAATTTTCATTTTTGTCTGTTTCCCCCCCTTGGGGCTTCAAACTTATTTTCCTTCTCTTTCCACTTGCCCTTTAAACTCTAAGACCTTGTTTGTTTTCTTCTATTTTCCCGGCCACTTTTTTTCCCCGACCCTTCCTTGTCCTGCTCACTCCCCCCTCTCTTCTCCCCCTCTGCCTCTTTTCTCTCCACCCCCCCGGGTGTTGTTCTCGACACTTTTGTTCTCCCTCAGTTTATATGGGGAGGGAGGAAAAAAAGGTTTTCCCCTTTTGGGGGCCAGGCCTTTGTCCAGGGCTGTTTCTAAAACCCCTATTTTCAAAAAGTACCCCCTAATTCTCCCACTCGCGACATTCCACACACATCAGCTTTTAAACACACACCCCTACCAATTGTTTTGCAAACACACACTTACCCCCGATGGACATCGAAAATTCCCCCCCGGACTTCGGTGGTCATTTAAACCCCACAGTAATCATCTTAAGGGGGGGTTACTACAACCTCCACACGCATTTTTGCCAGGCCCCGACAAAAGAACCAAAAACGTGACCCACGGCAATACCTTTTGAACAAATCCAAGGCCCCCCCCTCTTCACTGAAATGTTTTCACAGAACCTCAAACTGCCCGACTTTAGGAAATCACTTGGGGCCCCCCAAAGGGCGTATTGGGTTTCAACCCTTCCCCCTTTCGGGCCCCTGGGCAGGTCCGAACTCTCTCCCAGGTTTTTGTTTTTTTCATCTGAACCCCTTCGGGCCCCTTTTAAATTTGGGCAATTTAACCCATTTTTTATACCAAGTACAGGGCCCTTTGGGCTTTCCCAAACGTCTAATGCCCTTTTGAGAGGTTTCACGCTCCTTGACACTTCCCCTCTCCTCTTTCTTTCTCCCCTCTTTCTCTTTTTTTCTCTCTCCCCTCTTCTCTTCTCTCTCTCTTTTCTCCCTCTCTCTCTCTCTTCTCGTTATCCCAAATGTATTCCAAAATTTCTTATGAAAAAAAGAATGGATCATCTTGACTTCTACAAGATGCCTTTTTCATCTCATAGTCTAGGATGTGGCATATTGGACCCCGAAGGGGCATTCTACAAAACGGAAAATTTTTTTCGATCAGATTCCCGGAACCGATTGTTTCCCTTTTTTAATGGAAAAAATTTTAAAAAAACTTCTTTCCCATTTTGGTTTTTCCTGGGTTTAAAGATGGCAAGAAAAAGAAAAGCATTTTTTAATATTATTCCCAAAACAGGGATTCCCCTTTCCCTGATGAACCAAAAATTAATTTTTTTACCCCATCCTGCGTGCTTTGTTTTAAAAAAAAGCCCTTTTTTAAAATACGGAATAGTTATCAAATGGTTTTAAAAAAAAATAGTATTAAAAATTTCACGATTTTGTCCCTTTTTAGACCCGGGGTAAAAAAATTTATTTGCCCGGGGGAATTTATATGAACTTTGCCAACTATATGGGCCTGTGCATTAAGGGGTTTAAAAAATATTGTCATTGATTGTAAATTTTTCCTCTCTCTCTTCCTCTCTCTCTCCTTCTCCTTCTCCCCTTCTCTCCTCTCTCCCACGACGCACGCACACACAAAACACACACACACACACCACTCACAAATGCCCCACACGGGGCGCGCGGCGCGCGCACACGCACTTTCATACACACGCCCGCCCGCATGCACACACGCATGCACGCAAACACACACACACACACACACACACACACACACACACACACACACACACACACACACATACGCACACACACGCACACGCACACACACACACACACACACACACACACACACACACACACACACACACACACATTCAATTCT
>CM031602.1:66863596-66874710 GCA_018398815.1 Conus ventricosus
TTAGATGATGTCCTGCATATGTTCGGTGTGTGTGTGAGTGTGTGTGTGAGTGTGTGTGTGTGTGTGTGTGTGTGTGCGCTCATGTATATGTGTACGTATGTATGCATGATAGAGAGAGAGAGAGAGAGAGAGAGAGAGAGAGGGGGGGGGGAGGGGTTGCGGGGGGGGGGGGGGGGACCAAATGTTTCTCTGTTTTCCCAACAATGGAAAGAGGGACACGCCCACCATGACGTAAGCCCCACTCTCTCACCATTCACTCGACACCCACCAACATTTTCATTCACAAGTCAAGAGCGCAAGGGGACAGAACATGAAGACGGTCATTGAGAAGAGAGAGAGAGAGAGAGAGAGAGAGAGAGAGAGAGAGAGAGAGAGGAGGGGGGGGGGGCAGAGAAGAGATAGGTCAGAATGTCAGTGAACCTGAAGACATTGGAGAGCCCGGGGAGACAGAGTGGGAGGGACGAGTGGGATGGAGAAGAGGGGGTGGGGGAAGAGAGAAAGAAAGACGGGATTAGAAAGACACATGAGCAAATTGTAAAGAAGGCGACGGGAGGGAGGGGGGGGGGGGTAAGGGTAAGGTGGGGGGGGAGGGGAGGGGGGAGGAACTGGGAAGCCTTGCATCTCCAGGGCCAGAGGTGAGCTGTATTATCAGAGGAGGGGAGATGAGCGGGCCACGGGTTGGGAGGCCCTCTAGGTGTAACAGGATCAGACTTGGTGTCCCGCCATGGCCTAAGTACCCCACCGCTGATAGCGCGCCTCGATAGCTGATCCCCCCTTCTCTTCACTTTCTGTCCTGACACCCATCCATCCCATCCCCCCCCCCTCCCCCACCTCGTCCCCTGCCTCCTACCTCCTCCCTCTGTTCCCTAACACGGCCCTTGCAGTTTGCTGAACTATGATGTGACTTTTGTTTTCAACTCCACATCCTTCCGCTGGTTCTCCAGAACATGGACATGAAGTGTTGAGAAGAGCATCTATGAAGACTGGACCAAGAGAAGAACGAACGATCCGGTTGTGTGGCTGGAAAATTTTGCACGGCGCAATGCCTTAGGTTTCTTCATTTCTCCATGTATTTATTTCTTGCCGTCTCGAGCCGCCCATTTCAGCTTTCCGTCTGCAGCCCGTCCTAGTTCGCCCTGCCGTCGTTCCTGCACCGGCTGTCCTCAGGGGGCGATCAGTATCAGGCCGTCATCATGCAACCCACCGGATGAGACGCTGCACCGCTGCTGTGTGAAGTTGGTGGTGTTCATCAGCGCCTGTTCCGAACCCAAATATGCAGGAGTTCCCTACAGTCTGTTCACACTGTCCCATGTTGTTAGTCCAGCCCGGTTGACGTACCTATATGCATGGCGTCCCGCGTTTGCTTGCCGCTGAAGTCTTCGGTCTGGAGTGGAGCTGTTGAAATGAATGCAACGCAGTGCAGTACATCACTTTATATTATCGTGCAACTCCATGCAGTACCATGCAATACAACACAGTGCCATGTGATGTAATACAGGCAACGCAGCACAATAGAACACAGCGCAATTCAGTACAATACAATGCAATGCAATGGATTACAAAATACACTGCAGCACGATGCAGTTCAATACGGTACCATACAAATCAATGCAATGCAGCACAATACAACACAATACAATACAATGTAGCATAATGCAACACAAACAGCACAATACAATGCAACACAAACAGCACAAGACAATGCAACACAACAGCACAATACGATGCAATCCAATGCAATGAAAAGCAGCAGTATGCAATGCATTACAAAACAATACAATACAGGCGGGTTTCATTCTGCTGCAGCCAGTATTGTCCTGCTGCGTTGGGAGAAAGAGATAATGTTGCTTATGGCCCAGCCGACCGCAAAGGGCCATATCAGGGCTGTCACTGCGTTGAAGTCCACTCTCAAGTCATATATAAAACACACACACACACACACACACACACACACACACACACGCACGCACGCACGCACGCACGCACGCACGCACACACACACACACACACACACACACACACACACACACACACACACACACACACACACACACACACACACACAAACTCCACACAACACATTGAAATACACCTTCCAACAACACACCAAAGATTTCGTTAAAAAAAAAAAATCTTTCTTCCGTGAATTCTTAAATCAGGTGAAAAATGTTGATGTCTTTCAGAAAATCGAAGACCACATCAGGTGGGGCGAATTGTGCCGCGCTGTGATGTTCTCCAGTAATTGCACACGCTTGAGTTGTGCTGAACTGCACTGCACTCTGACGAACGTGGTCAGAAGGAACCAACAGACATTTCACAGTGGCCTGATATACACCGAGAACCACCCGACTGTTACGTCACTATCGACCCCACGGTTAAAGGGAAGAATGCGTTTCGATTAATAATAATAATAATAATGAATACTTATACAGCGCCTATTCTCGGCTAGAGACCAAGCTCTAAGCGCATTACAATCAACACTCGTTTACACAACGGGCTGCCTACCTGGGTAGTGCCGACTGAAGAGCTGCCAGCTGGCGCTTCATTCAGTCGTTTCCCGTGTCATCCAGTCAATATCGTTCAATATCGATCACTCATTTTCCTTAGTTCCTTCATTCTTTCCATTTCTCACGCAGGGTGCATGCTATGTGTAACGTGTCATCCATACCAACGGCCAAACTGGCCTACTCTTCCGAAAGTTGGTGATGGGATTTTACGTGTGTGCAAGATGTTATGTGTGCGTTCCCACACGGAACCTCGGTTTATAGTCTCATTCGAAGGACTGTATGGGAAATGGAGTCAGAACCAATGTTAACTCCGAGGGAAAAATCCCCCTGTACCGAAACGCCCCGGCGGAGGTTCGAACCCGCAACCCCAGGATCACCAAGATTACGAGTCCAGCGCTCTACCAACTGAGCTATTCCGGCGCAGACAGAGACGTCATTCGACAAAACTAAGTTCAGTGGCGGTCTACGCTTCTCAATCGCAGTTTATCCTGTTCTCATCGTTCTAACAACGCCTGTTCGGGACAAGTCACCAAGATGAGCTAATGACGCACCGCCGGTAACCCGCTCAGTCACTTCCCAGTCACCTGGGAAGTCCCGCGGCGGCAGTGACAAGTCTGTCAAGGTCAGAGGTCAAGGTGCGCGGGCGGAGACGAGTCGCCCGAGCGGCAGGTCGACGGTGACATTTAAAAGGCCGTAAAGATAGCGGCGCCCCCACACTGGCTGGCGGCTTATCGCCCCTGCCTGCCGGGGAATGTCGCGCGCCACGTAAATTGTGCCCTGTCCCAGGACCCACCGCCGCCTGCGGAACGTATGTGTGTCGTCCAGGAAGAGCCCGAACCCTCAGCGGACAGCACTGGCGCTTCCATTCAGCACCATCTCCCTCAGTCACTGAGTTCCTATCCGTTCTATTCCATCATCAGCGTGGGTTATACATGTAAGAGTTCATGGATACAAATCAGGCACATGATACTATACATACCCGGATCAGTCTCACTTTGGAACCAATGCATCAGAGAAACAGAGACGTAGATGTTCAGCCATTCGAACGGCTGTAATACTATTCGAATCCGACCTCAACCTTAATTCAGTACCGACAGTCCTTGAATACTAGTTCCGGAAGAATGGGCCCAAGTCAGCATGAGTCCACACACATGCATAAGCAAAAACGCCATTCCACTCCGAACAGCATCTGCCAGAGGGGATCCCTCACAAAACAGATGCGTTTCCCTTAACAATCGTGGTACTTCTAAACTACGACTTTGACCCGATGAGAGAATATTTACAACTGCACTGGCTCAACGCGTTCACTTTACGACCACCGCTTATCCACGGCAATATCCCCAAGTGACAAGAACGGTAACTCCCAAACGATAAATCGAAGCGCATGCGATAAACTAGATCTAATACGCAACAGTACGATCCGGATCTGACTTATTTTTCTGTCTAATCTTCTGTAGTACTGCGATACGTATATTACTCCCGTGCTGCTCATTCCGACTCTCCGTCCACAGTCACACCATTGCTCGTCTTGCTGCAGTCCCGACACCGGCACCGGCAATCCATAAGGAGAGACAATGTCAAGTCGTCATGAGGCAATCAGTCAGAGGAGACACTGCGCTGCTGCTGTGTCACTTCGATGGTGTTCAGGGGTGCCAGCGCAAGGAACCACACGCTAGCCCCCCCCCCCCCCCCCCCCCCCCCCCCCCCCCCCCCCTATCAACGGTGCAGTCATTGTTGAAATGTGGAACCAGAGTGAATGAGTGTCCCCCTTACTAGGGGCCCCACTACGTCCCTCTGATGACAGCTCCCACGGACTTACCCATACCGGTGATCTCGACATGAACTCGTCAAGGACAGAGGCGTTGAGAGGAAAGTGAAAGTGAGGTCACCACGAGAGCAGGGCTTGAATGGTCGCAGAATCTGAAACGTTTTTTCAGTGCTGAACAGTGAGGATGAGGATAATGAAGATGCTGCTGCAGAGCTCCGTCCAGGTCTCAGAACGCTTGGCAAGGCTGTACTCTGCACTTGCTTTCGTAATATATCCCGACATTTATCGGGCCCAAGAGATACAAATACCCGCGGAACCGGTCTGGAAATTTGAGCCATACTTTCCATCAAGTGGGTGAAACTCGACTGTGTGGTTCCAGTCTTCTCCTTTGGGCGCATAGCAAATTCAGCTCTGTATAAGAGCAGGGCATGAACCAAAAAATTCCATCTTCCCTTTCCCTTTCTTGTATTCTTCTTTCCCACTCTCCTCCTCCTTCATTTAATCCTCCACCTCCCCACCTTTTCCTTCTTTGTTTTTCTTTGTTTTCAGACCCCCTTTTATTTTGTTCTCCTCGTCACCTCCCCCTCCTCTTCTGTCCGCCTTTCTTCTTTTTCTGCCTCGTTTTCCTCCATCTTGACTTGTTACATTTTCGTATTTGTCTTTCCTGTTCTTACTCCATCTCCACCTTCCCAACATTATTCTGCCTATGTTTTTCTCCTCCTTTTTCTGCTCTATTCTTTCTCCATCTCCACTGTCCGTTCCACTTCCCTTTTTTTTTTCTTACTATCCCTCCTCTCCCTTCCTCCCCTCTTTCTCCTCCTCCATCTCTCTCTACTTTCCCTTCCACGTGTTCTTCTTTTTCGCCATACTCTTCCCTCTATTTCCACCTGCCGCTCCTCCATCTTCTTCTGCTCTTCGTGCCTTCCATGTCTGCCTTCTCTATCCTTTTCCAGTTTTATTCTTCTTTTCTCTATTCTCCTCCTCCTCTTCCATCTCCAGATAAAGAAAAATCTCTCTCTCTCTCTCTCTCCTCTCTTCTCTCTCTCTCTCTCCCTCCTCCCCCCCCCCCCCCACTCTCTCTCTCTTCTCTCTCTCTCCGGGCCAAAAGTGCTCCTCTGCTGGTGCTTTACCCGGACAGACCGACGATGATGTAAGCACGTCCATGACGATGATGAACTCCCAGGTCTCTGACGTCATGATTGACCGTTTAAGCCCCCGCCGCCGGCCCCTGCGGAGAGCGTCGATGGCGCCGCCTGATGGACCCTCCTGATTAAGCCATGATATGTAATTGTCTTGACGGGGCCGCCACTGGCTCTCCCCCACCACTCCCCCCCCCCCCCCCCCTCCCTTCCCTCTTCCTTGTCCGCTCAAATGATGGCCAAATAAACACAGACCAGTCCCCCCTTCCCGCGATCCCCGAGGGGCCCAGAGCGATCCTTATCTTATGCATATTCATAAACAGCTCGGAAGTCCGAGAGACCCGCCACTGCAGGTGAAAGGAGGCCGGTGGCGTCGAGAGAAGGCTTGGTGCCGGAGAGGAGAGTTCTGGCATTCCTCCACGTTATGCCCGCGCAGTGCCAAGTGGTACGTAACTGCCGCCAGAGCTACACCAGCGGTAGTGTAGAGCGATTGATAGCGACCCTTCGTCAGCGTTGAAGATGACGTCGTGTAGGGAATGGAGACAAGATGAAAGATGACTGGACAAGGCGTTGAGAGGGGCGGGGTGGGATGGGTAGAGGGGAAGAGGGGGGGAGGGAGGGGGGGGATGAGTGATCATCGTCAGCCTCGAAACACCGATTGATTAGTATCATGTCAAAGCCGGAACTTGGTTCCAGTCCAATGACAAACATTTCAGCGTTCATACGCGCGCACGCGCACACACACACACACGTAATCCATGCTACACACATGCGCGCGCGCGCGCACGCACTTGTCAAGTTTCAAGTTTTAATCATCATAGCGCAGCTGACCACTCAGTATCTTTCAGGGTTGTCAATTTCGCGCAAGAAAAAAAATCACACTCACACACACACGAAAGCCGAGTCATACCATCCAAATAACACCACATCCACAAAGAGAAACAAACAACAAAATGCGGTTACCTAATGGCAGCTTAACTATTGACATGTTAAGGCTTATATAACATTAGGCCGTGACACAAACAGACACACGAGAGGAAGAGAGAGAGAGAGAGAGAGAGAGAGAGAGAGAGAGAGAGAGAGAGAGAGAGAGCAGAAGCATGAATGTTCAGAGTTTAATGATAATCAGTTTGATGAGGACGGTCAAAGCCTCAAATGCATCGCCGTTCTAGTGTTGTCTTCATCCCAGTCTCTTTGTAGACGACAGTGAAGAAAGATAAACCTGCGTTTAAAAGTCTTTCAACAAAGGCAGAGGTTGTTTTTTTTTTTTTTTAAGTTAGAGAAAAGAGGAAGTTACTGTCACAAAACTTCTGAGAAGTGAGGGAGGCTGTTTGTACTGAAAGTGCCCCCAGCGGCCTGAAGGGGACCCCCGTGTGTGAAGCCCCTGTGCCTCATACTGTTACGGTGATGGTTTGTCAGTCGCTGAGCTAGCATGAGCAAGCATCCCCGTCCGGAGTGTACCACCACATCCATCCAGTGTCTGTTCCCATCAACTTGCCGATACATACTACTCTGACGTCAACTCTCCACAGGCATGGATGTGAAAGGGAAATCGAAACTGAGGTCACCACGAGAAGAGTGATGGGGGGTGGGGGCAGCCCCTGAACTGCCAAGCATTTTGAAAAAAAAAAAAAAAAAAAAAAAAAAAGAACACCTGACATTTATCTTCCAAATTTTATGAAAGCGTGGGTCGGGGTATGGATAGGGGTAGGGAGGGCTTTCGTCGTCAAAATGTTCATACAATCTGTGTGTGGGGGGTGGGACGGAGTTAGGGATAGCGCATGAATGCAGTCTTTTTCTTTCTTTCTTCTTAAACCCAAAGAAATAAAATGGCGCCATCTGTTGCAGCCTGAGCCAAGAACTTCCCACTAATACATCTTACCAAAACGTCAGTCAGTTACACACAAACAATGCCATGATTTTTTCATGTGTGTTTAGTTGTTGTTGCTTTTTTTCCCCCTTCTTTGTCTCCTTTTACTTCCCACTAATACATCTTACCAAAATGTCAATCAGTTACACACAAACAATGCCATGATTTTTTCATGTGTGTTGAGTTGTTGTTGCTTTTTTTCCCCCTTCTTTGTCTCCTTTTACTTCCCACTAATACATCTTACCAAAACGTCAGTCAGTTACACACAAACAATGCCATGATTTTTTCATGTGTGTTGAGTTGTTGTTGCTTTTTTTCCCCCTTCTTTGTCTCCTTTTACTTCCCACTAATACATCTTACCAAAATGTCAGTCAGTTACACACAAACAATGCCATGATTTTTTCATGTGTGTTGAGTTGTTGTTGCTTTTTTTCCCCCTTCTTTGTCTCCTTTTACTTCCCACTAATACATCTTACCAAAATGTCAGTCAGTTACACACAAACAATGCCATGATTTTTTCATGTGTGTTTAGTTGTTGTTGCTTTTTTTCCCCCTTCTTTGTCTCCTTTTACTTCCCACTAATACATCTTACCAAAATGTCAATCAGTTACACACAAACAATGCCATGATTTTTTCATGTGTGTTGAGTTGTTGTTGCTTTTTTACCCCTTCTTTGTCTCCTTTTACTTCCCACTAATACATCTTACCAAAATGTCAGTCAGTTACACACAAACAATGCCATGATTTTTTCATGTGTGTTGAGTTGTTGTTGCTTTTTTACCCCCTTCTTTGTCTCCTTTTACTTCCCACTAATACATCTTACCAAAACGTCAGTCAGTTACACACAAACAATGCCATGATTTTTTCATGTGTGTTGAGTTGTTGTTGCTTTTTTACCCCCTTCTTTGACTCCTTTTCTTCTTGTTTATTCGATGTGTAACTGGCTTCAAATACTTAAAGCCCCCCACCCCTTCCACACACCTTCTTTTCATTGAGGAGGGAGAGGGGGTCTCGCCCACCATCCCCCGTCCCCCTGATTCCTCCCCCAACGCCACTGCAGCAGTTGGTCAACGCGAACTTGTCCGTCACAAGAGAGCACGAAACAACAGGTAACATGACCGTGATGAAGATGGCTAAAGGGCAGTAACTGTTGCAGAAAACCTTTACAGTGCGCCAAGATACTAAAACAGACGACCTTGTGGTCTTCGATGACCAAGGTACCTCCACCGTCTCCCCCCTCTCCACGATAGCGGCCTCTTTCGCAGCGTCGTTTGGAGCAGACACGGCGCCCTCTCCCCCGGACATCAAAATGGCACGGGAGAATTTTAGTGTCTTTTTGTCAGCCTGAAACAACATCAGTAGCTCTTCACTTATCTCCTCTTGTCTAGCCTCGCTCTCATGCTCGATGCCCTTTGACCTGCCACTCGAGACGAACCAAGATGGCGAACGAGCGATTGTTCTGCAGGCGCCATCACGTGATAGTGTTGTCTCGTGACCGATGCTCGCGCCATTTACAACCAATCCTCGAGCGAGCAAAACAGTAAAGCCCTAGGAACAATCTTTCTAATTGTAGCGCAACAAAACGTGAGGAAAGGATGGTGAGACACTACATTCGAGGCATGTAAAAAGAAGGGAAAAAAAGAACACCTCTGATATTTACTAACTTGCCAAGTAGGTCATGTTTTCACCCGCGGCTTTTGATTTTTGATTTTTTCTTTTTTCTTTTTTCTGTCGGCAAGATTAAGTGTAGAACTAAACTTCCAAACTGAATTTAACGAAACTTGGTGTGAAGATAGAATGTGGCCAAAGGACGAGCAGTCCAACATTTGGCGTGGGTCTGTAGTGGAATCTGGATCACGAGGCGGATCCAGGATCCGTTCGACCTAAGCTGAGGTCTGCGGTCTTCCGAGTGCCCTTCTAGTTTTTCACCGTAAGGGAGCTTTTTGTTTCAGCAATGCGCATGGCGACTGCCTCGACATTTGGTTATCTTATTATTTGTCTATATGATTTTGTATTGTTATATACTTAAAATTATTGCGTTTCGATTTTATCTGTTTTTATTTCTGTATATCCTGTTTTTATTTCTGTATATCAACACGACCGCAACAAAACTCTGGAATGACCTATCAGATAACCATAAAGTCCACAAACTCTCTTGGCGAATTTAAACGTTTTATTTCACGGGAAGATTCGGTTGTACACCATCACATTGAGGAGACAGAAACGACCAGATTCACCATTGCAGACTCCGCCTAGAAATGAGCAGCTTAAATCAAGATTGTGTTCACCGTCATTTAAAAGCAGATTCAATTTGTCAATGTTGTACCGATTTATAAACGGCCGAACATTTCCTACTACATTGTCCAAATCACAGTATCATTAGAATCGACATGATTTCCACTCTTCCACCCAATCTACCTGAAATTGATCTTCTTCTCCGTGGTAAACAATCCATCCAAAGCGAAGATAACGAAACTATATTCAAAATTCAAAATTGACTATAGTTCTTAAGCAAACAATCAAAACGTTTTTGAAGCACATGCAAACGAACTATCAACTTTCCATAAATTGATATAAATCTCAATGACAGTGAAACTTTTAGAACAGATGTCTCAGTCTCTGTCTGCCTGTCTGTCTGTGGGAAAGCAAATGCAGGCAATTAATATGTGTATTTTAATAGTCTCCTGCCGTTGCCTTTTGCCACATATGTGACCTCAAACATTGGAACACACCATAAGCACCAGTTTGTTGCTGTTCAAATTTTGACGCTTACTGTAAAGTTGTTTCTTATTAGAAATTGGACATAAATTTTATTCATACCAACATACGTTTCGGTCTACATGATTTACCGATACGAGTTCTGTAAACCTGTTCTCGATTGGTACATGAAACCAGAGGTTTACACCTGTTGTTACAGACCGTTCGGGTGGATAATGTCACAAAACACACAAACAAAACAAATCGACGTAATGCTTTTCCCCCCCCTCCCCCCCCCCCCCCCCCCCCCCCCCCCCCCTCCCCCCCCCCCCCCCCCCCCCCCCCCCCCCCCCCACCTTTTGTCAATTTTCCTTTGATTTCTACTGAACAGAGGTTACCTACATTCGTTGTAGTTCATCTGAACTGTGTGACAATGCTCAACGTGGAAAGGCCGTGTTAGTCTCAGGGTAAATGGATGTTCATTTGTATTTGTACTTTTTTTTTCTGATGTTGCGGTTGTTTGTAGGTGTGTCAGTTCAAGACATATATTATGCAAGCTTGGAAATCTCTCTCTCTCTCTCTCTCTCTCTCTCTCTCTCTCTCTCTCTCTCTCTCTCTCTCTCTCTCTTAAACCTTACTGTATTACTCCTGTGTGAGGACATAAGGAAATGTTACGATTTATTTTGTTTTTGTTAACCTTTGATTCGATACACACTGCGAATGAATGTGCACCATTTGTTTGCAAGGAAGGAAGAGTGAAATGTTGTTCTGTTACCCCCTCCCCCTTTGTCAAAAGAGCTCTTTGGTAATGACAATAAAATATCAAAGTGTCAAAGTATCAAGTGTCTGTCTGTCTCTCTCTCTCTCTCTCTCTCTCCTCTCTCTCTCTCTCTCTCCTCTCTCTTATTTTGAAGTTTCTTTGTTCCACGAGTCTCTTGAATGTGTGCTAAGTGAATGGTATGCATCCACACAGTATCAGTATGGAGTTATGAGGGGGAGGGGGGGAGGGGGACTTCATAATCTACCGTTTGCGTCTCCGAGTCTTGTCACGATCTGATTTTCTTGGTTATGTTAGACTCTGTCACACGGAGTCGTGAAAAAATTCGTGCAATGAGATCAACGGCTTCTGTTTC
>CM031602.1:66874810-66917310 GCA_018398815.1 Conus ventricosus
TGTGTGTGTGTGTGAGGGAGGGAGAGAGAGAGAGGGAGAGGGAGAGAGAGAGAGAGAGAGAGAGAGAGAGATAGAGAGAGAGAGAGAGAGATCACACGATCACACGATCACACGATGTTTATTTACGAGGCCACCAGCCCATACGTAAATGGAGTTACAAGACAAGATGGGACATTTTTACATATCTACAATATAACCGATAATCAATAATCAGTAGTCAATAATCCATAATCAATAGTTCAATCGGTAGTTAGCCATCGATAGTTATTCGAACAATACTTGATAGAAATTCTAGTCAATAGTCTAAAATCAATAATCAAAAATCAATGCTCAAAAACAAAATATAGGTTTAAACGTCATACAAGCTTTCTGTCAAAGTCCTTTTAAATTAATACTCCTCTCTTTCCTTCGTACCCATAGGTCAAAAATCAAGAAATAAGAAAAACAACAACAACAACAACAAAACAGGAATTGGAACATCGAACATCAAACATCAATTAGTATCAAAATTAAAATCGAAATCAATGTCACGACCGACCCTGGAGGTCTGCCTGACAGGATCGGTCTAGATGGGAGTGAAGGGAGTGCCTGACCTCACACGCCTCGCAAGAGCCCACACGAGAAAGATTACGATACAACACCCCATTTATTCACACCAACACACACAGTCATAAATAAGCATTCCAATACACACAACATGCACAATCACAATCAAGCATTCCAACGCACACAACATGCACAATCACAATCAAGCACTCCAACACACACAACATGCACAATTATAAATAAACATTTCACCATACGACGTACACAATCACAATTACAGCATTCCTGCACATATGACATATACACAATTATAAAGAAACATTTCCAGCATCCATCCCTTCCCACACCCTGGAGTGCCTCCACACCCCTGCCTCCGTCAAGTCTACTGGGAGCACCCTGTCGCACTAGGTGCTCCGAACCGGGTTGGTTCTTGAAGGGAGTCGCTCAAAGTCGACACCTCGACACGCAAGCAGGCAGTGAAGAGCGCGTCCCGGAGGGGGGGGGGGGGGGGGGGAGAAACGTGGCGTTGTTACTGGAGGTCCTGGACGGGGATCAGGGTCGGCCAGTCAAGCCAGCGGGCTTTTCTTCCAGTCCGCGGTCCCAGCCGGAGCGTGGCCTCAACCAGCACGTGGCACCATCCAGTCCGCGGTCCCAGCCAGAGCGTGGCCTCAACCAGCACGTGGCACCATCCAGTCCGCGGTCCCAGCCAGAGCGTGGCCTCAACCAGCACGTGGCACCATCCAGTCCGCGGTCCCAGCCAGAGCGTGGCCTCAACCAGCACGTGGCACCCACCAGTCCAGACTCCGGGTGAAGCCCCGGGAGGGGGAGGGGGGGGGGGGAAACGTAGCTGGGAGGAGAGAAGAAAGGGAGGGAAGGAAGAAGGAAGAAAGAAGGAAGGGTACTGGAACCCCGCTGTCAGTACAGTCTGACCCATGCTGCTAAATCTTAACAGCCACTCGCATGATGGGCGAGGGGAAGTCTATCAAACGCACCAACAGCCCCAGCTCAACACAGACCTGAGCATAACACAGTAAACCGATCAAATCGTTAAAGTCTTCTCACATGAAGCAGGCAAGGGACTGCATTAAATCAACAGGCTATAAAACAATATGAATTATCTTCACCCTTCTCTCACTCACGTTTAACAATTCCTTTCTTAGGAAATAAACCAACACAGCGACCATCGCTTAATAACTGCCGCCACATTTGCAAATAATAATTCAATGGCATAATTGTCACATTTTATAGCCACATTTCAAAATAACACAAATCTCCAACCACGCATCCGAACGACAAATCATGCGTACGCACACTCGCGAACATAAAACTCGTTCTCCTTGCACACACAAACAGACGGTGGCCGAAGAATAAGAGTCCGGCGAATGTGACAGGGGCGGACGAGCGAGACCAAGCAAGTTCCAACCCTGAATCACCAGGTTCTCTCTCCATCCCCACCGACTACCGCATCACCAGATGCATAAACAGGAGAAAGAATTTTGGATATAATTTAGAATGGCCAGGTTAAAGATTGAATTAACCAGAGAAAAGGTCTCAAACAATATTTCTTTTACAATTTTGAAAACAAAAGAAAATTGCGCAAAAGAGAAGAATAAGCCGGCTAACAACAACAAACCAAAACAAACAAACCACGAAACTGATGCTTCCCAGCTACCCGTGGGTGACCCAGAAGAGGCGGGTCAAACGACTCTCTCTGCCCTCTGTCCAGTCGAGAGGACAGAAGCGCAGATGCGGAGAAAGAAGAAGTGATGTCCCTCTCCTACAGGCCGACTGTAGGAATTGAAGATACCGACTGTACCCTCGATGATACGGTGAAGAACCAAGACCGGAGCAGGCGCTCCCAGAGACATCTTCCGCTCGAGTGAAGAGCTAACCTCCCTCAGCGATGGCGGCCAACATGCCACGCTGCGTCACAGAGTGAGCATTACTTCAAACTAAAAGAAATGAAGCACGTGCGACAGGTAAAAAGACAGGCGAGAGGCCAATAGACAGCAAGTTCGAGAGAAAGGTACCAGCCACCCATGAACCTGCAGGATGAATAGCACGGGCAGTGGAATTAGAGAGAGAGAGAGAGAAAGCAAACCGAAGTTGAGCTGAACTACACCAAGGTGCAACCGCACCACAAGCCACATCAAGGGACGGATACACGACAACAGCAACGACAATAAATAAATGAGTAATTCCGCCACCCTAGATGGGTCAAACGTCGTAGGCCTCGTGACAAACTCGTGACAAACCCCCCTTCTAAAAGCATCTGTTTCTCTGAGATACAGTGCTCCTTTGAACCTTGACGCATGTGCAAATTCACAACAATGGACCGAACCCCAACTCTCTGTGCTCGACAGAGTACGAGGAATCCAATACAAACATTCTACGATAGAATCACACAGGGAAATACATAATACTACATTTATCAAACAACTAAGCAAACCTTCCAACCATGAAAGTAACAATCCGAACCATTGGTGATTCACTACCGTTAACATCACTGAAGTGAAAACTGTCACTACACCTGATACAGAGACCAAAAGGGGATATAACCCTGGTTGAGGGAAGTGTCCCTCTGACTGATTTTCCAATGTGCTGACTACGGAGCTCGGCTAAGATAGTCAGCATCCGTATTACAGGAACCCTTGATATGACGGAAAGTGAACGCATGACTCTGCAGTTCCACTGCCTAACTCATGAGTCGACGACTGACTGGCCGGATCCGGTCCAGGCACTGGAGAGGATGATGATCGCTCTCCAGTACAAACTTCCGGCCGTACTTCTTCTTGGGCACGCCAGTGCGCGTCCAAATCTGCCTGAGAGATTCAGCAACAGTAGGGGCATCGATAGTCCTAAGCGGGCCAGCCTCCGGGTATCGACTCGCAGATTCTACCACTACCGAAGTGTAGCGGTGACCGCGATCGGATGGAGGATTAATGGGTCCCACCAGGTCGACCCGACCTTGCTGAAGGGCTCCCCAACCAGAGGCACTGACCCTAAGGGAACACGCTTCAAGCGACCCTTAGGCGTTGTCCGTTGGCAGACATCGCAACTGCGGCAGTACTGCCTAACCTGCGAGTTCATCCCTGGCCAGAAGAAGTCCTGTCTTACTCGCTCGAGAGTCCGCTTGGAGCCCATATGACCTGCCATGGGGAATCGTGGGCCTGCCGGAGAACAGACTCTCTCAAGCTTTGGGGAACAACAAGCTGTTTGGCCACACGATCTGCCTGAGTGAAAACCCTAAAGAGGATCCCCTTGTGGAGCTTGAAGCTCACCTTGGCGTGTCGGGCAGACTGAGCGGGACGATCTACCAGTTGTCGCAGGCGTTGGACATCCAAGTCCTGGCCTGAAGACGGACCATGGTAGCAGGATCGGCCCTGGCCAGAACCTCGTCAGAGATCGGCTGGAGAACGGGACGCAATTCCTGTTCCTGCTTCTTAGCTTTGGCGCGTGTGGTAACTCCCACACACGCCTGTACGGGGAGATCCGTAGACACGGACTGACTGCGTCCATCAGCAAAGGTGACAGTATTCCCTATGAGAAGGGAAACATAGGTCGCTCCACCGCGATGGCCCATACTTCGCCACAGAAGTAGGGGTGGAGATAGGAATAAGTACAGAAGGACGGGTGGAGGTAAAACCAGCCTCCAACCCGCACACATCATAACTAGCGCCCCGCCGGGCCTCAGGGGAAACCAAATTCTTATCCACAAAGATCGTTGATGCTCCCGAATCCCTGATGGTGTCGACCAAGGAGGAACCAACAACAGAGAGAAACACTGGGCACTCTGAATCACCAGAAGCTGGGATGGAACCCACGTTAGCCGAGGCACGAGGACGTGGGAAAGGACCAGCCCCACGACTACCAGCGGCTTTAGGACAATCTTTCCTAATGTGGCCAGGACGACCACAAGAAAACACAGTCGGGGCGCTGAAATCCCTGATGAACTGCCTGCCTTGTTCACCCCGCTAGCAGTTGTCGGCGCCTTATTGCCACTAAATCCTGTGGAGGGCTTCCTCTCCGTATCTGGGCGATGCCCATAAGCCCTGCGAGCTTCAGCAAACACCTCAGCGGTACGAATCGCAGCCGCGAAATCCTGAGGTGCTGTCTCGCCTATCCGGATCCTCAACTCTGGGGACACAGTGTTGGTGAGCTGTTCAATGAGGATCAGATCCTCCAGCTCCAACTTGGCCAACTGACGCCAGTACCCTAGCGTTTTGCGCAGCCTATCACCAAACTGCACGAAGGTCTCGTCGTTATTCTTCTTCATGGACCTGAACTTCCTCCTGTACGTCTCTGGGGTAAGGTGGAAACGCTTACGCAGAGCCAACTGCATGTCTGCATAAGACGCACCTTCATTTAGAGTGAGCACACACTCCTTGCAGCACCAGATAATCCAGAAAAAAGGTGCATAGCCTTTTGTTCCTCAGACAATTGATATGAACTAGCCACTTTATCAAAATGCTCTAAGAACATGTCAATGTCCTCGCTAGGTCTGAACTCTGGAAGCTTTAACTTTGGCCTCTAACTCTATCACCTGCCTGGTGATTAACCCCCTGATTTACAGATGCGGGAGACCGCGAAAGAAGTTGTTCCATCTCCTCCCTACGCAGAGCCTCCATCCTGTCTAGTTCTTCCCTACGGAGGGCTTCCTGCCTGGCAGCCTCTTCCCTACGCCGATCCTCCTGTCTGGCAGCCTCCTCCCTACGCTGATCCTCCTGTCTGGCAGCCTCTTCTCTGCGCAGCATAGCCTCTTCCCTATGCAGAATCTCCTGTCTGTCAGTCTCCTCTCTGCGCAGAGCCTCCATCCTATCCAGTTCTTCCCTACGGAGGGCTTCCTGCCTGGCAGCCTCTTCCCTACGCCGATCCTCCTGTCTGGCAGCCTCCTCCCTACGCTGAGCAGCCTCTTCCCTACGAAGGGCAGCCTCTTCCCTACGAAGGGCCTCCTGTCGGGCAGCCTCTTCTCGTCGCTGCTGCTCTAGGAACATCAGGACAGAGGTGATGTCCTGGGAGGGATTCACCACTCCCGACACTGGAGGATGACCCGTCTGACCCGTCCCTTGGGTCTCGACCTTCCCATGAGGAAAGTCCCCCGGTGCATACTCCTTACGAGGGGAAGCATGGAGAATAGGGGGCTTTGGTTTCTGCGACTCAACAGAAGCCCACAGTTGCTTCGCTATACTCTGACGCTTCCGAGCGGAAGTGCCAGTCGGGGTCTCAGCAGGAAAATCCCCTAGCGAAGAAGAAGTGAAAGTACTCGCTGGACTATCGGCTACAGCACTGGAATAAGTGGAAGTCACTGTAGTCGAAGTGCTGGTACTAATAGTTGGGGACTACATTTAGAAGACCCTTCTTCTTCGACGCCGAGTAGCCATACCACCAGCACCGGACGTTGCCATGACAACTATATCCTACAGTTATCAAATACAGGGGAAAGACAATTCCACTTGAAAAACAAATATTTTAGGGGTGTGTGTATATGTGTGTATGTATGTGTGTGCGTGTGTGCGGACAAGTTCCGGCTGCTCCCACTCTGGCAACACCGCGCTCTACAACACGAGCAACAGTGCGGTGGGGCTCACCGAAAAAAAAAAAAAAAAAAACTATGTCCGGCTGCCCCCACTCTGGCAACACCGCGCTCCACAGCACGAGCAACAGTGCGGTGGGGCTGGCCGGAAAAACAAACAGGCAGACGGAATCCGGAGAGAGGAAAGAAAAAAAAAAAATGACACTAACGTCCGATACAACCCCCTGTACTCAATAACCCGGTAGAGAAAAAAAAACAAAAACTGGCTAAATACAAAACAGGAATGGAAGACTGAGCGGCAACAGAAAGGCAAGACTTACGGCCGTACCTGCGTGAGGTACCCGGCGGAAGGAGGTCTGGACGCGGTCGACTCCCCTCGGTCTCACCTCGACCCCCCGGTCACACCGGATGTTCCTTCAGGCCACCAAGACTCCCTTCACGCTAGAGTCACCCAGCCAACCACCCACGAACAAACACGACAAACTGACTAAACATATACAAAACAGACAAACCTAAACAGGTACTCCGCGAAACGAGAGAGACAGTCAGAGCCCTTCACATCCCGGACGAGCCCCCACAATTGTCACGACCGACCCCTGGAGGTCTGCCCTGACAGGATCGGTCTAGATGGGAGTGAAGGGAGTGCCTGACCTCACACGCCTCGCAAGAGCCCACACGAGAAAGATTCGATACAACACCCCATTTATTCACACCAACACACACAGTCATAAATAAGCATTCCAATACACACAACATGCACAATCACAATCAAGCATTCCAACGCACACAACATGCACAATCACAATCAAGCACTCCAACACACACAACATGCACAATTATAAATAAACATTTCACCATACGACGTACACAATCACAATTACAGCATTCCTGCACATATGACATATACACAATTATAAAGAAACATTTCCAGCATCCATCCCTTCCCACACCCTGGAGTGCCTCCACACCCACTGCCTCCGTCAAGTCTACTGGGAGCACCCTGTCGCACTAGGTGCTCCGAACCGGGTTGGTTCTTGAAGGGAGTCGCTCAAAGTCGACACCCTCGACACGCAAGCAGGCAGTGAAGAGCGCGTCCCGGAGGGGGGGGGGGGGGGGGGGGGGGGGGGAGAAACGTGGCGTTGTTACTGGAGGTCCTGGACGGGGATCAGGGTCGGCCAGTCAAGCCGGCGGGCTTTTCTTCCAGTCCGCGGTCCCAGCCGGAGCGTGGCCTCAACCAGCACGTGGCACCATCCAGTCCGCGGTCCCAGCCAGAGCGTGGCCTCAACCAGCACGTGGCACCATCCAGTCCGCGGTCCCAGCCAGAGCGTGGCCTCAACCACACGTGGCACCATCCAGTCCGCGGTCCCAGCCAGAGCGTGGCCTCAACCAGCACGTGGCACCCACCAGTCCAGACTCCGGGTGAAGCCCCCGGGAGGGGGGGGGGGGGGGGAAACGTAGCTGGGAGGAGAGAAGAAAGGGAGGGAAGGAAGAAGGAAGAAAGAAGGAAGGGTACTGGAACCCCGCTGTCAGTACAGTCTGACCCATGCTGCTAAATCTTAACAGCCACTCGCATGATGGGCGAGGGGAAGTCTATCAAACGCACCAACAGCCCCAGCTCAACACAGACCTGAGCATAACACAGTAAACCGATCAAATCGTTAAAGTCTTCTCACATGAAGCAGGTAAGGGACTGCATTAAATCAACAGGCTATAAAACAAATATGAATTATCTTCACCCTTCTCTCACTCACGTTTAACAATTTCCTTTCTTAGGAAATAAACCAACACAGCGACCATCGCTTAATAACTGCCGCCACATTTGCAAATAATAATTCAATGGCATAATTGTCACATTTTATAGCCACATTTCAAAATAACACAAATCTCCAACCACGCATCTGAACGACAAATCATGCGTACGCACACTCGCGAACATAAAACTCGTTCTCCTTGCACACACAAACAGACGGTGGCCGAAGAATAAGAGTCCGGCGAATGTGACAGGGGCGGACGAGCGAGACCAAGCAAGTTCCAACCCTGAATCACCAGGTTCTCTCCCATCCCCACCGACTACCGCATCACCAGATGCATAAACAGGAGAAAGAATTTTGGATATAATTTAGAATGGCCAGGTTAAAGATTGAATTAACCAGAGAAAAGGTCTCAAACAATATTTCTTTTACAATTTTGAAAACAAAAGAAAATTGCGCAAAAGAGAAGAATAAGCCGGCTAACAACAACAAACCAAAACAAACAAACCACGAAACTGATGCTTACCAGCTACCCGTGGGTGACCCAGAAGAGGCGGGTCAAACGACTCTCTCTGCCCTCTGTCCAGTCGAGAGGACAGAAGCGCAGATGCGGAGAAAGAAGAAGTGATGTCCCTCTCCTACAGGCCGACTGTAGGAATTGAAGATACCGACTGTACCCTCGATGATCGGTGAAGAACCAAGACCGGAGCAGGCGCTCCCAGAGACATCTTCCGCTCGAGTGAAGAGCTAACCTCCCTCAGCGATGGCGGCCAACATGCCACGCTGCGTCACAGAGTGAGCATACTTCAAACTAAAAGAAATGAAGCACGTGCGACAGGTAAAAAGACAGGCGAGAGGCCGATAGACAGCAAGTTCGAGAGAAAGGTACCAGCCACCCATGAACTGCAGGATGAATAGCACGGGCAGTGGAATTAGAGAGAGAGAGAGAGAGAAAGCAAACCGAAGTTGAGCTGAACTACACCAAGGTGCAACTGCACCACAAGCCACATCAAGGACGGATACACGACAACAGCAACGACAATAAATAAATGAGTAATTCCGCCACCCTAGATGGGTTCAAACGTCGTAGGCCTCGTGACAAACTCGTGACAATCAACATCAAGATCAAAATCGGACACAAAATTTGCTTTCCTTGGCCTATAAACCTGGGCCAGTATATCTCTATTACTCTGGCCTATGCTCTTGTATTAGTTTGTGTAACAAGCTTATATAATGCATTTCTACTTACTAATTGATGAGAACTCTACTTCTAAACAGCTTTCTTTTAGAATTGCGTCCATATTTTATTTATTACTTAATAAGTCTTCCCTAATGCGCATTGCGTAATAGATGTACATGGCAACATCTCTGATAATTTCTGTCTTTGTTTGTTGCAGTATTCCTTGTAAAGTTTTGTTAGGTAGGTTCTTAAAATGTTTCTGTAGATACTTCTCCCTTGGTTGCTTATATTTGGGACATCTTATTAAAGAAATTTAGTTCGGTTTCGTCGTTGGACAAAGGGGCTTGTTGTTTCTGCTGTCTTATCTATATATTTCTTATTTATATTTATTTCGCTTATTGTCATCCTCGGTGTAATGTCAGTGGAGGAGGACTAGCGCAAGCCCAAACCACTCACAGCTTGCTTACAATCTCATTCATATTTCATGCATTCGTCACATCAAACCATGGTAAAGTCTATAACTTTTTAACATGTTCATAGAACGAACCATCAATGCTTATGGAATCAAACAAAATAAAACGTTCTCTCTTTCCTGAACTTCACAAAAATCATTTATCTAAAACATCATTAAACTAACCGGGTATAAACAGATTTTCTACTTTACCTGGCCAGGTGATTTTAAAACTATTCACGAATCACTGTTTTTTTCTTTTCTTTTCTTTTTTTTTCACTGTCACTTTCACAACACGACACAACTGCTGGCACTGGTTTTGGTCTGATGGGGGCCTGGTCAGGTGGGGACTGTTGGCGTTTGGTCTGTGGTTCTGCTTGGCGAAGTGACGCTGCCAGGTTTGAGGTCGAACCCCGGTTAGGATAGAACAGTGACTTTTCAACATCGATCTGTTCTCCTTTCTTTCTTCCTGCATTACCGCTTTTGCACTCTCTCTCTCTCTCTCTCTTCTAGTCTGCTCTTATCAAATGGACATGGTTGCTTTTCTTTTTTTTTCTTTTCTTTCTTTTCTTCTTCATTAATTGGCAACCTCTCTCTCTCCAAAATTTTCCTCAGTCCTTCCTCTGCAGACTATTCATGCAAATCTCTCAACTTGGTTCTCTTCTCTCCTCCCCTCATCTCTCTGCTTTTTCTCAAGCAGACCTAGAACCTCTCCCTCTCTCTGTCTCTCTGTTCGTTCTCCCCCTCGTTCTCCCGTTCTTCTGTGTTCGTCTTCATCTCCCTGCCTTCCTGTAGGCGAGAGCCTACTTTCCCGAACTTCTCCCTCTCTCTCTCTGTCTCTTCGTTTTCCTCCTTCGTTCCGCCGTTCTCTCCCTCACGCATTCCTTTATTCGTTCGATCTGCCCAAAAGGGCGAGTACCATTGGTCAGTATTTTTACCGCCTGACACCCGAAGTTAGCTCCCTCTAATTCCATTGGATATTCAATCATGACAGTCACGCCGACACGCCTTACTTCTGTGGTGGTCAATTGGTCATTTAATTGATTAGCCAGATTTCACCCCCACCACACTCTACCTTCCCCCCTTTCCTACTTACTGGCGCCCTGTGGCTTAAGTCGTGGAACTGGTCAATCTAAAGTGGCTAGCTGAGTCTGGGTGGGCGCCACGACGTCTGAGTAACAATGACGCTGGTTCCACAAGTGCCAGATGAGTCTGAGCTCGGCTCTGCGACTCGTCTCGTAGACATCGAGGCGTCGGTCAAAACGGCCCTTTGTCAGTCTGGGTGGATCGCACCCTCTCTGTGAGGCCCCTCCCCTAAGCTTAATTGGCCCGGGTCCCAACCATGGGCCGGTTCTACGTGGCGCCAAGATGTCTGGGTTTGGACTTATGTCCAGTTGAATGGCGGCGACTCCCCAAGTTGGGTTGTTTCATTTTTTTTTCCGTGACAATTTCCCCTTGCAAAAGACCATGCTCCGCATTGTCTCAAAAACGGTACAAAAAAGAACAACAACCGAATTTGCTGACACACAGCTCCACGTGCAAAGTTTAAAAAAAATACTTTACAACAACGGTTTATAAGTTTATAAAATACATATTGGTGAATACCACTCCAATGAGTTATCATTGACGTGCGCTCTTGCGTTATTTCAATCATTTTATAACGACCTCTGTGCGCACTTATGCCATTCCCTACCTGCGGATTTGCCATATCTTTTTTCACAATTCTTTTGAAAAAGCACAATATAGTTTTGATCACGATCAGACACTTCATGAGGAATCTCCATCCTCACTTATTGCAAATAATGCATCACTACACAAGCGACTGTATGCTCCAAGCCTAACTACATTCCATGAACAAATCTCACACAAAATTTTGAACCATAGCCAACTGGGAATGAACCCATATCCCAAACAACAAAACTGTAATCAACACATATTATCAACAAGCACCCGGATATGACTGACTTCCTTGAGTTGCAGCTTGCTAGACTACAGGCCTTTTTAAATGTCAGCTCCGACATTCTGTCGCCGGGAATGTACTGCACTCGATTACCCGTAGGGCTGCAGTGCCATTGCCCAAGCAGAACCCTGCTGTTTTTCAGCTGTGCCTCCTGCAGGAATTTGAGTGGTTGGTGATCTGTCTCTATCACGAAATCTTTCCCCTACAAGTATTTGTGGAACTTCTGCACGGCCACACGACAGCTAAACACTCCTTCTCCACCGTTGCGTACCCTTCTTCACACTTTGTCAACTTCCTGCTAGCATACCTCACAGGAAACTCGACCTCTTCATGCTCCTGCAACAATACTGCACCTATCCACCGCCTGATGCATCTGTCCGCAACAAAAATGGTTTGGACATGTCTGGTAGCTTTAAGATGGACGGGAACCTAGTCTTTCCAACACCGTCTGCAGTGCTTGCTCTGCAGCGTCTGACCATTCGACCAGCCGGTTTCCCTGCCTTGACCAAATCACTGAGAGGACTCGTGATCGCAGCAAAATTTGGAAACAAACTCCCTATAGAACCCAATAAAACCTAGCAGACTTCTGACTTCTGTTTTGGTCTTTGGTCTCTCTGAATTCATCATCTTCTCCACCTTTCTCTTTCCGGCTGCTTTGTGTCGCCTCCGACAACAAAACCTAGGAACTCCTACTGTCTAGCCCTTCATACAGTGACACATCCCTGTATGACTCTTCCCCTGGAAACTCAGGCAACAAAATCTCCCTTCTTCTGCTGGGTCTCCCTCACCTCCATCAATGATTGCTGCTGCGCCTATGTGCTGAGTCTCACGCTGAATATATCTGCGGAGAAAATTCGCATGGAAAAGTTTTAGTTTCCCATTCACATTAATTCGGTAATCCCGACCGACCTTTTCAGTGATGGTGAATGGTCCTTTCCAATGCATCAGCAGCTTGTTGTGACGCGTGGGAAGCAGTACCAGGACTTGATCTCCCACCTTGAGGGATTGCTTCCTCACCTTCCTGTCATATTGCTTCTTCTGCATGACCCTAGCCTCCTGCAAACTTTCCCTTGCAACCTTGCATGTCTCATACCTGTGCCCACCTTTGGAACAGGGCGAGATTGGGCCAATCAGATCAACGGCCACTCTCCTGAACGGTTGTGTCAATTAAAGGGGATGTTTAAGAGGCGCCTTCCTCTTCACCCCTCTTGTGGCTGACCTTTGACACACGTCACATGACATGCAGAAAACGCTTGATGTCTGCCATTGCTCCTGGCCAATGAAAGTCATCAAAGATTCGGTCAGCTGTTTTGCTGGTGCGAGATGACCCGCCATGAGCGACTCGTGACCCACTGACATGACAGTGTCACGATAACCTGCTGGTACCTCTAACTGAGTGGTCACCTTACCTGTCTTCCCTTGGTGAACACTCGGTACAACAGCCCGCCTTTCACAAGAAATTCTGTCTCACCTCCTCTAACCTCCTGTTTCTCTCCACCTCTTGCCAACTCCCAAGACTTCACGAGCGAAGGGTCTTGTTCCTGCGCTGCCCTAAACTCATCAGGCGACACATCTATGCCCGACTTCCTTCTGGAACAACTAACGGTTTAAACAACCTTTTCCTCCTTCTTGCTCCGTGTCTGAACTGCTGCCCCTGTAGCAGTCAACAAACTCAGGATCCCCTGGATCCCTTGCACCTGGAATATTTCCGATGATCACATCATGAAGGGGTTTCTCCATCACCAACGCAGACAACTCGCCTGAGAAGTAAGGGGTACGTACTTCTATCTTAGCAACTGGAAACTCCCTCACAGTGCCATCGATTAGAGTACAGGTCTGGATTTGCCCTGTCAAATCCCCTTTATCGACCAGCGTTGTTCGTACTACCCCGCATGAACAACCAGTGTCTCGTAACACTTTCACCCTCTGCTGGCCAATCCACCCTTCTTCCACTGGTAACGAACCACTCAGCCTAGTGCCCTCCATCCCTGACACTGACTGCTGTCCAGTGCTAGCCATAAGCTGCACTCCACCCTCTTCAGACTGAATCCCTTTTGGTTCCACTGCAGGTCGTTTCCCTTGACGACCCTTATCCACCTCTTGCAAGGCTGCTGCCTTCTGGAACCTCATGCGACAGTCCCTCGCCACATGTCCCTTCTTGTGACAAATGAAACACCTAATGTCCCTTTGCCCTTCCTTCTGCCCCACCACTGGGTTTGCAGACTTTGCAGAAAACTCCCCAGTCTCCTTGCACTCTTCTCACCTGTGCCTAGCACCTGTTTCTCCTGCACCTTAGTGCCCAAACGTGCCTCTCTATACACCTCTGCGAACTTCAACAACTCCCTGCTGTCTCTGGCTGTCTCTCTTTCAAATGTTATGGTTAACTCAGGGCCGCAACCTGACAAAATCTGTTCCTTCATAACTAGCTCTTTCAATTCAGCGAACTCCTTTTTCGTACCACTCAACTCTAACCATTTCTCAAAATAGTGATCTAGACGTGCACCAAACTGAGTGTACGTTTCCCCTGCTTGTAATTTAGCTGAACGAAATTTCTTCCTGAATCCTTCCTCTGTGAGGTCAAATCCCTTCATTAAAGACTCCTTCACAGCACCAAAATCAGACTGTTGTTCTGCTGGTAATGCAGTGAAAATTTGTAATGCCTTACCGTCAGTAACGCCGACAAAATGACTGCCCACTCTTCTGGAGGCCAACCCTGACTGGTTGCAACGTTTTCGAAACGACTGATGTATGCATCAATCGAATCGGTCCCTTCCGAGAATTTTGGCAACTTGGGTCGGGGGGCATAGCTGCGCACAGAGTCACTGGAAAGTGAACTACCATCATCGGTGGTCTCCCCTTGTATTCTCACTTTCTCTAACTCCAATTGAACCTTTAGTCTTTCTGTTTCCTGCGTTTCCCTAGCTTTAATCCTTTCTGTTTCCTGTGCTTCCCTTATTCTTTCTGTCTCCTGCTTCATTCTTTCTGTTTCCTGCGCTTGCCTTATTCTCTCTGTTTCCTGCGTTGCGCTAGCTTTAGTCCTTTCCTGCTCTGCTAATGCTATCTCTACGGCAACACGGCGTCTTTCCGCGCGTTCATCCCTTTCCATCTTTTGGCTGGTTTTCAACGAATGCTCGCAACTCTTCTCCCGAATAGCCTAAATCACGAGCGACGCTCACAAGTTGTTCAATAGGGGTGTTCTTTTCTTCCGCCATTGTATCTCTTTCTTTTTTTTTTTTTTTTTGAACAAGATTTTATAACTACGACAGCCAAACTGGTGGTTACCGGACACGAGTGACGTAATAGCACAATTCCTATGAATGATAATATTAGCTTGGGCAACGTAATTAGTTTTTATAAGACGCCCGCGCCTGACCCAACTATGAGAGCGAATTATAGGCAATCTGTGCGAAATGAGTACTCTGGGGCTGAAATGCCAAGCCTAGTATTAACTATCTTGGAAGCAATGCCAAGCCTAGTATTTAACTATCTTGGGAACATACAGTAAGACAACCCCTTGTCTTAGGATTACAATACTTGAATCCCACCAGCTTCCTCTCTGAGAAGTTGAACAATTATAATAAATGGGCCAGAATATCCTGGCAGGTTCGCAATAAATTGTCATCCTCGGTGTAATGTCAGTGGAGGAAGGACTAGCGCACAGCCCAAACACACTCACAGCTTGCTTACAATCTCATTCATATATCATGCATTCGTCACATCAAACCACTGGTAAAGTCTATAACTTTACTACACATGTTCATAGAACGAACCATCAATGCATATGGAATCAAACAAAATAAAACGTTCTCTCTTTCCTGAACTTCACAAAATCATTTATCTAAAACATCATTAACTAACCCGGGTATAAACAGATTTCTACTTTACCTGGCCAGGTGATCTTAACTATTCACGAATCACTGTCTTTTTCTTTTCTTTTCTTTTCTTTTCACTGTCACTTTCACAACACGACACAACTGCTGGCACTGGTTTTGGTCTGATGGCGCCTGGTCAGGTGAGACTGTTGGCGTTGGTCTGTGGTTCTGCTTGGCGAAGTGACGCTGCCAGGTATGAGGTCGAACCCCGGTTAGGATAGAACAGTGACTATCAACATCGATCTGTTCTCCTTTCTTTCTTCCTGCATTACCGCATTGCACTCTCTCTCTCTCTCTCTCTTCTAGTCTGCTCTTATCAAATGGACATGGTTGCTTTTCTTTTCTTTTTTCTTTTCTTTCTTTTCTTCTTCATTAATTGGCAACTCTCTCTCTCTCCACATCTCTCCTCAGTCCTTCCTCTGCAGACTATCTCATGCTAATCTCTCAACTTGGTTCTCTTCTCTCCTCCCCTCATCTCTCTGCTTTTCTCTCAAGCAGACCTAGAACCTCTCCCTCTCTCTGTCTCTCTGTTCGTTCTCCCCTCGTTCTCCCGTTCTCTCTGTTCGTTCTCATCTCCCTGCCTTCCTGTAGGCGAGAGCCTACTTTCCCGAACTTCTCCCTCTCTCTCTCTGTCTCTTCGTTTTCCTCCTTCGTTCCGCCGTTCTCTCCCTCACGCATTCCTTTATTCGTTCCGATCTGTCCAAAAAGGGCGAGTACCATTGGTCAGTATTTTTACCGCCCTGACACCCGAAGTTAGCTCCCTCTAATTCCATTGGATATTCAAATCATGACAGTCACGCCGACACGCCTTACTCTCTGTGGTGGTCAATTGGTCATTTAATTGATTAGCCAGATTTCACCCCCCACCACACTCTACCTCCCCCTTTCCTACTTACTGGCGCCGTGTGGCTTAAGTCGTGGACACTGGTCAATCTAAAGTGGCTAGCTGAGTCTGGGTGGGCGCCACGACGGTCTGAGTAACAATGACGCTGGTTCCACAAAGTGGCCAGATGAGTCTGAGCTCGGCTCTGCGACTCGTCTCGCTAGACATCGAGGCGTCGGTCAAAACGGCTTAGTCAGTCTGGGTGGATCGCACCGTCTCTGTGAGGCCTCTCCACTAAGCTTAATTGGCCGGATCCGAACCATGGGCCCGGTCTACGTGGCGCCAAGATGTTGGGTTTGGACTTATGTCCAGTTGAAGTGGCGGCGACTCCCCAAGTTGGGTTGTTTCATTTTTTTGTCCGTGACAATTATGCCGAGTCTAAATTTAACTAGTGCTCTTTTAAACTTCGAAATTGTTATGTCTTCGACATACTGTTCTGGCTGGTGTGTTGTTTTGAATGTCCTGTAGCTTATATACCTCTCGCTATTTTCGATTGTACTATGCCAGTCTTGTCTATAACCATCGATCATTCTTTGTTTGAGTTCTTAATAAAAATGTTTTCGTTCACCATTCCATTACTTATCCAAACATTTGAGAAGCCGTATATGTCTAGACTATTTTTATTTCCGGGCCCCAAATTTTGGGGGCTTTTCTTTCACTTCTGTCTTTTTCTTTTTTTTAAAAGCTTTTTTTTGGAAATTCTTCGGGTGCCCATTTTAAAAAAAACTTAAACCAATATCTTTTTTGCCCTTTTTTTTGAAATCAAAAAATAGGGGGATACCTACCTAATTCCCATATAAGGGTTTTTGGTGCTTTTTTTTTTTATTAATATTTTTTTTTTTTCCCAAGCAAATGAATTTTTTTTTCCCCAATTCACTTCATATCTTGAAACCCCCCAAATTTCTCCCGCATAAAAAAGGGTAGTGGTTTGATCTGTGAGTCAAATAGCAAAAAAATAGCCTTTGGATATCCATATATCCGAGACTTTTAAAAGGTTTTTCTTAATTCAATTTTTTTCTTTTTCCCCCCTTTCCCTGTTTTATTTTCCTTTAATGCATTTTCCGGGGATAATTTTGTCTTTTAGGGTAAACCCCAAAATTTTATTTAAAACCATTTTTACAGAAACTATTTTTTTCCCCCTTTGAAATTTCCCCTTTTTTTCGTTTTTCCCCAAAAAACCCCCCCCTTCCGAATACCATCATTTTTTTTTTTGCATATTTACTGGGCCCCCAAGGTTATTGTGCTTTTTGGTAATTCTTTTATTTGATTTTGTGGGCCCAACGGTTTGTTGACATATTAACGCTATACATCGCAAAAAGGAGAAAAAAAATTTCCCTTGGGCCCATCTTGTAAAATTTAAACCCCGTGGTTTTGCCTTTCGGGGTCCTCTCCGCTACCTCGCTATTAAAAATTAAAAAAACTTAGAGGGGACAAAAAGAACCCCGTTTTACCCCCTAGTGGGCCCATTTTAAAAATTTCCGAGAGTTTTGGCCCCGCTTTTTTCCATGTTTAAAAATTGGGGGTATTTTTTTAAAACATTTCTGGATTTTTTTTGAAAAAACCAAATTTTTTTTGTAGCACTTTCCATAGTTTCCCCCTCTTCTTACAGTATCGAAGGTTTTTGGGATAATAAATGAAAGCTCATAAAAATTTGTTTTCTTCTTCTCCCATATAGGCATTTTTTATTTTTAAATTGACATAAAAGTGTATATATGGTCGGTAGTTGCATAGCCTCTCCAAAAAAACCTGTTGTTTTAAATTAAATTTTTTCCATTTTCTTGGGCCCCAATCATATAAGGTTTTTTTAAAATCGAGTAAATATTTTATTTTAAAATAAAATTAAAAGGGATTTTCCTCTGTATTTTTTCCCGGGGGTTTTTCCTGCTCCCTTTCCCTAAATTTCAATTTTCTTTAGGGCAGTTTAGTTTTTTCTCAGTTTTTCGTCAATCTAATTTCTTTTTTGTGCATTTATATTCTTTCCCTCTTGTCTACCCTGTTGGGGTTCTTCCCCCCGCTTGGTCATTATCAGTCTGGGGATTTAAAATTTTTTTAAAAATTATTCCTCCCATTGTTGTTTAGTAAAGAGGGAAAGGGGCCTTTTTTTCTTTGCCCTTTAAATTTCGTACTAAATTTCCAAAAAATTTCTGCAAACCCCCCCCCCCCCCCCCTCTAAAGAAGTTTTATTATTTTCATATTTTCTGTCCTATATTTTTTTTTTTTTTCTAAAAGTTTCTTGAAAATTTTTGTTCTTTTTTCTTTATCCCCTTCCCCCTTTCTTCCTTTTCCCTTGGGGGATTTTTTTTCCTATTTATACTATTGCATCTGTTAATGTTTGATGGCCCTTTTTGCAATTCTTGAAAATTCCTCATAAAACCCCCTTTTTTTGTGATTTTTTTGGGGGGGGTTTCCCCCAAGCCTATTTTTTATACATGCAATTCCCTGCTGTAAGTAAAAGATTAGACAATTTCTTTTACTTAATCTATATTTCCATATTTTTTCTATTTTTTTCTATTTCTGTAATATGTTTGCATTCTTAAATTTCATATTTTCTAAAAATTTCCTTTTTTTTAAACCAAACTCCCCCATTGAAATTTTTTTACATATATTCTTTTCTGTACCCCTTCTTGTTTTTTTAAATTTTCCGCTTTCGTTTCCCAAAAGTTCACTGGCATAGGGCGGGAAACTCAATTTTTTTTCAAATTTTATCAATGCCTTCACTTTTTCGAGAAAACTCAGGAAAAAAAAAGGGAAAAAGTTATAGTACTTTTTCCCTGGGCCCGCTAAAAAGTATGCCTTTGTAAAAAATCTCTCTACTAGTCCATTTAGGGGGGCGGGTTAGATTGTTTACTGTGAAAAAATTTCTATCACCCTTTTTGGGCCAAACCCATTTACTTTGTGTGTCAATGTTTTTTCTTGCATTTTTTTTTTATCTACATCTTCTCCGCTACCATCATAAATTTTTTTAACTTTTAAACCCCCCCCCTATTCTGGGCCAATTAAAATTTTCACCTCCTATGAAATATAAATATCTTGCCCTATCTGACATTTTAATAAAAAGGGTTCTAACATCCCCAATATATTTGTTACCCCTTTATTTTTAAAAAAATTTACTTTTTGTTGGGTGTTTGGTTTAACCCGAAAAAATAAGACATCATTATCCGTATTCATCCCCCTCTTTGGCAATTTTAACACATTTTGTATTCTTTATTTTTGGGTTTCCCTTGCCTTGTGTCCATTGCTTTAGTGTTTTTTTTAAATAGTGTTATCACCCCCCCGATGGTCCCCCGTTTTTTTTTAAATTTTAGTTGGGGGGGCTAGGGAAACAACAAAGTCCTTGAAAAAAAAACCCAAAATAAAAATGAAAAAATGAAGGTTTAAATTTAAGCAGCTTATGCCCGAAAGATGAATATAATAAATTGAAATCTAAAACCTTAAATTTTAAATTTACTGGGCCCTTTCCCTATGTTCCAAAAAATTAAGGGGAAAAATTTTTGGGTTTTTTTTTTTTTTTTTTTTTCCCTTTTCCTTATTTTTGTTTTCTATGTTTTCCTTTTTTTTATTGTTTTTTTTTGATTTTTCTGTCTTGTTTCTTTTTTGTTTTCTCTGTTTTTCCCTTTTTTCGGGATCTCTTATTTTGTGGGGGGCCTTTGGGCCTCTTCCCCCATTTTTTCTTTTGTTGTGGTTCTGTTCGCCCACTAGACTGTCCGGGGTTGCTTTTTGGCTGGGGTTTGCTTTCCTGGGTTGGGCTAAATACTAAAATCTTTGTCAAAGGGAGTTGGGGGCCCCTTGCTTTTATGCCCCCTTTTTTTTTCTCGAACCTTTTTTTTCAGTTACAAGGGTTTAAATGGGACCGGGTTTCTACTCGCCTCTTTGCTTCTCTATATCGGGATAGCGAACCCGCAAAGGTCAAAGGAATTTTCTTTGGGACATTAATTTTCGTCTTCTTTATCCCCCGTTGTATGAAACCTCTTCTCTGGGTACGATTTCTGCGCTAATTCCGTTTGTTTTGGTTTCTTTTTTTCTTTTTCTCGGTTTATTTGGGGTTTCCCCTGTTTTGGAGGGTGTCGCGTTTTAAACGTATGGGTTATCTTGCCCCGATTTTTTCCCTTTTTTCGTGCGCTTTTCATTGGCTTTTTTTCTTACTCCCCCCCCCCCTTGTCGTCAAAAAACCTTCGCTCTGGTTTTCTTTTTTTAATTGCGTGCGCGCGTGTGCGCGCCAATGGTCTGTCTCCTTCGGGGGGTCTTGCCTTGTTGGTGCTAATGTTTCCTGCTTTTTTCTTTTTCCCCTTTTGGTGGGGGCTGTGGGGTGTAACCCTGGGGAATATTCACGACTTTTTTTGGCCCAAGGCCATTTTTTCTTTTTTTTCCGGGGTTCCCCCTCGGGCCCGTAGGGGTTTTTCCCCTCAGTTTTTTTTTAAACCCCCCCCTCCCCTTTTTCTGCTCCCTTGATTTTGGGTAGTGCCCTCATTTCCCTCTTTTTTCAGTCCTTCTTTTTTTCATTTTTTCGTTCTTTCCCTTCCTTTCCCATCACTTTTTTTTCCCTTTTTTTTTTTTTTCCCTTCCCTTTCCCCTTTAACCCCCCAACCCCAAAAAACCCCCCCCCCCCCCTTTTTTTTCCTTTTTTTTTTTTTCCCCCCCCTTGCTTTTTCCCCCCCCCCTTTTCCCAAAAATTTTTTTCTTTTTTTTCCCCCCTTGGGGCCCCCCCCCCCCCCCTTTTTTCCCTTTTTAAAAAGGTTTTTTAAAATTTTAAAATTTTTTCCCCCTTTTTTTCCCCCCCTTTTTTCCTTTTTTTTCTTTTATACTTTTTCTTTTCCTTTTTGGTTTTTTAAAATTTTTTTTTTTTCCCTTTTTTTTCTTTAATTTTTAATTTTTTTTCCTTTTTTTTTTTCCCCTTTTCCCCTTTTTTTCTTCCCCCTTTTCTTTTTCCCTTTTCCCCCGGGGGGGGGGGGGGGGTTTTTTTTTTTTCCCCCCCCTTTTCCCCCCCTTTTCCCCCCGGGGCCCCCTTTTTTTCCCCCTTTTCCCCCTTCCCTTTCCCCCTTTTTTTTCCCTTTTTCCCCTTTTTTTTTCCCCCCTTTTCCCCCCTTTTTTTTCCCCCCTTTTTTTTTCCCCCTTAAAACCCCCCCCCTTTTTTCCCCCCTTTATTCCCCCCCCTTTTTTTTTTCCCCCTTTTTTCCCCCGGGGACCCTCCTTTTTTCCCCCCCGGGGCCCCTTGGGGTGCCTTTTCCCCTTTTTTTTTTTTTTTTTTTTTTTTCCCCCCCCTTTTTTAAAAATTTTTTTTTTTTTTTTCCCCTTTTTTTTCTTTTTTCCCCTTTTTTTTTTTTCCCCCCCGGGGGGTTTTTTTTTTTTGGGTTTTTTTGGGGGGGTTCCTTTTTTTACCCCAAACCCCCCAAAAACCCTTTTTTTTCCCCCCAAAAAACCCCGGGGTTTTTTCCCCTTCCGTTAATTTTTTTTTTTCCCCCCCTTTTCCCCCCCTTTTTTTCCTTTTTTGGGTTTTTTGGGGAAAAAAAGGGGGGTTTTTTTTGGGTTTTTTTTTCAAAAATTTTTTCCCCCCTTTTTGGGTTTTTTTTTTTTAAATTTTTTTTTGGGGTTTTTTTCCCTTTTCCGGGATTTTGTAAAACACCCCCCCTTTTTGGGGCCCCCCCCAAACCCCCCTTCCCCCTTTCCCCCTTTTTGGGGGGTTTTGGGGTTCCCTTTTTGTTTAGGGATTTTTTGGGGGGGTTTTTTTTTTTTCCCTTTTTTTCCCCCTTCCCTTTTTAAAAAATTTTTTTTTTTTTTCCCCCCCCCCTTTCTTTTTTTTTTGGTTGGGGGGTTTTTTAAAAACCCCCCTTTTTTTTTTTGATAACCCCGGGGGGGGTTTTTTTTTTTTTCCCCCTTCCCAAATTTTTTTTTTTTTTTTTTGTTTTTTTTTTCCCAATTTTTTTTTTTTAGGGGGTTTTCCCCCTTTGGGGGTTTTTTTTAAATTTTTTTAATTTAAAAATTTAAAAAACCCCCCCCGGGGGTTTTTCCCCACCCCTTTTTTTCCCCCCGACCCCGGGTTTTTTTTTTTCATTTTCCCGAACGGGGCCCCCCCACCTTTTTGTGGACCCCCCAAAAAAAAAAATTGGGGAAAAAAGGGGGTTCACCAACCCCCCCCTTTTTGGGTTTTTTTTTTTTTTTTCCTTTTCCCAAAAAAAAAAATTTTTTCCCCCCCAAAAAAAAAAGGGGGGGGAAAACCTTTTTAATTTTCCTTCCCCCCCTTTTTTAAAATTTCCCAAAATTTTTTTAAAAACCCCCCCAAGGGCCCCCCCAAAAATTTTTTGGGGGAAAAAGGGGAAAAAGGTTTTAAAATTTTTTTTTTTTCCCAAATTTTCCCCAAAAAAAAATTCCCCCCCAAAAAAACCCCCCCCCCCCCCAAAAAAAAAAAAAACCCCCCCCCCCCAAAAACCCAAAAAAAACCCCCCCCCCAAAAAAAAGGGGGAAAAAAAAAAAAAACACCCAAAAAACGAAAAACCCCCAACCCCCCCCAAAAAAAAAAACCACAACCCCAAAAAACCCCAAAAACCCCCCAAAAACCCCCAAAAAAACATAAACCCCCAAAAAAAAAACCCCCCCAAAAACCCCCCCCCAAAAAAAAACCCAAAACCCCCCCCCCAAAAAAAAAAACCCCCCATTCTTTTTTTCCCCCCCCCCCCCAAAAAAAAAAAAAAACCCCAAAAAAAAAAATTTTTTTTTCCTTTTTTTCCCCCAAAAAAAAAAAACTTTTTTTCCCCCCGCAAATTTTTTTCCCCCCCTTTAAAAAAAAAGGGAAAAATTTTAAAAATTTTAAAGGAAAAAAAAAATTTTTTTTTTTGGTTTTTTAAAAAAAATTTTCCGTTTTAAAAAAAACCCCCCCTTTTTTTAAAAAAAAAAGGGGAAAAAAAGGGGGAAAAAAAAAATTTTACCCCTTTTTTTGGGGGGGGGTTTTTTTAAAAAAAAAAAATTCCCCTTTTTTTTAAAAAAAAAATTTTTTTTAAAATTTTTAAAGGGAAAAATTTTTTTTTTTAAAAAAAACCCCGGGGTTTTCAAAAAATTTTTTTTTTTTGGAAAATATCCAAATTTTTTCCCCCCCAAAAAAACAATTTTAAAAAACCAAATTTTTAAAAATTTTTAATTTTTAAAAACCCAAAAAAACCCCCTTTTTTTTTTAAAAAAACAAATTTTTTTTTAAAATTAAAAAACCCCTTTTTTTTTTTAAAAAAAAACCCCCCCAAAAAAAAAAAAAAAACCCCCAAAAAAAACCCCTTTTAAAATTTTTTGGGAAAAAAATTTCCCCTTTTTTCCCTTTAAAAATTTTTTGGGGGGCAAAAAACCCCCCCCAAAAAAATTTTGGGCCCAAATTTCCCTTTAAAAAAAAACAACCTTTTTCCCCCTTTTCTTTGGTTCGTTTTTTAAATTTTAAAAAATTTTTTTTTGGGTTTTTTTTTGGGGAAAAAAAAAGGGGAAAAAACCCAAAAAATTTTTTTGGGGAAAAAAAACCCCCTTTTTTCATCGGACAAGGGGGACTAATGGAGATATTTGAACTGAACCACATTTTGCTCGCGTTTAGACCTAAGGTCTTAATCTAAACCTGGCAAGGCAATTCTGTGCCATCGATTTGTAACAACTGAAATATATCTTTCTGTTTGAAACACTGACTTAAAGGAAAAGAACCAGTTACATTTATCATTAATTTCCATTTTACCATGCCAGGTTTGCATGTAGATGCTATTAATCTATCTTTGAATTCAGATGCAAAACCATATTCGCATCCTACTCCCTGGCATATCCCAACAATTCCAAATCCATGTTCTGTTAAAGCTTTCTTGATTTGGGATACCCAGTTTTGTTTACTCTTCTCTGCTTGAATCAACTGCATTTCGTATGCCTGTCTACACAATCTCGACATAGGTAATCTGGTTAGTTTTATCCAATATTTTATACACTTAAATGATTTTACATAAATGGATACCTGCCTGATTCACCATACAAAACGGTATTTGGTGAATGCAAAGGCACACCAAAGAAACAATGGCAAATGTGTGAACCTTTTCCATGTGGTTATTGACACGAAGTCCCCAAACTTCCACTGCATAAGTTAATATCGGTTCTATCTGTGTATCAAAAAGTTTCCAAAAAAGACTTGAGTCTAAAGATCCTAATTTTCGCAAAGATTATAGAATTTCAATCACACATTTTTCCCCCTTTTCTACTTGATTCTGTCCATGAAGACATTAAATTTAAACTTGTGGTGAATAACATTCCCAAACATTTATAGGAGTTAGTGACAGTAATCGCTCTATTTCCATAAACCCATTTTTCGTGCGCCGAAAGATGACCTCCATTACGGACAATCATAACATTCGTCTTTTCCAAGTTTACTGTCAGCTACAGCTTATCTGCTTCCTGTTTAAGTGCATGTAGCTGATTTTGCAGTCCTATGGGGGTGTCTGACAAAGGACCAACGTCATCAGCAAACAACTTCAAGAACAATTCGTTTGCCCCAGGAATCATTTGAATTCTATGTCTCCATTTTTTTCAGACTTCAATGGCAAGTTCGTTTATAAAAAAAACAAACAAACCCAAAACAACTGTGGACTTAAGAGGCAGCCCTGTTTGACCCCTCTTGGACATTCGAAAAAATCGAAATGTTCACATCTGCCACGTACACATACAAGTACAGAATCGTAAATGCTTCTAAGTGCCATGTGCAGCTTACCGTTCACACCCGTTTTTCGTCAAACATTCCGCAAAATATTCCTGTTCACGGAATCGAAGGTTTTTAAAGTCCACCAAAGCGACATGCAGTCTTCTATTACGTTGGAGATAGTTCTGGACTAAAGCATACAAAGTAAATATGTGATCTATTGTGCAATAACCAGCCGTAAAACCTGCCTGCTCTTCAATGATCATCTCCTCTCTTTCCACCAATTTAGTCAGTCTTCTGTTTAAAATATGAGTATACATTTTACTTATTACACTATTTAAAACTATCCTCTGTAATTATCAGGGTTGTTTGTATCACCTGTTATGTGAATTGGAATTATAATGGACTTTGCTCATTCTAAAGGAAAAAGTCCATTTTTAAACAATTCATTGAATAGAATAAGAAAAAAAATTACCACAGTAATATCTGCATTTTTTAACATCTCACTAATGATTAGTCTGGACCAGCGCTTTTGCCCGTTTTAAGTTTGTTTATACTTGATAGCACCTCCTGATTAGATATTGGATCATTAAACAAAGGGTCATTCCACATGATTTCTTCTTCTTCAATTGATAAATCAGGATGTCCAGTGTCACTATTGTAAGCATTAAAAAAATGGAAAAAATGATCATACCATTGCTCAACACTAATATCAGAATGAACAACAATTTTTCTGTTCACTGACCTTATTATTGACCAAACAACCTTGGATCGTGAAATAAATATCTTAACTTTTGTGGTCTTTCTTCTTCATACTTGCATTTTTTTTTTAGACTTCTTTAATTCTGAATGCTCTTTTCTTTGGTTCACATATTCTTCTTTCTTCTGTGTCCTGTTCACATCTGATCTACATCTTTGAAATCTGTAGAAACCTCTTGACCTTCTTTTTCTTTAGCTGACACTCATTGTCAAACCAGTCACTGTGATCCTTTTTTTCCCAACTGTCCTTACCATGCAGGCTGATGCCCCATAAAAAGCTTTGGTAAATGTATCAACTGACTGACTGACATGAACTACCAACATCTACTCCCAACCAGAGACCCACCGGCGGGAGAGCAGCCACACTGGGTACAGTTAGCAAAGGCTTGCCGGACCGGTGAGACGACGCACTCAGCGTGACGGTGAAATGAGCTGTCGGCTAATTCTCCTCAGTCCGTTCATCGGTCCCTTATCAGCCCCCCCCCCCCCCCCCCCCCCCCCCCCCCAACCCCCCAGGCCGACCCCCACCACAGAGAAAACCGATCACAACAGGGCCCCCGAACTGACCGTGAAGCGGCGGGAGTTCCCCGTGGGCCGCACTGAGGGCTGGCTCGTCGTAGTATCAATATCAGTGGTGCTGAGGTGGATAGGATGGAAGCACACGCACTCTCTCTCCTTCTCTCTCCATCTCTCTCTCTCTGTCTGTCTCTATGTCTGAGTCTGCATGTCTGTGTCTGAGAGCACGGGATGGAGGTGGGAGGGGGTGGAGTGGGTGTGGAGTCGAAGAGAAGGGAGGTAAGAAAGTGTGGGTGGGTGGTGGGTGGAGGTACAATCTTTCTTGTGTAGGGATTTACAGAGTCGTAATCCCACGGTATTAAGAGCTTGAGATGCCCCTACTGTGCTGATGTACTGCTGTTGGTCGTCTGGTGTCAGTGATTTTGACTGCTGCTACGGCTACGCTTCAATTCATCCTCTGCGACTAGAGCCACCGCTACTGCTGCTGCTTTGAGCTGCTGCTACTGCCGCTGCTGTTGCTTCTACTACTTCTGTTGCCGGCGGTACCGCCGCCATCACCTAGTGTCCAGTGAATGGCATGAAGGAGGGCAGAGCTCATCCATCTCCTTCCGCCGCCTGTAACGTTCCCTGAAGTGAATCAGGTACTTATTTACAGCTAGATGGACAGAGAGGATTTTCAAGCCGAAAAACTCCAAACGCACGAAATGTTCGCCGTAACTGCAAGAACAATATGATAAAGAAGGAAAGTACACATGATGGCATGTAAGTTGGGCAAAATATTAGGACGAGGCGAATCGTACGCCCCATGGGCTGCCTCTAGTAATATTGCTGCCAAATGCCTGCCGTTGCTGCTTTTGTATCTTCTGCTGCTCTCTTGATGTTATTTCAACCTATTTTGTTGTTGTCACTCTTCCTGCTGCTGCTGCTACGACCGCCACAATACTACTTTCGTCACTACACGGGAACCTATACTGACCACAGAGACGGAATGTGAAGAGATGAGTATGAAACATGGTGGTAAAGGGGAAAAAAAACTCCGGAAGGTAAAGATCACCAAAACCCTTCCCGGACCATTCTCCATCTTCCTCTCCACCCTAGGTACTGTTTTTCCAAGTCCCACCCCCCTCCACCCCCCTCCCTCAAATCTCTCCCTACAATACCCTCCCCCCACATACCCTTTTCTACCCCCATGCTCCAGTCCTCTCTCACATCTTCCCTGCATGCTACAAGCATACTAATGAGTATGCTCTGAGCTACACCCTCAACAACCGGGCCGATGGAGTAACTGAGTAGGATAGTGCCGAGGCAATAGAAGGAGAGAAGTGAAAGGGACGTGACTCTCTCCATCCCGCTCACCACCACCCCCACCACCACCCCCACCTCGACCCCACCACCACCACCACCACCACCACCCTGCAGTCCTCAACCTAACCGCCACGGGTGTTTAACCTGATCATGTGAGGGGCAGGCAAGTCCTCTGTCAGGGGGCCCCTGTGGTCCCCGTGGGGGGCGATAAGGGCGGTAGGGGGCTGATAACTCAATTAGCTGGGCGGGGGAAGGCGAGGGGAAGTGGTTGTCTACCGTGCTGTGGTGACTGACAGCGAGGACTCTGGCCTTGGAAGTGGAGCGTGGAGGGATCTCTACTCACACTGAGCTGGGTGGGATCCTGTCACCGCTCTCAGTCGGTCGGTCGGTCGGTCTGTACGTCCAGCTGAGCCTCACGTGTCTTTCTTTATCTCTGTCTCTGTCTTTCTGACCAGACTGAGATCGAAAGGAGTGTCCGGGGGTCCAGACGTTGAGATCCTGTCACCACTGTTCGTTCGCCCCTGTTCTGCTCCTCTGTTCCTATCTTTTTGACGAGACTCAGGTCCGGAGGACCGACTGTTCGGGGATCCACCCACAAGTCGGTGTCATGTGATCGCTGTGTGTGTCTGTCTGTGCGTCTGTCTACGCATCCTTCTTCCCCTCCCCCCCCCCCCCTTTTTTTTTAATGTTTTCTTTTTTTTTTTTCTCTTTTCTTGTTGCTATTGTTGTTGTTATCGCAAAACTTGTCTTTGAGCCCTATTTCCCAGAGAATGACAATCATATCGGCAATAATAATAATAAAATTAAAAATAATGATGATGATAATAATGATAAGAATGATGATGATAATGATGAAAATAATATCAATAATACTAATAATAACAACTACAAAAACAACCAACAGGTCATTAAGGAGAGCCCAGACCCCCACCGTGGAACATATTCTGGATCTGCCCTTTTAACCGGATCTACACGACATGTGGGCCTACACGTCAAAATTCAACGGACTCGTACTTGGACTACATTTCATCCTTCCGCCATCTTCCTTTAGAATCGGTTCAACAGTGTTGCGTGATCTTGTTGAAAGGATTCCGCATGGATCCGCTCTTTGATCCGGATCCGCACCAAAATGGAAAGGGTTTGTCGTTGAGCCACGTTCCACCATTTCATCATTGGTGTAGTAGTGTTTGACCTGTCTTGTTTTGCTCACAGACCAACCAACCAACCAACCAACCAACTGATGCCAGCAATAACAGAACCTGCTCGATGGAGGCAGATCAGTAATTGGAGAGTTGGTAAAGCATAAAGCTAACCCTCACCCACCCACCACACCACCCCACCCCGACCTTTTCACTTTCCACCGTCGCTTCCAAGAAGAATAAAAGTTCGAACTTCCCGGCGAGAAAAAAACAACAACAAAAACCCTGGTATTCGCCATCGCTATCAAACTGATGGAGTTGGCGTTTCTGTGAGGGAAGTCCCATCTCTCCCCCCCCCCCCTCTCTCTCTCTCTCTCTCTCTCTCTCTCCTCTCTCCTCTCTCTCTCTCTCTCTCTCTCTCTCTCTCTCTCTCAAGACAGTTAGTTACACGAGATCCCGTCAGTCAGAATAATCACAACGAAGTCAAAGGGAAAGGCAACCTGACTTGACAAGAACAATGTTCGCCTCTTTCAACAGTCATATTCAATGTCAAAAGTTTCTGACTGGCGTTTACCCTCTGCCAACGCGGTTCTGTTTTTCACCCGTCCGTATCTGTCGGTTTGTCTGCTGTCTGGTAGCGAGACAGCGCAACCCCCACCCAAACAAAAACAAAACAACAAAAAACAAAAAACCCAGCTTACCAACCAACCAACCAACCAAACAAACCCGTGGAACTGTTTTAACGAAACTTGATGGGGAAAGATGAATGTGGCCCGAAGACTGACTTATTACTTTTGGTACGGATCCCTGGGTCAAATCCGGGCCAAATGACGGATCCAGAATCCGTTCGACCTTGGTGAAGGTCTGCGCTCTTTCGGGTGCCCTTCTGGGTCTTTTTTTTGTGTGGTCTGTCTGTGTCTTTTCTTTTTCTTTCTTTTTTAACAACAAGATGCAATGCAATATCAAGGTGTAATTGACTTTTTTTTTTTTTTTTTTTTTTTTTTTTAGTTGTGAATGCATTTACAAGTAGATTGTACAACATAATACGTGATGGGAGATGCTGATCCCGCCCACTCTACTTTGAACGATCTGAAGGAAGCTGTACAAGGAAGAAAAGATTGAAAGCATCCCTACTGAAAATAATTGGATTTGTCGAAGAATTTGGCTCACACTTTCTGTTCCTAATTATCTCGAAAGTTTTCTGGTGTGGCGCCATTCTTATTACGGGTTACTTTGTAAGCCTTCCTAGATGAATACCATAAATCTACTTTGAAAATTCTGCAACGAATTCATCATATCATATAAATTCCTCTAGTGCCACAATTCTACTGTGAAATTCAATATAATACATTTATATTTCATTAATTTCTTAAATGCTAGTTTCCACTGCAATGTTCCACGCAATAACAAAGACAGACATATTGGAATGATACTTTTACCACCATAACTCTACTGGGACATTCAGTGCAATCAAATATCTTATCTTAATTCTTGTAAAGTCTGATGAAAACTTCTGTGAAATAAAATGATGATATTACATACAGTCCTTTAATGCTGCAATACTACTGCGACAGTCGTTGCAATGAAATGGTATTTTGTTTTCTCGATTTGATCTGTTCAGGATATGACTTTTTTTTATTTTCTTGTATGAGTTAGAACCCTGAAAAGGCGCCGTGTAGTTGTCGGGACTATAATACTAGATACTGAACCTTTAGTGCTGCAATTTTACTGCAGCATTCAGTGTAATCAAATGATGATATCACTTACTTCTATCAGTGCCATAATTCTACTGCAACATTCAATGTTATCACTTAGAAATATTACAGCGACATTCAATACAATCAACTGATGATCTTTTGGTACAACGGTCCGTTGAAATGAATACTGCAGTAAAACGACAATGTTGTGTTAATTCCTTTAGGGCCTTAATTTTATTATGACACTCATTGCAATCAAATAATGATATTGCATTAACTTTGTTTCGGGCCAAAATTCTGCTGTGACTCCGTATGCCATGAAATTATGACATTTGCTTACAGTCGTCTTGTGCCACAGTTCTACAGTGTCATTCAGTGAAATCGAATGATGATACTGTATTCTAACATTTGACACCACAGTTCTACTGCACCATTCAGTGCAATAAATCGACATCGCATTAATTCAGTAAATGCAACAATTTTGCGGCGAGATTCAGTATAGAAATCTATTTTATTTCATTCATTGCTTTAGTGTTCTGCTTCTGCTATGACATTCAGTGCAATCAAGTGTTTTTATTACATTATGACTCTTGGTGCCCGAACTCTACTGCAAAATTCAGTGCAATCAAATGATGACATCATATTCATTCCTATACAGCCGTTCAGTGCAATCAAAAGATTAATATTATTACATTATTTCCACCAGAGCCAAAACGTTCGCTGACAGAGAGTGGTTGGAGAATCACAAGCACCAGGAAGGCTTTCAGTCTGCAGAAAATGATCCAAGAGAAGAACTCGGCGCGGAAGGCAGGCGTCCAGTAACCAGACCAGGAGACAAAGAGAACCTCAAACTGCCATGGCGCGGGCATAAAGTGATCGAAAGACGTCACATTCTGACGTGACTTCCTTTGAACTGTTATCGCTGTGATCGGTGGGTCTGTGATGTGACCATTAGCAAGACCAGCTCGCGTGGCCTCCCCTCCTAACTGGGGACCGAGGTAACTCTCCCTCTCCGCCCGTTAACGTAGCCCGCTACCGGGAGGTTTATCTCCCTTGGCGGAAGCGACTGATGATGCGTGGTACGAGGCTGGGTCAAAGGAGAAGAAGAGGAAGAAGGGGGGGGGGGGGGGGGGCAACTCGACAGGGGACCTTCTTTTTCCCCCTGACACCGATGTGCGCCTCGGGGGCTGGCTAATGACAAGCCCCAGCAGAGGGTAATGCAATTCACTTTAATCACGGTGTTTCACTGCCGCAGCACCCCACCCTGCACAACGCCTGCCTCCTGGCTGCTTCCTGCTTGATTCCTTCGTCTTTGATCTGCCCCTGTTCTGTTTGATTCCAGAGGTCGCCGTTAGTCAGGAGTTGTTGGCTTTGTGATAACTCCAGTGTTCGTCCGTCCACTTTTGGAGATAGTTCTTGTTGTGTAAGACTTTTAGTATTGATGACCGAAAATTCTGTGAACGCTCCTCTCCCCCCCCCCCCCCCCCTCTCCCCTAGCTGTTTATAAGCCCGCCTGTTTCATTCCTAGTGAGGGAGGAACAACGGTGAAGGAGGGAGGGAGGGGAGATACCTTATCCATTTTTTTGGACGAGGTGGAATGGTGAAAACACACACACATACACACACATTAAAAAAAAAAGATTGATTTTTGCTGTCTTATCTTTCACCTCACTTCAGCGGTATTACCTCTTCCCCCCCCCCCCCCCCCCCCACCTCCCTCGCCCCCTTGACCCCTTCCCCTCCTACGTGGCTCATTCCGGCACCGGATCCACTGCCACACCACAGTCTCGGCATCCGCAATCCAGAGACAGCAGTAAATGTGAAGTCGTTATGAGGCAACCCAACAGAGGAGACACTGCAATGCTGCCGAGTCACTTCGGTGATTTTAAGTCACGCCTGTTCTGATACAAAATAACGCAGGATACCGCCTGGCAATAATACCTCTACCGACAACAATAGCTGTTTAGTCGCTGAGCTAGCGCGTGCCCTCGTTTGGGCCCCTCTAGGTGCGCCACCACGTCCATCTCAGAACAGTCCTTTTGAACTCGCCGATACTGGTGACCCCGACTCGGTCTCACCAAGGCTGTAGACGTGGACAGGTAATCGATATCGGGGCCAACGTGAAGCTGAATTTTTTTTTAACCTTTTTTTTGTTTTTTGTTTTTGTTTTTGAATGCTGATCGATGAAGATGACGATGTTAAAAATGACTCGATGGAGTTGTAGTCTGGTCTGGGACTAAAGACAGAAGTCTACTGTATGCTTATATCGCGGCATCAACCAGGCCTGAGACATACAGAAACCTGCAGGGTTGGTCAGGAAATTTGAGCAACACTCTCAGAAACACGTCCATCTATTTGGATGAAACTCGACCATATCAATCCAGTCTTCACGGTTGGGCTAATAGCAAACTCAGCTCTGGGCACGAGCCGGTTGGAAGCGCGAAATATCCCACAAATAAACGGTTTTGATGGGAATCGAGCCCACGACCTCCCCGCCCATAATCCCGCAACGCTCACCACTGCGCCACGGCAGTTTATTCATTTGTATCTTTTTTACTCTAAAACATGTATCAAAAGGAAGAGGTTCGTATGGCAGAATGTAACAGAGTATAAACTAGAACGGCACTCTAGAGAGCGTACACTTGAGCTATGGCGAACAGTCCTCGTAGCTTTTATCGATCCCCGCCTGACTCCAGCGTACATCTCCTGATATTTCTCCGAAACTATCACAAATAAAATCACAACGTCTGCACCCGACTAAATTCTCATTGTTTCACTTACACTTTGGTGAGGATTTACAGGTTTCTAATTCCCTTTTTATCATTCCCCTCCTCTCCCCGATGACTGTCAGTTTAATCACTGGCCCCGGGTTCTTATTCGGAGCTGCATTACCAATTAATGTTACCAGTTCGTTAGTATAATATATCTAATCAGCCCAAGATCCACGCACTATTTCTTGAGAAATTTGCGAAAATAAAAAGAGCTTTGTTTCCAATGTTAAAGAAACTTTAAAAAAAAATCTCTGCTCTTTGATTGGGATCCACGCGCGCGCTCACACACACACACGCACGTACGCACGCACGCACGCACGAACCCCCCCCCCCCCCCCCCCACACCACACACACCAGGCACGCGTGCACGCACCCCCCCCCCCCCCCCCCCCCCCCACACACACACACACACATACACTTAATGAGTTTCTTTTGCATTTTTGCCTAATCTTGCACAGAGAGAGAGAGAGAAGAGAGAGAGGAGAGGAGAGAGAGAGAGAGAGAGAGACTCAAGATAATTTATTCATTTCAGGCCTTTGCCCCTCATAAAGGGGTGCAAAGAGAGAGAGAGAGAGAGAGAGAGAGAGAGAGAGAGAGAGAGAAAGAGGGGGGGGGGGGTTAGACTTTCGCTTTCTGGACTTTCGTACTGCGATCACATACTTTCACAGTCATACAAATGTAAATTTGTGCGTTCAATCATTCCACCAGTTGGTAACCTCTTGAATACACACACACGCACCCACGCACGCACGCACCACGCACGCACGCACGCACGCACGCACGCACACACACACACACACACCACACACCACACACACACACACACACACACACACAGGGGGAGAGAGAGTTAAATGGACACGTTGGATGGTGCAAGCGAAAGGGGAGGTGGGGTGGTGGTGGTGGTGGGGAGGGAGGGGGTGGCGGCAGAGTTATAAAAGAGAGAAACAAAGGGCCTAAGAAAGAGGAAAGGGAAGTCAATTACAATAATCGGGAGAGAGGAAACAGAAACAGTTGTAAAAGTCATAAAACTCTTCTTGAATTCATATACATACAGAAATAACAATATAGACATGGAGACAGAGACATTGAAAGGCAGACACACAGCGGGTAGGCGACAGAAAGACAGGGCCATAACCCCGCATTCAGAACGTGTGACATGTCGTATTAATACTAATAATAATAATAATAATAAATGGTTAATCGTGACGTTCGGACGAATTAGTAGCAGCAGCAGCAGCAGAAGTAGTAATAATAGCAGCAGCAGTTGCAGTAGTTGTTGTAGTACAGTAGCAGTAGCTAGTAGTTGTAGTAGCAGTAGCAGCAGTAGTAGTAGTGGTAGTTGTTGTAATAGTAGTAGTAGTAGTACCCAGTAGTAGTAGTTGTTGTTGTAATAGTGCTGTGTAACTCATCAGCAGCAGGAGCAGCAGTAGATAAGTAAAAGTGTCGAGACATGGACAGAGACTAGGAGAGAAAAGCAGGTGCACAGATATTTAGTATAACGAGAGAGAGAGAGAGAGAGAGAGGAGAGAGAGAGAGAGAGAGAGAGAGAGATGGAGAGAGAGAGAGAAGAGAGAGAGAGAGGAGACAGACAGACAGACAGAGAGAGAGCAAGAGAGAGAGAGACAGAGACACAGAGAGAGGAGGACAGACACAGACAGACAGAGAAAGAGCCAGAGCGAGAGCCAGAGATAGAGACAGAGACAGGTAGAGGTGGAGCTATGGTTGTTATGAGAGGGATGGTTATGGGGTTGTCACGGAGGTTCTTTTTTTTTTCTTTTTTCTTTTTTTAAAAAAGTTTTGAAACCTTTATCTTTCCTTCTTGTCGCCCATCTTCCTGGCTCCTTCCCCATTTCTTTCTCTCCCTCCCCCCCCCCCCCCCCCCCCCCCCCCCCCCAATCCTCTCTGTCTGTCTGTCAGTCAGTCTCTCGCTCCAAGGACTGGTGAAAAACCGTTTGTATGTTTATTTCATTACCCTGGTTTAATAAAGATTCGTTTTCATCCTCTCTTCCTCCCTCTCTCTTCTTTCTCTATCTATTGTCTGTCTGTCTGTCTGTCTGTCTGTCTGTCTGTCTCGTCTTCCTTCTGTCTTGTATCTCCTCCTCTCTTTTTTGCATCCTTTGAACATGCTGCTTTTGCTGTTGTTTGTTGCTGCCAAGGAAACGTGGCAAACAATAACCACAAGCATTCAGATTCAGACAGCAAAAGCAGGCTAAATTTAACAGCCATCCTGTTTGTGGAGACTTCTCCTTGTCGAAGTCTTCAATACGGTAGTTTCAGGGAAATATCCTACGCTCGAAGGACGCTCACCGGTTTGCAACTCCGCGACAAAACATTCATGTGCGGGCCTATCCAGCATCACTGAAGTAAAGTCGGCAGCAGTGCAGCGTCTCCACCGGTGGGTTTCTCATGACCGCCAGAAGTCGATTGCTTCCCCTGGACTGCTGGTACTACTAGGGTGGCAAATGATGATCTTTGGATATGGCTCCGTTTAGGATAGGACTGCAATGGGCGACGTGGGTATAACAGGATCGCCAACAGGGCACCGAAGATGGGTCAGAAGAAGCATATGCTATGAGCATATAATGTCCTGCAATTTGTTGCTATCAGATGGGGCACCATGAAACACCTTCGGAGTGACTCAGCAGATTGCGGGTCAGAAGCCTCGTACCGCTTGATAAGTCTGATGACGGTCGGTCGTCAAGGGGACGCACTTTCATGTGTCTGTGTGCGGGGGAGTCGACATGAACAGCATCGGAATAATTTTATTGAGAGGATACTTACGATGAGGAAACCACACAACACACACAACACACAGCAACAGATTACGGAAATATGTAAAGAATAATTCAAACCACACACACACACACACACAGAGGAGAGAGAGAGAGAGAGAGAGAGAGAGAGAGAGAGAGAGAGGAGAGAGAGAGAGAGAGAGAGAGAGAGAGAGAAGTTCTTTTTCTGTGAACCTTCATATATACAACAGGTCATGGGAAACTAACCAGAAGCGATTCCAACAGGCATTCAATTCATTTTCAACTAATGAAAGCCTAGCTTCATGTTGAAAAGTTCATTAGTTTTAATCACCCCTCTCCCACCCCCACCCTCTGCACCCCTTCCTCCTCTTGCTCCAGCCCTCATGATTGTTTCTCCTCCTAATTCTCCCCTCCCGATCCTTCCTCCATCTCCTCTCCCCAGCCCCCCCCCCCCCCCCTCTCCCCCAGCTATAATCACCGTCTTTATTCCTCTTTCCAGTCGCATGTCATGTCGTTCCAATCCCCGAAGAACTAACATTGTTCATACCATTCACATCCATCGTACATCAGCGACGCTGGGTGCAAACTTGCAAGAAGCACCATGCTGTCTGGAATGAAACGCACCGCGGTGCCGCACCAGACTGCAAGAGAAGGTGGCGGAGACGGGGAGATTGGGAGAAGGTGGAGGAGAGATGAAGCGTTACCGTCTGAGTCGGGGGAATTGAGGCGGCGGGGTGGGGGGGTGTTCTTCCTGACTGTGAGTGAGTGAAGTGGGGTGCTGCGATGGCGGCGGTTGGCTGCTAAGGAGCGCTGGCGAGTAACCGGAGAGAGCAACCCGAGTTCGTTTTGATTGCTGGGGCTATGACACGTGGTAAACACGGCTTCTTCAGGTCCTCCGTTTATTCCTGCCGGCCAGAGTCTGGTGAACTCAGTCTGCTGTCACGCACTGCGGTTCGGTGTGGCTGTTCGAAGAATGCGTCATCCGTTCAATGACGAGGCTTAATGTTGACGCTGCGTGAGGAACAATCAATGACTGAGGCTTCAGATTGTTGATGTGCTGGGGGAACAATAAAGGTAGACCCGGTGCCCATCTAAAAGAAGCCCTATGTTCCGATTCTGTAACCACGTTTGGACCAACACATTTCGCCGTCGGTTTCGCCCAATCGCGCGTTCTAGTCCACTCGATTTTACCCAGTCTATCGTCATTCCCAACGGAATCCATCCGTTTCGCCTTAATCATATGAAGCAGTGAATGAAATCATATGTTACACACACACACACACCACACCACACACACCACACACACACCACACACACGCACACGCACCAACCGTCACACGCACACACACACACGCACCACACTACACACCATCTGACACACACACACCACACACACACATTCACAGCACACACCACGCGCGCGCGCGCACGCGCGCACGCACACACACACACATGACACCACTGACACACACACACCACACAACCCCACCACAGTTCACAGCCACACATCACACACAACACATGAACACAACACACACACACACACACACACACACACACACACACACACACACACACACACAACGATTGAACGAGTAGTGTGAACACTTAACAGACTGGCATATCTCTCCGAGTAATTAGCTGACAATACGCTTGCTCAATGTCCCAACAAGGAGTCCGATGAATTTCTGGGAGTCTTCCTTGCTGTTGAACTGTCATTATTATTATCATCATCTGTCTATTACTATTTATGCAAAAATAATGTTTTCAACTGCATGTCCACACATGTACTTTCTACAACCTAATAGTTTTAAAACAAGTTGATTTTATCTAATTTAGATTGAAACGTGATCGATGTGTGGAAAAAAGACGCACTAGATAAAACATGATCGGGCGAAACGTGACTGGGTGACAAGAAATTGCAAAACATGATTGACACAAACTGACCGGGCAAAACGTTGATTGGGCAAAACCTGACTGGGTAAAAATATGATTGGACAAAAACGTGATTAGACAAAATTAGACTGGCTACAACGTAGTGTACCCTACAACCTGGCAATAAGCAGACAGTTCCAGTTTTGGGGTATTCACTCTTTGTTCATGCAAGGCGTTGTTGGTTCAGTGTGAATTCCAGCACGCATCTCGGTTCAACATTCAAAGACAACGTCCGATGCAGCACGATCAACAATACAAACTACACATTACTCGTCTGAGCTTTTGGACAATAATGAGTTACAGTCCTATCTGACGTTAAGGCGACATCCGGCAACCAAACGTGATGTGACAGACGGGATAATACTTCCGAACAGTGGAATTCCTGCCTCATACACTTACACCAGCTGAATGATAGCAGTTAAAGTGGCAGTTTGTGTACCGGGCACCAGCAGAATTCGAATTCACAACGTCTGAGTACGCTCTGAGAAGTCCTTCCGTCGTCTTTGTTAACCATCGTGTTGGTTTCGACAGAGACTGCAAAATCAGGCACAGCCGAAGGTAACTGAATTGTCGATTCTGATTCTGTTCATGATGTTCAAATGTTAAAGCCTAAAGAGTCACTACTGTATTGTTTGATGTAATTGTAACAATGACGTGCAAATTAAGAGAAGTAGACTTACATCTAAGCTTAGATAGTTTAAAACTACCATCAGATTGCTCATTTCCAGTTTCAGCTCAAGCACAAAATAGAACTTTGCGCTAATCACGGACATGAAAAACGAGTTTTACTCCAAACATTTTATCCACACACTCATTATTTCTAAAACCAGCTGCACGTGAACCTTTAGCGCCTTCCTCGTTCAGGTCACGTCACAGAGACGAAGCTAGAGGCGAAAGTCTTCCACCTTTTACGATCTCGTTCCATTTCCATTCTAAACTTTCCCTAGCGAGTGCACACAAAATGGCTTCATTGTTGATAGCGTTAGATGGACAATTTCCGGCCTTTGTATATATCCGCTAAATTGTCGGCCACCGCCGCTTGTATTACAATTGCGGGTCTCGGTTTACAGTTGTTCGCCTTCATAAACAGTTCATAAGTAAATACCCGTCTCTCCTTTCTTTCTGTGGTGTATGTTTATTGGTCTCACCTGATCGAGGACCGCGAGGCACGGGACTGGATTAATATACACACAGAGCTGGATGCCTTGTTTGAAACAGGAGAATGACATGTTAATGAATGTCACACTTGAGTCAGATATGGTTATTTGGAGGTTATTTGACAATATCTGTCTGAAAACCGAGCATTGGAAAGTCTTGTGTTCCGCTCGAAAATGTGAAGAAAACGAAGGCGTTTCAAACAAGATTACAGCGCTTCGTACTCTGTCAGGAAGCCCGGGTCGTTTCCCGGAATTGTTTGCCGATGTGTTCTTTCGCACTGCTGTCGTTGAAAATTGTGCAATAACTTCATGGGAGCTAAATTTTAAAAGGAAAGAAGAAAATTAAGCAGAACGTGAGAGGCATAAGAACTTAAAGGATGGCAATAATTACCAGAAGAAAAACCGCATCAATAATTACTAGAAGAAGGCGAAGAAGGAAGATGACAATGAAGAGGAGGAGGAAGATGAGGCCACCTATATACCCATCCACTCCAATCCCACCTATCTACAGAAAAGGAAGTTTTAAAAAAGTGATATATGAGAAAGAAGAAAAACCAACCAACCAATCGAACAATAACAACTTACAAGATATTTATGGAGTTCTTAAGTGTACATTTGCACTTGCCATTGACTGGGTATTGAAACACATAACCAAGGAAACAGCCTCTCAGATCTGGATTTTGCCGACAATATTGCCGCTCTTGCAAGCACCACTCAAGATCTGCAGGTGCTTGTAGACAATATCAGGAAGTTTGCAGGCAACATTTGCCTCATTATCAGTGCCAAAAAGACTAAAAACATGCTTACCTGTAAATACCAAGGGCCAACAGACGTTCTCCTCGACCAAAAAAAGTGGAAGAAGTAGAGAACTTCACATACCTATAGGCAGCTCTATCAACAACGCCAATGATCTCGACCATGAACTAAAGTGTCGTATTGGGAAGGCAACATCAGCATTCAATCAGCTGAACAAAATATGGAACAGCAAGAAATTCTCCCTTGGAATCAAACTAAAAATTTTAACTCCAGTGTGATTTCAACGCTGTTATATGGCTGTGAAACCTAGCAACTGAAGACCACCCAGGAGAAGAAACTCGACGCCTTTGATACCAAGTGCCTACGTAAGATCTTGGGCATCAAATGGCCAGACTTGATGCCAAATGAAGACGTCAGGGAGAGGTCCAAACAGCTCCCTGTGTCGACCATCGTCTGCAGACAGCGCCTCCACTGGCTGGGTCATGTCTTAAGATTACCCTCTTCAAGACCTGCAAACCAGGCCATTAAATGGACCCCAGCAGGCCAGAGAAAAAGAGGACGACCCAAGATGAGCTGGCGACAGTGGAAAGAGACCTCAGACTCGTTGATAGAGGCTGGAGTGACACTACCACACTGGCTGGGACTGTGCACAGTGGAGCGCCTTGACTGGTTCATGCGTCGCAAGACGCGGGAGCATCAAAGTCTATGTAAGAGAACATTCTGAAAAGCATCCATTGTTGTGCCAAGTGGTGACGAGCAACATTAGGAATCCAGAAATGCCTTCAGTCGCATTAATTTTCTCAGTGACCAACTTCTGCCCAATGTAAACACGCATGCGCAAAATGTTTTTTCACATGACAGCATCCACAAGCAAACAAGAATATGAGCGATGAAACTAGTCAATGAACACAACACCAGATAGTAAGTGAGATGTATGCTTTTTTATGTGCTCGCGATGTGTAATTGATATTTAACACACATCTGGCATCATGGCAAGGTGTCCTTTACCAAGCTTAAAGCCAAGAATAGGTTGGGCAGACTTTGGGGGAGGTTTGATCACTTTTTATCATGCGTCAAATTCCATCCTAGATTGTCAATGGATGGTTTTATGAATGAATGTTAGAGTCATACAGTCACAAAATGGTTTTCCATCGTATTCTGTCTGCTTCAACGCATTGATTGGAATTGGAATCGAAATCGGCGACCAGACGGTGTGCGCGCGCGTGTGCGTGTGTGTGTGTGTGTGTAAATAATCTCTCTCCCCCCCCTCCCTCTCTCTCTCTCTCTCTCTCTCTCTGTGAGCACGCGCATATTTTTTGTCCAAGTCTCTATTAGCGAGTAATGAAAGCGGCTGCACGAGGAAACGACGATTAAATGATACATCGGAGATCTGTTTGAAATTCAACCGCTGTTCACAATCTGACAGTCAATGGTCACGTCGGTCATACGCCCGTCCACTCAGAACCTCTCTCTCTCTCTCTCTCTGTTCGTTCCCCTTTTTTCTCTCTCACTCACGCATTACTTTATCCCCTACCTACGTGTCCAAGGGTGAGTACCATTGGTCAGTATTTTTACTGCCTCGTACCCGAAGTTATCTCCCTCTAATTCCATTGGATATTCAAATCATGACAGTCACGCCTACACGCCTTACTCTCCGTGGTGGTCAATTAATTGATTAGCTTGATTTCACCCCCACCACACACTACCTTCTCCCTCTCCCTTTTCGGCGACGTCGACCTAATTGTGGGCACTGGTCCTACAAATTGGCCGGATGAGTCTGATCCAGGCGTCGAGACTCGTCGGACCAGACATCGAGGCGTCGGTCAGCTACTTAGTCTGTCTGGCTGGACAGACCGTCTCCGTGGAGGATTAGGATTAGCCCCCTCGCTGTGCCCAAATTGGCTGGACCCGACATATGAGGCCGTCTACCTGGCGCCCAAGATATTTGAGTTGGAGCTTATGTCCAAACAAATTGACTGGCGACTAACCACGAGTTCGGTTTTCTATTTTTGTCAGTGACAATTTCCCCCTTGCAAAAGACTATGCTCCGCATTGTCTCAAAACAACGGTACAAAAAAGACAACAACCGAATTTGCTGATACCACAGCTACACGTGCAAAGTTTGGAAAATACTTTACAACAAACGGTTTATAATTTATAAAATATATCATTAGTGAATACCACTCCAATGAGTTATCATTGACGTGCGCTTTTGCCTTATTTCAACTCATTTTCTGATAACCTCTGTGCGCACTTATGCAATTCCCCTACCTGCGGATTTGCCATCTCTCCTCTTCACAATTCTTATGAAAAGCACAATATAATATGATCACGATCCATGACACTTCACTGAGGAATCTCCATCCTCACTTATTACACAAGCGACTGTATGCTCCAAGCATAACTACATTCACATGAACAAGTCTCACAAAGAAAATATGAACAAGTCTCACAAAGAAAATATGAACCATAGCCAACTGGGAACGAACCAATATCCACTCAACATAACTGTAATCAACACATATTATCAACAAAGCACCCCGGATATGACTGACTTCCTCTGAGTTGCAGCTTGCTAGACTACGCGACTTATTCCATTACATGTCACAAACAACGTTACAGATACCGACTGGGGGACAAAACCATGCATATGTTTTCCTTTTTGTGTCAATTACCATGAGTTGCTACCCCCAACCTATCTTGTTTTAATTGCAGATAACGTAAAAAAAATACTTATCAGGAACAATTAATTACAATTAAAAAGTGACGGTTAAAACGAAGTGTACATATGCCATAACATCTCTCACGTAATGCCTTTCCGGCATTCTAAAACATGAAAGCATTCGTCTCAGCGTTTGAATGAGAATGAGTCGCAAGAACTGCACATGCGTG
>CM031602.1:66919810-66952310 GCA_018398815.1 Conus ventricosus
ACAGAGAGAGAGAGAGAGAGAGAGAGAGAGAGAGAGAGAGAGAGAGAGAGAGAGAGAGAATGAAAGAATACAGACAGAGACAGACAGAGAGACAGGCAGACAGAGACAGATAGATAGAGACAAAGAGAGACAGAGATATATATAGAGAGAGGGCAGGGGGGGGGGGGGGGGAAGAAAAGCAGCAAAGCAGTAAGATCAGAGGGGAAAAAAAGAAAGAAAGAAAGAAAAGGGAAAATATGAGAAAAAGAGGGAAACCGAACGAATACTCTAATGGGTGAACGAAAAAACAAAGGAAGGGTGGAAATCATCGAAAAACAAAAAAACAAACGACGGAAAGCAGAAGGTCTGTATCGACGTCTTCCTGTTCAGTAGTGTTTGTCGATCCGTCTGTCCTCGTTTCTTCTAGTGTCTGCCCTTTTGTGCCTTTCCGGCCTCTAATGTCTGTCTGAGTACCTTTCAGCCCTCTTAACAACAACAAAAAACACACAAAAAAAAACAAAACGAAAGAAAAAGAAAGGAAAAAACGAACGAATATAAAAAAGAAAGAAAAGAGAGAAAGAAAGAAAAGAAGAGAGAAAGAAATGAAATAAACGATTTAGCCCAAACAGTTAAATCTCAGATATCGAAACGTGTGGCCCGCAAAGCCAGCGGACAAGTATCGCATTCCCTCCCCAGCGGAAGGAACATGGAACGGGAACGGTTACGGCGACGTTAAGGTATCATGAAATAAACGTGTAGGCTATCCGGATAAAGGCATAAACTGTCGGCGGGAGATGTAAAAGCCCCCTTAATGCATTTCTGACATTTAACGGTAGCGATAAATTGGTTCTTTATTCCCCCTCGGAGGCAGCGACTTGAGTCTTTCGGTTAACGGATGGCGGGGGAAATTTGAGAAGAAGCGTGGGCGGAGAAGAACTGGGATGGATGAGAGGAGGAAAAAGAACGAGAAGCAGATAGTGGTGATGATGATCATCATCATGCTAGTGACGATGATAATGATGATAATAATGATGACGACGAAGTCGATGACGACGACGACGACGACGATGATGATGATGATGATGATGATGACGGTGATGAATAACGAGAAGAAGAAGAAGAAGAAGAAGAAAAAGAGAGGCCAACAAGGGAAAAAAAAATCCCACCGAAACTGATGGGTAAAAATGACAAGAAAGATAAAGATGGTAGTGGTAGTGACGGCGGCATCGGTGTGGTGTGTGTGTGTGTGTTTTGTGTGCGGTGTGCGTGTGTGCATACTGCGTGCGTGCGGCGCGGGGTGTGAGTGTGGGGTGTGTGCTGTATGTATGTGTGGTGTGTGTGTGTGTGTGTGTGTGGGGGTGTGTGCGTGTGCGTGGGGGTAGGGCGTACTAGCAGCGAATGTCCGGGCCCGTGTTTCAGAAATCTGTGGGGTTTTTGTGTGTGTGTGTGTGTGGTGTGTGTGTGTTGGTGTGTGTGTGTGCGTGCGTGCGTGCTGCGCGTGCGTGCGTGCGTGCTTTGCGTGCGTGCGTGGCGTGCGCGCGCGTGTGTGCGCGCGCGCGTATGTGTGTGCGAGTGTGTGTGGGGGTGTGTTTTGTGTGTGTGTGTGTGTGTGTGGTATTCGCGTCCATGCGATGCGTGTGTGTGTGCTTGTGTGGCAGTGTGTGTGTGGTTGTGTGTTGTGGTGGTGTGTGTGTGGGGTGTGTGTGTGGTGTGTGTGTGTGTGTGTGTTGTGTGTGTGAGGACGTACATGTGTGCGTTTGTGTGGGGGGGGGGGGGGGGGGGGGGGGGGGGGGGGGGGGGGGGGGGGGGAGGGGGGGTTTGCCCGAGCGCCCTCGTGTGCGTGTTTGTGTTCTAGTTCGTGCGTACTGTGTGTGCGTGTGCGCATCCGTGCGTGCACCAGCGCGCATGTTTTTGTGTTCAAGATTATCTACGCATGCGCATGCTTTGCGTGCATGCGTACGTGCGAGTGTGTGTGTGTGTGTGTGTGTGTTGTGTGTGTTTGTGTGTGTGTGGTGGTGTGTGGTGTGTGTGCGTGCGTGTGTGCGTGCGTGCGTGCGTGCGTGCGACCGCGCGCGCACGCCCTGAAATGCAGGTCCAATACTTGAAAGTGGTATTTTTTTCATTTTGAGTGGAAATACTATCTGACATTGTTAACGTGATCTCTTCAGTAATCACTCACTCACACACACACCACCACACACACACACACACACACACACACAAAACACAAAACACCACACACACACACCACTCACTCACTCCCTCACTCACACACCACACACACACTTACTTCACTCTCATTTCACACACACCCCACACACACACACACACACACACACACACACACACACACACCACAAAACACACCACACACACTGGGAAATCGACAGTCTTGAGTTTCTTGAAAAATCAAAGTCTAAACCACGACCGGTTCGCATAAGCAAGGCAAGGAAGCAAGCCGCGCGTGTCTGTGTGTGTTAAGCGCGCGCGTGTAATTGTGTACGTATGTATATGTGCGCCCGTTTTTTTCGCAAACGGTGCCTACGTGTGTGTGTGTTTGGCGGGGGGGTGGGTGGGGTGGGGGGGTGGGGGGGGGGGGTGCACGCGCGTGCGTGCGTGCGTGGGGTGCGTTTGTAATGTAACCTTACGTGTGGAACGTAAACCCTGTATCTATGATGCCGTGTATCCGCAGTTATTTGAATGAAATGGCTGATCAGAGGAGACATCAGTTGTTAACTGTTTATAAGGAAGAAAAAAAAAACTTTGAATGAAATTAACTAGGGCCAAAAATGCATAAAATTGAGAAAATTTTAAAAATAACGAATGGGGTGAATTAAAAGGTAAATAGTACCGAAATAAGAATACAAATGATTTTTTTTAATGTGTTGAAAATAGTAACCCATTTACATTTCAAACTCTCTCTCTCTCTCCTCTCATCTCTCTCATCCCCTCTCTCTCTCCTCTCTCTCTCTCCTCTCTCTGTTTTTTCTCTTTTGCCATTTGTACCTCTGTCTTTCGATTCCCCTCTCTCCTCTCTCTCTCCGTCTCTCTCTCTCTCCTCTCTCTCTCTATCCTCCCTCTCTCTCCTCTCTCTCTCACCTCCCTCTCTCTCTCCCCTCCTCCTCGTCGAGAGGAGGAACAGGAGGAGGAGGAGAATGAACAAGAGGAAGACGCTGCGAGAACGATGAATAATAGACGAGGTGGCACAAGCAGAACGTGAGAGGAAATGAACGACAGACAGGAACAGATGATGTAGAAGGTAAACCGATCAACGGTAGACTGGAGGAAAAGAGACATGGTAATGGAACAATGACGGTCGAGGAGGAACAATGACTGGAGAAGAATCAATGACGGACCGGAGGGGAGGAAAGAAGAGAACGCCAGAATGCTCAACTGATGATGGGCCTGGGACAAAGAGAACAGATCGCCAGACTCGTGACTGGTGGACAGAACTCGAGAATGACGGATGATTGAAGGCAGAACTTTAAGCATGACAAATGACGGACAGTGCAGCAACGATGAGGAGGAATGAGGAGTGTAAAAGTGATGAAAATGATTGAAGGATGGAATGAGGAGAGAAGAGCATGCTAATGGTGAATGTAACACGGGCTGAAAATACGAGTGTGAACACTTTGAGAAAGACCTGGATAACAACAACACAAATGGGCCTTTAAATCTGTGAAAAATCGACCAACGCAAATTAAAAACAGCACCACTAAGAACAAAGACGTTAACTGTCTCACACAGAACGAAAACCATCATAAGAACACAGAGGAATTTTGTTTTGGGCTACACAACAAACAGAGCAAAAGAGACCCATGTATGCTAACAGTTCAGGATTCGTCAAATGGAGATGACTTCCCAACACACTGTCGACGAAGTCGCTGAAACATGGTAAGGTTGCAAGCAATGACATCATCCCTGCATAGCACTTGAATACGGCGGAAAGGTAGCAACTGATATATTAACTGCTATCTGCAACATAATCTGGCATACTGGTGAGCGGCTTAAAGCCGACGAGACTCGATCACCAGTCACCACACTTCCACAGAGAGGAAATCCTCAACACTGCCAGAAGAACCACAAGATCAGCTAGATCAGCAATGTAAGTAACGTAATGTTCAAAATCATTGAAAATATAACACAGACACCGTTGTATCTGAAAGGCTGATGTATCATCGAATAGATCTTTAACCCTTCGCCCAAAACACCTGCAACACCAGAAGTTCTATCATGTCTTCACAGACTTCAAAAAGGCGTTACTGAGTCTGTCCATAGGTGCCACGGACTGTTAAGAACTTTGATATCGGGACAAAGTTAATCAGCAACATTCAGCAAGTGTAAGCCAAAGTGACCTTTGGACTGACAGCACTGCAGAATGGACTGGAAAACCATCTGCACAGCCCAAGGCCTCAGAATATATCCGAAAGAATCTGAGGAATCTGTTGAACAGTTCTTCAGTGCCATGCCCCAGAGACTTCACACGGACCTAGGAAAAAGAAGTTGGACATTAGTGATATCAAGACAAAATTATTCTTGCACCTTTAAATGATTTTTATAAATCCAGAACGTGTGCGTGATTTTTAGGATTGAGTCATCCTTTTTTTTTCTTTCCCTTTTATAAAAATTTATGATTTGGATACACGTCTTTAATATATTCACGAGTCTCAGAAAATAAAATGTTTACGTCATCATTTTTCTCAGATGATAAAATATTAATGTTTTTACCTGTCGTCAGTACATTATAATCATTATCAAATTTAACATGTCGGTTTCTCTCAGTGAGGGTTTGACAGACACTCTTGGACCTGATGAAACAAATGAAAAAACAAAATCACATTTTTTTGCAAAGCTCATATGTGTAATCTTTAACAGGCTGGGGAGAAACAGCGTAGGTCTAGATCTTTGCAGATACTCGATCGTTGCTACAGTGTGAGAATAGGCCTACTTAATTCCTTTGTTTCTGAAATCAAGACAATAAGACTTCGAACAAATACGATTAGCTTTTTTTTTTTTTTTTTTTAACAACTTACTCTGAAAAAGACAGTAAGCCAGCTTCATAGTATGAATCTAAAATATGTGTACGCTCCGGATTGCAACGAGTTAATTCAATAGCTCTACTGTCTGTAGATTGTATTTTATTCAGCAAGCTATGCACGGTTGAAAAATAAATTTTTGATTCATAAATCAATTTTGATCGGACGAGGCTGGTGACTATTTTATCGCAGATTTATTGTTGTACCTTGATCCCATGGTTAAGCATCAACTGCTGTTTAAAAAAAAATTTCCTTGCATTCATTATCAAATTCTCAGTATGAAATTTGCCAGTGTAATTACTAGTCAAGTGAGTATCCCAAAACTTCGTCTTGTGAATATCGTAAAGCTTTGTCATCTAATACTTGATGTTGTAGCAATGATGTCGGATTTTCCCCATTAAAAAACAAAACAAAACAAAACAAAACATTATTAGGGTTTTCCCTCCCGAATGTGCAAGCCCATTTTATTCCATGTACATGTTTAATGTATCTGCCTCCAGCTGATCAACACTTCACGCATGATTTATTACCGTCATCTTCTTAGATCTGCATTTGTCTTGATGGAAATATCGTCTGAATATTATACCGAATGCATGTCTTTTGATGGTACCCTAGGTTGGTCATAAATAGGAATAGCACACACAACGGAAGCAATAATGACACACTGAAGGGTATAGATATTCAGAAAAGATGACTAGACTTCGCCGACTCTTACAGATTCAGATTCTCTAGATTAAAAAAAAAAATCGCTGACACAAAACTTCGTTTATTCTACTAATTTTTCACATTTTAGAGCAGTTTTGCAAGTTATTTGTTATTGTAAGCTTTGAAGCATAAATACAACTTGTTTACACAACACAATAACAAAAAAATTGTAAAAGCAAGCTTTGTGACCTTCACAGTTAATGCCCAAAACAATAAAGCATCAATGAAGAAGAGTACACACAAGAGAAAAGGGTATAAATACAGAGAGAGAGAGAGAGAGAGAGAGAGAGAGAGATTAAGTTTAGCCGTATTTCCAGCATTGTGCGAAAAACTACATGAATTAAATGTGGTTAAGACATGTTCGGCAAAGTCACTCAGAAACAGTACAATTCGTCAAAAGCATACAAACATATTTCACTTGAGAAGTTACATTCACATACTCTCCCCGCCCTATCTTATCCCCTGTCCAGTCGCCATCCACAAACACATCAAAATGCCGACTCATGCTGCCCTCCTTCCTCCCCTTATGTACACACACATACAAAAACACGACTGCGCTCGCACGCACACACAACGCATGCACGCGCTCGCACACACACACGTGCGCGCGAGCACGCACGCACGCACACATATCAACACACACACACACAACGCGCACGGACACATTAACACACATACACGTACACATATACACACAAACGCAAGCGCTCGCTCACGCGCACACGTATACTTATAAACCTATGCGCGCGCGTGCTCTAATATATACATATACAACCATGCACTCGCGCACCTAAAACACACATATCACACGCACAGACACACAAAACAAAAAACACACTCGCACACAACACAAAAATACGCACGCCCACACACACACACACACACACACACACACACAGCCAAGCGCGCGCCCGCGTCAGCTCACATCCACATGTACAATCATGTGCGCGCGCGAATGCACACATACGCATATTCAACTACGCACACGCACGTAACACACACTGCACACGCGCACACACACACACACACACACACACACACACACACACACACACACACACACACACACACACACACACACACACACACACACACACACACACTCACACACACGCATGCATGCACACACACACGCGCGCGCGCGCGCGCACACACACACACACACACACACACACACACACACACACACACACACACACACACACACACACACACATTTCAGAATCTAGTCTTTGATGAACAGATATAGTCTCATCTTTCTCTCTTCAACTTTTGTTATCAGAAGTGATGCTCGACAATAAATTGTTCTCTGAGAATACCTTACAAATTCCTGTGCTTTCTCAAAAGATCTCATGACAGCAATACTACCTAATTTGATAGGATACCATAGGAGTTCATAATCATTCTTAATTTCTTTTATTTTTTCACACGCTGTGCACATTTTTGGATTCGGACAATTTCGAACGACGAAAACAAGAAAATACTATGTTTCTGGTTTTTAGCAACAACTCTTTAGCTATGATCTAACATGAAAATGATAAATGACAGAAAGGAGAAAAACGTGAAAATGATGAATGATAGGTGGGAGAAGAATAAGGAAACGATGAATGACCGATTGGAGCAGAACGTGATAAGATACATGAATGACTGAATGAGAGTGTTAAAATGATGAGTGACTATAACTGGAGAAGAGCACGAAAATGATGAACGACAGACTCGAGAAGAACCTGAAAAACAACAAATGACTGACTGAGAAGAACCTGAAAAACAACAAATGACTGACTGAGAAGAACCTGAAAACGATGACTGACTGACTGGAGAAGAACGTGAAAACGATGACTGACTGACTGAGAAGAACCTGAAAACGATGACTGACTGACTGGAGAAGAACGTGAAAACGATGACTGACTGACTGGAGAAGAACGTGAAAACGATGACTGACTGACTGGAGAAGAACGTCAAAGCGATGACTGACTGACTGGAGAAGAACGTGAAACCGATGACTGACTGACTGAGAAGAACGTGAAACCGATGACTGACTGACTGGAGAAGAACGTGAAACCGATGACTGACTGACTGGAGAAGAACGTGAAAACGATGACTGACTGACTGGAGAAGAACCTGAAGACGATGACTGACTGACTGGAGAATAACGTGAAAGCGATGAATGACTAATGTCAGAGGAACGTGAAAATGACTGGCTTGACTGACTAGAGGAGAATGTGAACACAACGAATGACTGACGGGACCAGAGCGTGAGAATTATAAATGACGAACGGGACGTGAAGACAATAAGAGAAAAAGGGAAAACGAGAAAGTGACATCGATGAACGGGAGGTGAAAAGAAGAATGTGAGAATGATAAATGATGATATGAAGGGTGACGGACAGAACTGTGGATTAGGAAATGACGTGAGAACGATGAAGGACGGGACAGGAAGGAAAAGAAGACAGGAGTGTGAGACCAGTGGAGTAAGGGACACTGAACAGAGAAGGAAAAGAAGACAGGAGTGTGAGACCAGTGGAGTAAGGGACACTGAACAGAGAAGGAAAGAAGACAGGAGTGTGAGACCAGTGGAGTAAGGGACACTGAACAGAGAAGGAAAAGAAGACAGGAGTGTGAGACCAGTGGAGTAAGGGACACTGAACAGAGAAGGAAAAGAAGACAGGAGTGTGAGACCAGTGGAGTAAGGGACACTGAACAGAGAAGGAAAAGAAGACAGGCGTGTGAGACCAGTGGAGTAAGGGACACTGAACAGAGAAGGAAAAGAAGACAGGAGTGTGAGACCAGTGGAGTAAGGGACACTGAACAGAGAAGGAAAAGAAGACAGGCGTGTGAGACCAGTGGAGTAAGGGACACTGAACAGAGAAGGAAAAGAAGACAGGCGTGTGAGACCAGTGGAGTAAGGGACACTGAACAGAATGGAATGGTGCAGTGGTGGCCAGAACACAACAAAGGAAACGAGGGAATGATCACAGGAAACAGGGAAAAGGAGAAGGTGAGAGTGATGAATGGGACACTGGATGAGAAAAAGGAGACAAGAGAGAAGAACGTGGGAATCACAGAGTACATGAAAACTGGACGTCGTCAGAGTAATCCAATGATGAATGGAAGGAGAAGGGAGCGAGAGCAGAACAAATGCTGGACGCGATCAGAAAAGAACCCCCGAGAAAATGGCGAATGACAGACGAAATCTGAGAAGAGAAAGTGGGAATTTTGAATGACGAACGTAACGAAGAGGATGACGCGCGAAAATGATGAATGCTAGACGGAAGGAAACGTGAAAGCGATGAACGTTCGATTTGGGGCGAAGTTGTGAATGATGAATGCCGGCAGAAAAAGCGTGAAAAATAAAGAATGTGGAGATACTGAAAACGCGAGAATGATGAATGTTGGACGGGGGAAATGCGAGTATAATAAATGTTTGACCAGGGAAAATGTGAGAATAATAAATGTTTGCTTGAGGAAAAGGTAAAAGAATGAATGTTGGATGGGGGAAAGGGTGAAAATGATGAATGTTTGATTGAGGCAAGCGTGAGAATGAAGAATGTTGGATGGAGAAAACGTGAAAATGAAGCATTCTGGGAGTGGCGGAAAACGTGAGAATGATGAATGTTGGATGGGAGAAACGTGAAAATAATGAATGTGAGAATGATGATTGTTGGAGGACATCAAAATGATGAACGTAGGACAGGGAAATCTTGAAAATGATGAATGTTGGACTGGGGAAAAAAAGTGAGAACGATAAATGTCTGAAGTGGGGAAAATACGAGAGTGATGAATGTTGAGCAGGGATGGGGTAGATAGGGGAAAGGCGTGAGAATGAAGAATACCAGACTGAGAGAAAACATGATGAAAACTTGACTGCAGGAGATGAGAAGGATGAATGATGGAGTATAGTAAAACATGCGAATGATGAATGTTGGATAGGAGGTAGGTGTGTGTGTGTGTGTGCGTGCATGCGTGCGTGCGTGCGTGCGTGCGTGCGCGCGTGTGTGTGAGTGTGTGTGTGTGTGTGTGTGTGTGTGTGTGCAATTGTCACGACCGACCCCTGGAGGTCTGCCCTGACAGGATCGGTCTAGGTGGGAGTGAAGGGAGTGACTGACCTCACACGCCCCGCAAGAGACCACACAATAAAGATTACGATACAACACCCTTTTAAATTCAAAAACACACAAATCGCAAATAAATATTTTCAACACACGCACCATGCACTATCACAATCAAACATTCCAACCACATAACATCCCAAAATTCACAATAAAAGCATTTCAACACACAAAACATGCACAATCACAATCAAGCATTTCACCATACGACGTACACAATCAAACCACAACATCTCATCACATATAACCTATCACAATTATAAATAAACATTTCCAGCATCCATCCCTTCCCACACCAGGGTGCCCCCCACACCCCTGCCTCTGTCAAGTCTACGGAGCACCCTGTCGCACTAGGTGCTCCGAACCGGGTCGGTTCTTGAAGGGAGTCGCTCAAAGCCGACACCCTCGACACAAAAGCAGGCAGTGAAGAGCGCGTCCCGGGGGGGGGGGGGGGGGGGGAGAAAAACCTGGGGGTTGTTACTGGGGTTTCCTGGAGGGGGTTCAGGGTGGCCAGTCAAGCCGGCGGGCTTTTCTACCAGTCCGCGGTCCCGACCAAGCGGGGCCCTCAACCAGCGCGTGGCACCATCCAGTCCGCGGTCCCACCCAGAGCGTGGCCTCAACCAGCACGTGGCACCATCAGTCCGCCGGTCCCAGCCAGAGCGTGGGCCTCAACCAGCACGTGGCACCATCCAGTCCGCGGTCCCAGCAGAGCGTGGCCTCAACCAGCGCGTGGCACCATCCAGTCCGCGGTCCCCAGCCAGGGGTTTGGCCTCAACCAGCACGTGGCACCAACCATCCAGACCCCGGGTAAAACCCCCCGGGAGGGGGGGGGGGGGGGGGGGGGGGGGGGAAACGTAGCTGGGAGGAGAGAAGAAAGGGAGGGAAGGAAGAAAGAAGGAAGGAAGGGTACGGGAACCCCGCCGTCAGTACAGTCTGACCCATGCTGTTAAATCCTAACAGCCACTCGCATGATGGGCGAGGGGAGGTCTACTAAATACACCAACAACCCCAGCTAAACCCACAGCCCTGAGCATAACACAGTAAACCCAAATCAAATCAGAATGTTCGTTAAGGTTTCTTACACGGAGCAGGTAAAAAAGACTGGATTAAATCAACAGGCTATAAAACAAATATGATTATCTTCACCCTTTTTCCACTCACGTTTAACATTTTTCCTTTCTTAGGAATAAACCAACACAGCGACCATCGCTTAATAACTGCCACCACATTTGCAAATAATAATTCAATGGCATAATTGTCACATTTTATAGCCACATTTCAAAATAACACAAATCCCAACCACGCATCCGAACGACAAATCATGCGTACGCACACTCGCGAACATAAAACTCGTTTCTCCTTGCACACACAAACAGACGTGGCCGAAGAATAAGGTCCGGCGAATGTGACAGGGGCGGACGAGCGAGACCAAGCAAGTCCCAAACCCCTGAATAAACCGGTTCTCTCTCCGTCCCCACCGACTACCGCATCACCAGATGCATAAACAGGGAAAGAATTTTGGAAATAATTTAGAATGGCCAGGTTAAAGATTGAATTAACCAGAGAAAAGGTCTCACACAATATTTCTCTTACAATTTCGAAAACAAAAGAAAATTGCGCAAAAGAAAAGAAAAGCCGGCTAACAACAACAAACCCAAAACAAACAAACCACGAAACGTGCTTACCACTACCCGTGGGTGACCCGAAGAGGCGGGTCAAACGACTCTCTCTGCCCTTGTCCAGTCGAGAGGACAGAAGCGCAGATGCGGAAAAAGAAGAAGTGATGTCCCTCTCCTACGGGCCGACTGTAGGAATTGAAGATACCGACTGTACCTTCGACGATACGGTGAAGAACCAAGACCGGAGCGGGCCTCCAGAGACATCTTCGCTCTAGTGAAGAGTTTAACCTCCCTCAGCGATGGCGGCCAACATGCCACCTACGTCACAGAGGTGAGCATACCTCAAACTAAAAGAAATGAAGCACGTGCACAGGTAAAAAGACAAGCGAGAGGCCGTTTAGACAGCAATTCGAGAAAGGTACCAGCCACCCATGAACTGCAGGATAAAATAGCCGGGCAGTAAATTAAGAGGAGAGAGAGAGAAAGCAAACCGAAGTTGAGCTGAAGTACTCAAGTTGCAACCGCACCACAAGCCACATTAAGGGACGGATACACGAACAACAGCAACGCAATAAACAAATGAATAATTCCGCCACCCTAGAGGGGTCCAAACGTCGTAGGCCTCGTGACAAACTCGTGACAAACCCCCCTTCTAAAAGCATCTGTTTTCTCTGAGTTACAGTGCTTCCTTTGAACCTTGACGCATGTGCAAATTCACAACAAGGGGACCGAACCCAACTCTTGTGATCGACAGAGTACGATGAATCCAATACAAACATTCTACAATAGAATCACACGGGGAAATACAAAATTTACTACATTTATCAAACAACTAAGCAAACCTTCCAACCATGAAAGTAACAATCCGAACCATTGGTTGATTCACTACCGTTTAACATCACTGAAGTGAAAACTGTCATACACCTGATACAGAAAAAAAAAAGGGGAATATAACCTGGTTGAGGGGAAGGGGTCCTCTGACCGATTTTCCAATGTGCTGACTACGGAGCTCGGCTAAGATAGTCAGCATCCGTATTACAGGAACCCTTGATATGACGGAAAGTGAACGCATGGCTTTTCCAGTTCCACTGCCTAACTCATGAGTCGATGATGATGGCCGGATCCGGTCCAGGCACTGGAGAGGATGATGATCGCTCTCCAGTACAAACTTCCGGCCGTACTTCTTCTTGGGCACGCCAGTGCGTGTCCAAAATCTGCCGGAGAGCCTCAGCAATAGTAGGGGTATCGATAGTCCTAAGCGGGCAGCCTCGGGGCATCGGTCGCAGAGTCTACGCTACCGAAATGTAGCGGTGCCCGCGATTGGATGGTGGATTAAGGGGTCCCCAGGTCGACCCCAACCTTGCTGAATGGCTCCCCAACCCGTGGCACTGACCCTAGGGGAACACGCTTCAAGCGAACCTTAGGCGTTGTCCGTTGGCAGACATCGCAACTGCGGCAGTACTGCCAAAACCTGTGAGTTCATCCCTGGCCAAAAGAAGTCTTGTTTTAAACTCGCTCGAGAGTCCGCTTGGAGCCCATATGACCTGCCTGGGGGAATCGTGGGCCTGCCGGAAAAACCAGATTTCTCTCAAGCTTTGGGGAACGACAAGCTGTTTGGGCCCCAAAACGATCTGCCTGAGTGAAAACCCTAAAGAGGATCCCTTGGGCTTGAAGCTCACCTTGGCGTGTCGGCCGACTGAGCGGGACGATCCACAAGTTGTCGTGCGTTGGACATCCAAGTTCCGGGCCTGAAGCCCGGATAATGCTAGCAGGATCGGCCCTTGCCAGAACCTCGTCGAGATCGGCTGAAAAAAACGGGACGCAATTCCTGTTCCTGCTTCTTAGCTTTGGCGCGTGTGGTGACTCCCACACACCCTGTACGGGCAAATCCGTAGACACGGACTGACTGCGTCCGTCTGCAAAGGTGATAGTATTCCCTATGATAAGGGAATACAGAGGTCGCTCCACGCGATGGCCCATACTTCGCCACAGAAGTAGGGGGTGGGATAGAAACGAGTACTGAAGGACGGGTGGAGGTAAAACCAGCCCCCAAACCCGCCACACATCGTAACTGGCGCCCCGGGGCCTCAGGGGAAACTAAATCCTTATCCACAAAGAGTTTGATGCTCCCGAATCCCTGATGGTGTCGCCCAAGGATGAACCAACAACAGAAAGAAACACTGGAAAACCTGTACCACCAGAAGCTTGGATGGCCCCCACGTTACCCGAGGCGCGAGGATGCTGGAAAGGACTAGCCCCATGACTACCAGCGGCTTTAGGGAAATTTCTTTCCTAATGTGGCCGGGACGACCACAAAGAAAACAGAATCGGGATGCTGAAATCCCCGATGAACTGCCGGGCCTTGTTCACCCCGCTAGCAGTTGTCGGCGCCTTTGCACTAAATCCTGGGGAGGGCTTCCTCTCCGTATCTGGGCGATGCCCATAAGCCCGCGAGCTTCAGCAAACACCTCAGCGGTATGAATCGCAGCCGGAAAACCTGAGGTGCTGTCTCGCCTATCCGGATCCTCAACTTTTGGGGACCAGTGTTGGTGAGCTGTTCAATGAGGTTTCAGATCCTCCAGCTCAACTTAGCCAACTGACGCCAGTACCCTAGCGTTTTGCGCAGCCTATCACCAAACGCACGAAGGTCTCGTCGTTATTCTTCTTCATGGACCTGAACTTCCTCCTGTACGTCTCTGGGGTAAGGTGGAAACGCTTACGCAGAGCCAACTGCATGTCTGCATAAGACGCCCTTCATTTAGAGTGAGAAAACACTCCCTTTGCAGCACCAGATAATCCAGAAAAAAGGTGCATAGCCTTTTGTTCCTCAGACAATTGATATGAACTAGCAATCTTGTCAAAATGCCTAAGAAAATATCAATGTCTTCACTAGGTCTGAACTCTGGAAGCTTTAACTTTGGGCCTCTAACTCTTTATCACCTGCCTGGTGATTAACCCCCTGACTTACAGATGCGGGAGACCGCGAAAAAAGTTGTTCCATCTCCTCCCACGCAGGAGCCTCCATCCTGTCTAGTTCTTCCCTACGGAGGGCAGCCTCTTCCCTACGCTGAGCAGCCTCTTCCTACGAAGGGCCTCCTGTCGGGCAGCTTTTTCCTTACGAAGGGCCTCCTGTCGGGCAGGGTTCTTCCTTACGAAGGGCCTCCCCGTCGGGCAGCTCTTCTCTGCGCAGCATAGCCTCTTCCCTATGCAGAATCTCCTGTCTGTCAGTCTCCTCTCTGCGCAAGCCTCCATCCTATCCAACTCTTCCCTACGCTGAGCAGCCTCTTCCCTACGCTGAGCAGCCTCTTCCTTAAAGAAGGGCCTCCTGTCGGGGCAGCTTTTCCTTACGAAGGGCCTCCTGTCGGGCAGCCTCTTCTCTGCGCAGCATAGCCTCTTCCCTATGCGAATCTCCGTCTGTCAGTCTCCTCTCTGCGCAGAGCCTCCATCCTATCCAACTCTTCCCCACGCTGAGCACCTCTTCCCTACGCTGAGCAGCCTCTTCCTTCGCAGAGTTTCCTGCCTAACCCCCTCTTCCCTACGGAGGGCTTCCTGCCTGGAAGCATCCTCTCGTCGCTGCTGCTCTAGGAAATCAGGACAGAGGTGAGTCCTGGAAGGATTCACCACCCGACACTGGAGGATGACCCGTCTGACCCGTCCCTTGGGTCTCGACTTTCCCCCTAAGGAAAGTCTTCTGGGGCATGCTCCTTACGAGGGGAAGCCTGGGGGAGGAGAAGGCTTCGGTCTTGCGACCCAACAGAAGCCCACAGTTGCTTCGCTATGCTCTGACGCTTCCGAGGGAAGTGCCAGTCGGGGTCTCGACAGGAAGACCCCCAGCGAAGAGGGATAAAAGTACTCACTGGACTACCTGCTACAGCACTGGGAAAAAGTAGAAGTTTACCGTAGTCGAAGTACTGGGACTAATAGTAAGGGACTACAGTAAAATTTTGAATACCTTTCTTCTTCGACGCCCGTGTCGCCATACCACCAGCACCGGACGTCGCCATGAACAACAATATCCTACGGTTTTCAAATACAGGGAAAGACAATTCCAATTGAAAAACAAATATTTTAGGGGTGTGTGTATTATGTGTGTATGTGTGTGTGTGTATGTGTGCGGACAAGTTCCGGCTGCTCCCACTCTGGAACACCCCGCTCCACAAACACGAGCAACAGTGCGGTGGGGCTCACCGAAAAAAAAAAAAAAAAAAAAAAACAACCTATGTCCGGCTGCCCCCACTCTGGCAACACCGCGCTCCACAGCACGAGCAACAGTGCGGTGGGGCTGGCCGGAAAAAAAACCAAACTGGCAGACGGAATCCGGAGAGAGGAAAAAAGGGACACTAACGTCCCATACAACCCCCTGTACTCAATAACCCGGAAAAAAAAAAAAAAAACTGGCTAACTACAAAACAGGAATGGCAGACTGAGCGGCAACAGAAAGGCAAGACTTACGGCCGTACCTGCGTAAGGCAAACCCGGCGGAAGGAGGAGGTCTGGTCGCGGTCGACTCCCCCCTTGGGCTCACCTCGACTCCCAGTCACACCGGATGTTCCCTCAGGGCCCCCAAAAGACTCCCTTTACGCTAGAGTCACCCAGCCAACCACCCGCGAACAAACACGACAAACTGACTAAACATATACAAAACAGACAGAACTGAACAGGTACTCCGCAAAACGAGAGAGACAGTCAGAGCCCTTCACATCCCCGGGCGAAGCCCCACAATTGTCACGGGCCGACCCGGAGGTCTGCCCCGACAGGATCGGTCTAGGTGGGAGTGAAGGGAGTGACGACCTCACACGCCCCGCAAGAACCACACAATAAGATTACGATACAACACCCCATTTTTTCACAAAAACACACAATCGCAAATAAATTTCAACCACGCACCATGCACTATCACAATCAAACATTTAACACACATAACATGCACAACACAATCAAGCATTTCAACACAATAACATGCACAATCACAATCCAAGCATTTCACCATACGACGTTTCACAATCACAACCACAACATCTCATCACATATAAACATATACACAATTAAAATAAACATTTCCAGCATCCATCCCTTCCCACACCATGGAGTGCCCCCCACACCCCTGCCTCTGTCAAGTTACTGGGAGCACCCTGTCGCACTGGTGCTCCGAACCGGGTCGGTTCTTGAAGGAGTCGCTCAAAGCCGACACCCCGACACAAAAGCAGGCAGTGAAGAGCGCGTCCCGGGGGGGGGGGGGGGGGGAGAAAAACGTGGTGTTGTTACTGGAGGTCCTGGACGGGGATCAGGGCCGGCCAGTCAAGCCGGCGGCTTTTCTACCAGTCCGCGGTCCCGACCAGAGCGTGGCCTAAACCAGCGCGTGGGAACCATCCAGTTCCGCGGTCCCAGCCAGAGGTGGCCTCAACCAGCACGTGGCCCATCCATTTCCGCGGTCCCCCGCCAGAGCGTGGCCTCAACCAGCACGTGGGACCATCCAGGGCCGCGGTCCCAGCCAGAGCCGTGGCCTCAACCAGCGCGTGGCACCATCCAGTCCGCGGTCCAGCCAGAGCGTGGCCTCAAACCAGCACGTGGCACCAACCAGTCCAGACTCCGGGTGAAGCCCCCGGGAGGGGGGGGGGAAACGTAAACTGGGAGGAGAGAAGAAAGGGGGGAAGGGAAAAAGGAAGGAAAGAAGGAAGGAAGGGTACTGGAACCCCGCCGTCAGTACAGTCTGACCCATGCTGTTAATCCTAACAGCCACTCGCATGATGGGCGAGGGAGGTCTACTAAATACAAACCCAAAAACCCCAGCTCAACACAGACCTGAGCATAACACAGTAAACCAATCAAATCAAGGAATGTTCGTTAAGGTCTTCTTACACGGAGCAGGTAAAAGACTGGATTAAATTTAACAGGCTATAAAACAAATATGAATTATCTTCACCCTTCCTCACTCACGTTTAACATTTTCCTTTCTTAGGAAATAAACCAACACAGCGACCATCGCTTAATAACTGCCAACACATTTGCAAAAAATAATTCAATGGCATAATTGTCACATTTTATAGCCACATTTCAAAATAACACAAATCTCCAACCACGCATCCGAACGACAAATCATGCGTACGCACACTCGCGAACATAAAAACTCGTTCTCCTTGCACACACAACAGAGGTGGCCGAAGAATAAGAGTCCGCGGGAATGTGACAGGGGCGGACGAGCGAGGACAAGCAAGTACCAACCCTGAATCACCAGGTTCTCTCCCGTCCCCACCGACTACCGCATCACCAGATGCATAAACAGGAGAAAGAATTTTGGAAATAATTTAGAATGGCCAGGTTAAAGATTGAATTAACCAGAGAAAAGGGCTCACACAATATTTCTCTTACAATTTCGAAAACAAAAGAAAATTGCGCAAAAAAGAAGAATAGCCGGCTAACAACAAAACCAAAACAAACAAAACCCCGAAACTGATGTTACCAGCTACCCGTGGGTGACCCGAAGAGGCGGGTCAAACGGGCTCTCTCTGCCCTCTGTCCAGTCGAGAGGACAGAAGCGCAGATGCGGAAAAGAAGAAGTGATGTCCCTCTCCTCAGGCCCGACTGTAGGAATTGAAGATACCGATGTACCTTCGACGATACGGTGAAGAACCAAGACCGGAGCAGGCGCTCCCAGAGACACTTCCGCTCGAGTGAAGAGCTAACCTCCCCCAGCGATGGCGGCCAAAATGTGAGCATACCTCAAACTAAAAGAAATGAAGCACGTGCGACCGGTAAAAAGACAAGCGAGAGGCCGATAGACAGCAAGTTCGAGAGAAAGGTACCAGCCACCCATGAACCCGCAGGATGAAATAGCACGGGGCAGTGGAAAATTTGAGAGAGAGAGAGAGAAAGCAAACCGAAGTTGAGCTGAAGTACTCCAAGGTGCAACCGCAACCCCAAGCCACATTAAGGGACGGATACACGACAACAGCAACGACAATAAACAAATGAATAATCCGCCACCCTGATGGGTCAAACGTCGTAGGCCTCGTGACAAACTCGTGACAGCAGGAATGGGAAAGGAGGGGAGGGAATTGAACTGATAAATATTGGACTTGGGGGGGGGGGGGGGGGGGGGGGGTGCGTGAGAATGACCAATCTTAGACTATGAAGAACTGGAGGTAACGTAGAAATGAGGAATGTTGGACTTTAGGAAAAGGCGAAAATGATGAATGTTGGACTGGGGGCACCTGAAAGGGGGGAGGGGGTGGTGGGGCTGACGCGCGATCGGTGAATGCTGGACGGGAGGAGACTGTGAAAGTGATGAATGTTGACTGAGGGGACGAGAAGAGCGCAGGAAAGATGAATAATGATGAAAGGGTGCTGCGACAACTGATGAACGAAAGACGAATGAGGAAAGCGATGGAAAGAGAAGAGCATGAGAACGATGGCCTTATCAAAATCAGGATAGCGACAGATTAGAAGTGGGCGCTTTCAACACAGAATAAGACGCAATATGAGGACGGGAACGCGTTAATAATAAATGGTTAACACGATGAAGAGGACGATAACAAATGAAGAACAAGATGAGAAGAGGAGAACGTGAGAACGATAACTGAGAAACGGAACAGCAACTGGGGAACGTGAGAAGGATGAATGATGGACGAGTGAAGAAAAGGAGTACGAAGATCAATGGATGTAAGGAGAAGACAATGTGAAACTGATGAATCATACTCTGGAGGAGGAAAGGACTTTTAGGGCATGAATGATGGATGGGAGAAGAACATAGGAGTGATGAATGACGGGCGGGACAGGAAGGGGGAAACTGTTCAATGCCGCCGAAAGAAAAGTAATGGGGTAGCAATGGAAATGATTGTCATAAGTTCGTAGCAATGCAGAAGAATAGGTCAGCAGTGTAGAAAAGTAACTGTTCGTGGTAGAGACGAATGAAAGGGGGCTGGGATGGGGGGAGAGACTGCAGGACTTAAATGTTGGGGTGTAGTGGAAAAAGACCAAACATGACATAAGAGAATGGGGAATGTGGAACATGAATAATGCAAAACAGGGGTATGGACGGTAATGGAAGGACTAAAGAATTAAAGGAGGGAGAAAACTGAAAGGCCTTGGGTTCATACTCATAAAATAATAAAAAGACAAGCACAGTGGAAAAGAGATAAACTGCCAATGGACGGAGATCGAAGCTGGTGGTGGTGTGTCAATCCTCTCAGCATGTCCATAACATGTTTATACGATAAAGTAAAGGGTCTCTGGGGAACATCAAGGAGTGAACTTGAAAAGTAGGGAGTGGAGAAAAACTGGACTGAAATGTACAATATCCTGGTGTGAAAGATCGCAAGTGAAAAGCACAAGAAAGGGAGTTAAAAAAAATGTGATAAGCATCAGAAATCCTACGTGGGTGGGAATAGGGGCAAAGGTGGATAATTATAAAGAGTTGTATGCGGTATCTATCTAAACTGGTCTCTTTTGAGTGGATCAAACGTAAACCATAACCAGATCGTTAGCATTAAAAAAAAAAGAAGTCAATATCGAGTCCCAGACCGCGACTTGAAACACACATGGATCAAAATGATAAAGACAAGTTTTCTTTAATCAACGTGATTCAGCACACTGCTTCAGGAACCCCAACCCCACCCTCTCCCATTAATACCTCACACCCACCTCATCATTATAGTAAGCTCAGAGTAAAGCGCCAAGGCAAGACGAGTTCACATACGCCTGGAGCTTCATGTATTGATGCTATGATGGTATCGGTTTAGTGGTATAAACCCTCTACCATCCCTCTCTTCCCCCCACCCCCCAGCCCCTATGACCGGCTTTCCTGTTGCGGTTATCTTGTCTGCCCTTCCCCTTGGTCAGTGTCGACGCTCAAACCTGAATATGACCTCACACCGAACCTGGCTCTGCACAGGTCTATACTGAATCAGCTTTAATCCTAGTTTCGCGGATGCGCAAGAAATCTCAGTTACGAAATCTTGTTGGATACTACCAGCGGTATCAGAAAAGAAATCGCAGCAATGAAAAACTGTTGACTACTAAGAACGGTATCATAAGCGAAGTGTTTCACGGAACGGCAACGACATTACATTGAGCTGCACCTTGGTTACACTCAGAAGGAGTGAACCGCACAAAGTCTGGAGAAGTCAGAAACAAAGGCCAACTCAACCAGGTGCAGGAACTTGGTAACTGAAAAAGAAACGAAACGTATGGTGTTAGAAAGGACACGGTGAATCAGGTGGGCATTTTTTGGCAGCCTGTCACGCAAAAAGTGAATATAGCACGTGGAACGCAGAACGGAGAAAACGATCAGGACACTGTGTGTGCGTGTGTGCGTGTGTGCGTGCGTGCGTGCGTGCGTGCAAGGGTGCGCGCGTGCGTGTGTGTGTGTGTGTGTGTGTGTGTGTGTGTGTGTGTGTGTGTGTGTGTGTGTGTGTGTGTGTGTGTGTGCACGCGCGCACATGTGTCATATATTTCAATTTAAATGGAAAGTGTCTCTTACAAACGTTAAACAGCTCCAGACATCGAACTTGGGATGGCTGGATACAAAGGAAGGAAGGTCTTTGTCAAACTGTGTTCGTCCGAATATGTGGCGAAAAACAACGTCTCGGCACACCGCTCCACAATCACCAAGCGAAGAATGTTACTGCTTTGAGGAGAAATAAATTACTCAAAGCTGACAGCTTTTGTCAGAAACAAAACTGAAATGGTAGTATAGGAGATGGGGACAATGTCCGTTTCAGTACAGCTCCAGCAGGCCACAGAGAGCATTTCCTGGACTGTCAGCATGTACCAAAACAACAACAACAAACAAACAAACAAAACGCAAGCATACAAACAAGCAAAACACAAGTAAACAAACAAACAAACAAAAAGCCAAGAAGTCACTCCCATCAAGGAAAACTCAGATTTGCATATGGTTTACAAGTATACTTGTTCATAATTTCCATGCTGCAGTCCTTCACTTGGATAAAACTAAGTCATACTAAGTGCACTAACCACTCTGATCATTTCGCTCAGATTTTTCTTTAAAAATCGATACAAAAATTCTTTTGAAAAATTCGAATGCAACAATGATACATCAAAAATGCCTAATTAGTGAACAGCACCGTAGAATGTCCCAGTGGTAAAAATCTCACTATGCCCATTTACCTGATTACAAAGAAGACCTTGCATCTTACAAAGTCTATCAAGGAAAATGAAGAAAGAAAATGCTTTTCAGACCACAGGAAAGTGAACAGAACATAATTACAGAAAAAAAAACGATTTGCAACAGTACAGAAAATAAAATCAAACCCAAATTTAAAAGAAGGCAAAGTCAGTCACACACCACACGCGCGCGCACACACACACACACACACGCACGCACGCACGCACGCACGCACGCACGCACGCACGCACGCACGCACGCACGCACGCACGCACACACACACACACACACACACACACACACACACACACACACACACACACACACACACGAAGCTACTAGCACATGGATTTCGAGAAGACAGTGGCGCAGTTTACACTGAAAGATCCTCATCTCCCATTCTCTCCCATGCATGCCTATGGGGCGAATTAAAAAGAAATATGCAGAGTGTTTGAAATACAGAATAAAGAATGGGCAACACAGGTAGCAAAACATGAAAATGAAGAAACACACACACATAAGTCCAAACTGCGAATGAAAAAGGAAACTACGTGCACAATATCGCAAGAAAGACTGAAACACAGTTCGTAACTAAAAGAGCGCTAACCCCCACCCCATCTCCATCCCTTCTATTGGCAAGGGGTTTCCACTGTACAAGGCGAGTTCTAGGTGAGAAGTGTGATGCAGATTGGCTTATGACCAAGATGACCAAGGTGAAAACTAAACACACTAAAGGAACGGTCAAGCAGGTAAGAAAAGTATCGTACAGAAAATCCTACTGAAGGACTGTGTTCACATGTTGACATCATTGGAAAATTCTTTCAGGATACTCAGAGAATGTAAGCTAGTGCAGGAATGAGTTCGTGGCCCTCGACTGTCCTTTCCTCTAGGATGTTGTGAACTTACGTTTCGGCATTGTGAGGAAGGGGGATTGAGAGCAGAACAGACGTTCGGAATGGATTAAGTGGGCTCTCAGACAATGAGAAGTAAAGGCTTGTAACATCACTTGAACAACAGGTAGGAAGAAGACGTTCGACACGACAGAACAAAGTGATCAGAGAGAAATTAAAAAACGTGCAGGTTCAGAACAAATGACGCCTATGGCTTGAAAAATACCTCGCTTCGTAGAAAGAAAATCGACGATTCTGTTAATTCTTAGTTCGCTTACAGCACAGACACTTTCAGATTTGATACTGACCGCCATTGCCCCTTGTGTTGTCAAACAACAGGAGTGCTCGCGCGGTCTCTGCGTGCGTGCGTGCGTGCGTGTGTGTGTATGTGTGTGTGTGAGGAGTTGGGGGTGAGATGATGCGGAGGGGTGGGGGTGTGGGGTGGGGCACGAAAGGGGAAGAAAGCCACGTGGCATCTCCGATTTCTGAAAAGGAAAGGTAGGGGGCGGGGGGGGGGGGGGGAGAGAAGGTGGGGTGGAAGGTTAAAGAAGTAGCAGTATGGGGTGGGAGAGGTGTTGGCAGATGTCTCCAATGAAATATCAGATAATTGCGTGGTTCTGAATCACATCACGTGGTTCTTAATCACTACTGGCGCAACGGACAAAGTTTATGATTATCATTATCATCACTGTGATATTCACTATTGACATCAGCAGCAGCAGCAGCAGCAGCAGCAGCAGCAGCAGCAGCAGCAGCAGCAACAGTAATAGTAGTAGTAGCAGTCAAATTTTCTTACATTTATTTTGTCATCCGTCCACTACCCTCTGACGCCATCTTACCTGATTTTTTTTTCTATCGAATGTGCAACAGTTAAAAAGAATGTTCTGAAGAAGATGGATATTCTTTTTTTTTTTTAAACGAAAATCCGAACCTGATGGTTCGATCAGATGTAGGACACTTGGTTGTGAGATTGCGTTGACGTGTCTCTCGTAGTTTGATAGAAATGATGCAAAACGATCAAGAACTGTTGATTATACGACCAGCACTCTACACGCTTTTATACCTTGAAATAAACCTTTAATCAAATTATCTCCCAGCTTACCCAACAAACCACCCCACCCCAACTTCCCCTCTCCCCTCCGTTACTGATGAACGCAAAAAATCATTTGTCGCCAATACCAACCTTTTCTCAAGCAGCGGACTAGGACTGCAGCTGAAAGGAAATGTAAAACAACAGAGATTTGACCACTCGTGCATGAAGATTCAAGGTGTTCAAACTTAAAAGAACATCTTAAGCAGGGAAAGGAGTTGAGGGGTGGAGGGGAGAGGGACTAAGAGGGATTTGCTTTACAGTTGAATTTGTTAGTAATAAACAGACTGAGTGAGATGGAGAGAGGGAGGTAAGCAAGCTTGCGGAGAAAAGAAATGTTTCACCTGATTAACCGTCGCAATCGCAGTCCTATATTTCTCTCATACCATGCACAGTCCCCAATCATTCACGGTAATAATACACAGGTCTGTGACTTTATATAATCCCCAAAATTCAGCACAAAACAGAAACTGCAGTTTATCCCAATGTATGCGACCTTCAGCTATCCACCATTGTGAAAATACATTGGCTTATAGCGTTAATCCCACCGTGTGTAGTCAATACTGATTCACCTATGTACACATAGGCCTACAGCTTTATCGTGGTATATGAAATCACAAACAATTCAGGGTTGCAATATATAGCCCGATGGTATCCTACTATACGGAGTCCTCATTAATTAACCGATGCAATAGAGCGGCTGAAAGTTTCATTGTAGAATTGCAGTTACACTGTGTGGGTTTTAGGAACCCAACCCACACCCCTCTCCTTCCTCTCGCGCTCAACAGAAAATAGAATTTCGCGGTTTTGAAAATTAACAATATACCACATGCACCGTACAAATAACATCGAATATTAAAAATTCCGAAAAGGTGTGAAAAGCGGTGTGTGTGTGTGTGTGTGTTGTGTGTGTGTGTGTGTGTGTTGTGTGTGTGTGTGTGTGTGTGTGTGTGTGTGTGTGTGTGTGTGTGTGTTGTGGTGTGTGTGTGTGTGTGTGTGTGTGTGTGTGTGTGTGTGTGTGTGTGTGTGCGTACGTATGTACGAGCGTGTGTTCATGTGTCTGTTCATGTGTGTGTGTGTGTGTGTGTGTGTGTGTGTGTGTGTGTGTGTGTGGTTGTGTGTGTGTGTGTGTGTTGTTGTGTGTGTGTGTGTGTGTGTGTGTGTATGTGTGTGTGTGTCCCTCCCTCCCTCCCTCCTATATAGGGCCTACTTTGAATAGGTGTGCATGCTGAAGCGGTGTGTGTGTGTGTGTGTGTGTGTGTGTGTGCGTGCGTGCGTGCGTGCGTGCGTGCGTGCGTGCGTGCGTCGTGCTGCGTGCGTGCTCGTCCCGTGCAGGCGTGCGGCGTGGGGGCCCGTGCGCGCCGCAGTTAAATTCTCCACCCCTTCAAACCCCCTATCCTCCCCTTTAAGACAATTCCAACAAAAAAAAACCCCCCTTAAAACAACGACCCCCCGAACCCCACACCAAAGATCCCCCTTAAGGGGCCATCAAACGGGGGGTTCCCGTCACCCCCCCCTCCCCGGGGCCTTTGCTCCCCCTCCTCCCGGGCCCAAACACGGGGTCCCCAGCTCCCCAAAGGGTTTTCTAAAATCCCTGACCCAAACCCGGCTTCAGTGGTCATCTGACCCAAACCCCCGTCCCTTCCACATTACTTGCTGCAAACCTTTTTTTTTTTTTTTAAAATTTTTAAATACTATACAGTAGTTTTTGGGCCTTGCCCCACGAACCCCGGCTTCACGAGTAAATTAGGCGTATTTAAAACCCCCTGCCCCGCGCCTTTGGGGCCCTGTTAACTTGGATTTTCCCCCCTTAATTCGATGATTGTTTAAACCTGTTTATATCTACAAAACAGGCATTCACGGGTCATTAGGCGTTTTCAATCCCCCCCCTTAACTGCGCCTTTTTTGCTGTGAAATTTTTTTGCCCCTTTTAAATTTTGATGATTCCACAAATTTTTTTTTCTCCCGGTAACAGGCTTTCAAGAGTCTTTAAAGGCGTTTTTTTAATACCATCGCCTCGCCTTTGGGCCCTGCAACTGCGTATCCCCCCCCCCACCCCAACCCCCCCTTTTTTTTTAATTGGGAAAATTATCAACTTTTTTTAATCCGCAAACGGGAGAAATTTCACGACCCTTGGGCCGTATTTCATACCATCTGACGCGCCCTTTGGGCCCGCTAGCTGTGGGGTCCACCCCTCCCCTCCCCCAAGGGGGGGGGAAAAGATTGAATAAAAATTTTTTTAAAGTCCCCGTTTAAGACCGCAAAAACCCCCCCAAATTTTTGAAATAATAAAAACTGCTTTTATTCCACTAACAGGGGCATTCACAAAGTCTTTAGCTTTTTAAAATCCCATCTGACGGCCCTTTGGGCCCTGCGGGCGGGCGGAGTTTTTTTTCCCTTTTTTTTTCTGATCACTTTAACCCTTTTTTTTAACATCCACCAAAAAGGGAATTCCCCGAGTCTTTAAAGGCGTTTTAAAATCCCCACCGACTGGGGCCTTGGGCCCCCCGTTAGGGGGGAGTCCCCTCCCCGACCCCCCCCCCCCCTTTCCCCCCTCCCCCTTTCCCCTTTACTCGACGTTTGCTTTTAACTTTCTTACCCCAAATTATGGGGGCATTCGCGAATTTTAAGGGGTTTTTAAAGGGGCCACGGTTTGGGCTTTAAACGGCCCCTGTTTTAGCTGTGGGGGTTTTTTTTTTGGTTTACTTTTTTTAAAAACCTGTGGCCCCCCTTGGACTTTCCCCTCGGGTTTGGGCCCGGGGGACACATATGTTAAAAAACCTAGGAAGGGCACCCTCTTTTTGACCCCAGTCTAAAGTCGAATGAGGGGGGGACATTTACGAGGGAGGGGGGTTTAAAACCATTTTTGGTGACACGGGGGGTGATCCCGGTGCCCCAAAGGGTTTTTCGGGGGGCCCGTCCGTCGGGGGGGGTTGATTGTTGGGAAAACCTTGTCTCAAGGGACGGGAAGTCAGGTTTAAAAGGGGGAAATGGGTGAAATAAGTGGGGAAAATAAGAAACAAAAGGGGGACGTGGTGAAATAAACCTTTTCTCTCTCTCTTTTTCCTCTCTCCCCTTTTCTCTCTCCCCCTCTCTCTCTCTCTCCCCCTCCCCCTCTCCCCGGGCCCGTTTTTTCCCAAATCTATCTCCAAATCCTCTCCCCCTTTTCCTCCTCTCTCTTCCCCTCTCCCCTCTCTTCCCCTCTCCCCTCCCCTCCCCTCCTGGGGCCCGCGTTGTTTTCCCCTCTCTCCCCCTTGCCCGGGTGTGTGTGTTTTTGGTGTGTTGTGTGTGTGGGGTGTGTGTGGTGGGTGGTGTGTGTGTGGTGTGTGGTGTGTTTTGCGTGTGCGCGCCGCGAAATGCGGCGTGCGGTGGGAAGTATAGTATATTTCCCAAGTAAAAGTAGTAGTAAAGTCGTTGTAGTAGAACCCCTATTTGGGTAGTAGTAGTAGTAGTATTAGTATAGTAGTAGTAGTAGTAGTAGTATATTTTGTTTCTTTTTTAAATTTTTTTTCCAAAAAATTATGTAAAAACAGACGAAAGAGAAGGGGAGAAGTGTGGGGGTTTGGTGTGTGGGGTGTTTTGGGGTGTGGTGTGTGTGTGTTTTGTGTGTGGTGTGTGTTTTGTGGGTGGTGGTGGGTGTGTGGTGTGTGTGCTTGCCCTCTGCTCCTCCTGCCCTCTCGGGCCCCTCTGTCTCTGTCCCCTCCCCTCTCCTCTCTCTCTTTTCTCTTTTTCCTCTCTCTCCCTCTTCTTTTCTCTTTTCTGTGCTGTCTCCCCGTCCTCTCCCCCCCCCCCCCTGTGGGGTGTGTTGTGTGTTTGTGGTTGTGGGTTTTGTGGTGTGTTTTGTGTGTGTGGTTGTGTGTGTTGTTGTTGTGTGTAGTAGTAGTAGTAGTAGTAGTATATTAGTAGTAGTATATAGTAGAAAATAGTATAGTAGTAGAAGTAGTATATTAGAGTAGTGTGTGTTTTTTGGTTTTGTTGTGTGTGTGTTGTGTGTGTGTGTGTGTGTGTGTGTTTTTGGGTGGGGTTGGTGTGTGGTTTTGGGCACTCCCAACCACCTACCCCGTTTAAAAAACGATTACTATTAAGAAAAACTCTTAAACGGGAAAAGTTTTTTTCAAATTTCCCGGGAAACCCTTTCAAAATTTTTCAATGCCTTGCCCTGTAAATGCTAACAAGGAGAACTGCAAACAAGGAAGCTGAAGAAGGGATTTTTTTCCTCGGGGTTTGAGCTTAACCAAACCCTTAAATATACTTTTGCCCTTACAAATTTCCCCTGGTTGTTTTTAAAAACTAAAGGAAAATTTTTCCCATTTGGGGGTTGGGTGCTTTTTGTTTAAATTCACTTACTTTTGTATTTAGCGAATAACATCGAAGCGAAAACGGGGAAAGGTTTTTCTGGCTTTTTTTTTTATTGAGCATTTCACATTTGCTTTTTTGTTTTTTTTGGTTTGTTTTTTTTACTAATTTTCCTGACCTCCTTTTTTTGAATTTATTCCCACTGACTGCACCCAAAACTTGGGGTGTTAACAAAAACCCAAAATTTCTCCTGACCAAAAATTTAATTTTAAAAGTAAGCGTACTGACGAATGTCAGAATTCCAAGACCTCATTTTAAAAACGATATCATAAACCAAAATACCCAAAAAAAACAAGCTGATCAGAACATATCCCCGAGATAATTCCCCCGGGAAATCGTTAAACTTTATTTAACCAAAACACATCGAAACTCTAAAAATCCCCCCCCCCGCCCCCCCCCCCCCCCCCCCCCCGCGAACTTTCCTTTTTAAAATTTCCCTTTCATATTTAACCCAAACTTTACCAAATTTTTTTGTATCCAAAGATTTAACAGTCTTTGGGTCTCATTTGAAATGACCTTTTTTTCTATTAACCGTTCTGAAACTTTTCAAAAACTGTAACACTAAACAAACTTTTCCTTTGGATCGGGACCTAACACAGGGAAAGGGGAAACAATAAATGTCCCGAGCGCAGTCAAACCCCCCAATTTAACTTACCTCCCCCCCAAACCTCTTTTATGTAAACCATATCAAAAACCCGCCCGAATCTAATATAAACCCTTTAAACGAACCGAAAGGGCTCGTAATTTAAATTTTGAAATCGACCTTAATTAATATATTGGGAATTCAAAGCTTTCCATAACTTTTTTTTTCAAAAACTGAAAAACCATACCCTACCCCATACCTGTTTTACATTTTGTGAAAAAGAAAAAAAAAGGCAGAAAATAAACAGGGTTCCCCAAATTTTTCGTTTTATTTGGAGGGGGGAAAAGGCATAAGAATTAAAAGGGAGGGGAGAGAAGGGGGGGGGGGGCATAGGGGGGGGGGAAGTGGGGGGGGAGGAAACATTCCAAAAAAAAAGAAAAGAAAAGAAAAGGATTTTAAATTTTGAATCACAGCACCAGTTTTCATCAAAAAAAATTATTTAACATTTATCATGGGCCCAAAAGGAAACGCTGCAAAGCCCCACTATTTATGATCAGAGTTTATCCCCCTCTCAGTTAATTCGTCAATCCTGGGGGGTTTGTGGCTTTACAGACAGTCCTTAGTTTTGACAAACCCAAATGAGGAAAAAAAAACCCAAAACGATAAAATCGGGAGAGAAATTTTTCGTGCTGGGTGTCCGCGAAAGTAACGGTGTTTATCAGTGTTCTTGGTTCACATGGGGTTTATACCCTCTCCCCTCTCTCTCCTCCTCTCTCTCCCCCTCCCCCGCCCCCCTCTCTTCTCTCTCTCTCCTCTTAACCCACAAGGGCCTCTCTCTCTCTCTCTCTCTCTCCTCTCTCTTCTCTCTCTCTTTATATATAATAATATAAAATATATAAAATTAAAATTCCCTTTATTTATTTTTTGTGTGTGGTGTGTGTGGTGTGGTGTGTGTGGTGTTGTGTGTGGTGGTAAGAAGAGAGAGAGAGGGCGGGGGATGGGTAGTGGGTAAAAGGAGAACAGAAAGGTTCCTTTTCGCCCCACCTCTTCCCCACCCCGTTACACCTTCCCCCCCCACCCCCACCCCCCAAAAAGGGAGGGGGAAAGGGAAGGGGGTTTGGGAAGTATATGTCGTCGTCTCGTTCCCCCTTCCCCCAGTGTGCTGTGCAGGGAAAGGGGTCAGGTTTCCCGACTGGGGTTGGGCCCCTGCATGCCCCCCACTGCCCAACAGCAGGGCCGACTCCATAGAACAGAACAGGCCCAAAAAGCTATATGTTCCTGTCAACTCGGAGATTAAACCAGCACAAAAACAAAAATTTCCCCCGCACTACTATCCCCGTCCTCGAGATACCTTGTAACTGATTTTTTAAGCACTCCAAACATTTAATTTTTTTTAGTTTTTGAATGCAAAAATGATCTGCATGATCCACAGTTTGTTGGGTTTATTGGGTGTTTAAAACGGGCATGAAAACAGGCCCCAAAACCTTGCGCCTTTCCCAAAAGGGGGGAGGAACACAAAGAGTCCCAAAGCCGGGGAAAAAAGACTTCCACTATCCTTTCTCCTATACGTGACATTGAACAAAAACAAAAACCCCAAATATGGGGACTAAATCATTTTTGGGACTGGGTTTTTTCTATTTTTGGGGGGATTTTTTTTTTAATTTTTTTTTTTTTTTAATTTTTTTTTTTTGGGGAAAGGGTTTTCCCTAAATCAAACCCCTACCTTTTCTACAAGAACCCCCGGCCTTAACCCCAAATCCTGACCTGATTCTTGGGAAATGAATGTTGATTTGACGATGATGCAGGGCAAAAGGGAGTTGATTTGGGGGGGGAAATGTTTTTTATTAAAAGGGGGGCAACCGATAGAAATGGGAAATTTTTGGGCGTCGCCAGTTGTGGATTTTTTTAAAATTTCAGGGGAATGATAGCTAGAAACAAAATTTTTTTTTTTTTGGGTTTTTCTGTTCAAAAAGTAAAAAATTTTAAAAGGAGAATGAAAAATAGAGAGAGGGGAAAACAATTTCTGTTTCGGGGAAAAAGGGGTGTGTGTGTGTGGGTGGTGTGTGGTGTGTGTTTTGTGGTGTGTTGTGTGTGTGGTGTGTGGTTTTGTGGGGCGGTGGTTGCGTGTGTGGTGGGGTGTGTGTGTGTGGTTTTTTCGCGCGCGGGGGGCCCCTCCCCTGTTTTGTGCCTCCTTATCTACCCTTTTCCCCGCCCCCCCCCCCCCCCCACAATCTTTCCCCGTTGCCTGTTTTTCCTGCCTTATCCCCCCCCTCCTCTCCTCTCTCTCTCTCTCCTCCTCTCTCTCCCCCTCTCTCCCCTCTCCTCTCTCTCTCTCTCTGCACCTACCTGCCTGCCTTGTTTAAACCCCCCCCAGAATCCACCCGCCTCTCTCTCCTTACAACTATCTGCCTGCCTTATCCCCCCCCCCCCCCCCTCTCTCTCTGTGTTTCTCTCTCTCTCTCTCTCCTCTCTCTCTCTCTCTCTCTCTCTCTCTCTCTCCTCTGTCTGTCCACCCCCTCTCTCTCATTACACCTGTTCCTCCCTTTCTCTTCCTTCTCTCCGTGCGCCTGCCTGCCTTATCTACCTCACCCCTTCTCTCTCTTTCCGTGCACCTATCTACCTGCCTTATCGACCCTGATCCCCCTCCCCTCCTCTCTCTCTCTCTCTTTCTCTCCTCTCTCTCTCTCTCTCTCTTCTCTCTTCTCTCTCTCTTTCTCTCTCTCTCTCTCTCTCTCTCTCTCTCTCTCTCTCTCTCTCTCTCTCTCTCTCTGTACCTATCTTCTTGCCTCATCACGTCTCCCCTCTCATTCTCTCTGTACCTCTATGCCTGCCTTGTCTCTCCCCTCTCTCCCTCCTCTGTATGTGTCTGCGTGCGTGCGTGCGTGCGCGCGTGCGTGTGGTGTGTGTGTGTGCGTGTGTGGTTGTGCGTGCGCGCTTGTGCGTGCGTGCGGGCGCGCGCGCGCGCGTGTGTGTGTGCGTGTGTTTATAAGTGCGTGTATCCACCCTCTCTCTTCTCTCTCTCTCTCTCTCTCTCTCCTCTCTCTCCTCTCTCTCTCTCTCTCTCTCTCTGCGTGCGTGCGTGCGTGCGTGCGCACGCGTGTGTGTGCACGTGTGTGTGTTTTGTGTGTGTGGTGTGTGTGGTGTGTGTGTGTGTGTGTGTGTGTGTGTGTGTGTGTGTGTGTGTGTGTGTGTGTGGATGTGTATTTGAGTGTGTGTCTGTGTGTTTTGCGCGCGTGCGCCCGCGTATGTGTATGTGTGCTCTTATCTGCCTACCTTATCCACCTGTCCATAAGCATGTGTATATATTTTATTCACTGGAACCATCTTATTTCTACATCAGAAATCTAGTTACGGCACAGACAGAAGAAGAAGAAAAAGAAGAAGAAGAAGCTATTTTAAATAGCGCTATTGTTTACTTTTGACATTATTGATACTTGTACGATGGCACAACCTATTAGTAAAATGGAACATAGAGCGGTTTCTCAGTGTGCGAATGACAAGAGGTTCTTTTACTAAGCGACAAGAAACGTCGAAGACTTGCATTACTACTGCCCATAATTTGCTTGATACTCGTTAATGAATTGTGAAAAAAAAAAAATCTGGACAGAAAGATGTAAAAAACTCAACAACGCGTGGACTACCTTTGTTCAGAGTGGAATCCACAAATCCTTAAAAAAAAAGTGCGAGTAGCATTACTTTGCAGTTGTGTGCATGAAATCGCTTCAGCCTGGGTGCAAAACCTACCGTCTCAGTTAAGTAAACAGACAAACAAATAAACAAATACATTAATAAATAGATGTCAAATAAATATATACATAAATAAGTGTAGGGAGCATTAGTTAGGAACTATGCGCATGTAATCGCTTCAGCCTGGGAGCAAAACCTGCTTTCCAAGAGTAGTAAATATAAACAAACAAATAAAGGATAAGTTAATAAGTGAATACGCAAACAAACAAATATGATGTACGGAGTTGTTCAAGTCTGGTAACAGATTTTGAAAACCGAAC
>CM031602.1:66954810-66962310 GCA_018398815.1 Conus ventricosus
CAGTAAAGCGTAAACAAGGACGTGCCCTTGAGTGAAGGCCAAGTTGCCGCACAACGTTAGAACAAAAAACATGCTTTTTGTCTAGTCATTTGAAAGAGTCTCTCCCTCTCTCTCTACTCTCTCTAACAGGCGAAGAGCGCGGGGTTCAGACACACGATCGGGGACACACACACACGAAACACACACACAACAAACAAACACACACACAACACACCCACACAGATGAAGGAAGGAAGTAAAAAGGAAGAGGAGGATCAAGAAGAAGATCGGTGAAGGAAAAGAGAAGAGAGGAGAAGACCAGGTAGGATGGCTGGAGGGAAAAAAAAAAAAAAGGGAACCGCAAGGAGATGGGGTAGATCGGTAGAAAGAAAGAGGATGGAAGAGAAGTTCGGTAGAGAAAAGAGAGGACGGGGAGAGACAGGTGGGAAAGAGAGGAGACATGGAGGCAGAGAACGGAGAATAAAGGGGCGACAGAAGAGAGGGGAGTAGATGGGAAGAAGAAATGGGAAGGAGGGGGTGGGGGAGAACAGTGGAGGACAGGAGAAGACAGGAGGAAGACGAAACCAACGAAGAAGAGGTTGAAGAAGTGATGATGGGAGGTGTAGAAGTGGAGGACAGGAGGAAGTAGGTAGGAAAAAAAAAAGAAGAGAAGAACGGAGGAGGTGAGTGGAGGAGAGGTAGGAGAAAAGAACGGGGACGGAGGAAGAGGAGACGAGGTGAGAAGAACGGGGAGGATGGAAGAGAGGAGGAAGGAGGAGAAGAGTGAGGAAGAAAGAGGAAGATGAAAAGAGAAGGACAGACCGGAAGGAAGAGGAGGATGGAGGAAGATGATAAGCGGAAGCAAGGAAGAGGATTAAAGTGGCAACGAAGGGTTGAATGGACAAAGAGATGCGCGGGGACAAAAAAAAAAAGGAAGATGGAAGAGAGGGATAGATGTGAAGAAAGAGTAGCGTGGAGGAGGAAGAGGCAACTTGGTAGGAAGCAAGAGGAAGACCGAGGAGAAAGAAATTGGTCGGAAGACAGAAGAGAGAGGAAGAAGAGGAGCACTGGTAGGAAGGAAGAAGAGGATCGAGAAGGAGGAGGAGCATAGTCAGGAAGAAAGAGGAGGATGGATGTGGATGATTGATCCGAAGAAAAAGGTCAATGCGGGAGGAGGACAGGTAGAAAGAAAGGAGAGAATGGAAGAAAAGAAGGATTGATCAGAAGAATGGGGATGACAGGGGAGATGGGGATAGATGGAAAGAATGAGGGGGTGGGGAACAAAGGTGAAAGAAAGAGGAGGACAGAAGACAAGGAGATAGGTGGGGAAAAAAAGAGGATACAGAGGAGGCGGATAATTTGGAAGAAAGGGGTAGAAGGGAGGCGGAGGAGGAGGAGGATAGATAGCAAAAGCGGAGAATGGAGAAGTGTGAGTGGGGAAAAAGCGGAGGGTGGGGGGAGGAGAAGGAAGATAGACAGGAATTAAGCTGAGAACGCAGAAGGAGGAGAAGAAGGACAGGTGAAAAAAAGCAGGGGGAGAAGGGGGAAAGAGAGGGGGAAAGAAAGGGTGCCGGGGGGGGAGGGATGGGTTAATTTGGGAAAGAAAGAGGAAAAATGGAGGAGCAGGATGGGAAAAAAAAAGGGGGATGGGGGGGAAAAACGTGGGAAAAAAAGCGGGGTGGAGGGGGGGGGGAGGGGGAAATAGGTGGGAAAAAAGGGGCGCAATTAAAGGGAAATTAGGTGGGGGAAAAGTGATGGTTGGGTGAGGTGAAAGGGGGAGAAAAGGGTTTCCCCCAAAGGAAAAGAAGAAAAAAAGGTGGGAAGTAAGAAAAGGGATAAAAAATGGAGGATGGCGGAAAGAAAGCGGAGGATGGGGGGAGGGGAGGACGGGTGGAAAGAATGCGGAGGATGGAGGAGGAGGAGGAAGGGGGAAAAGAATGCGGGGGGGGGAGGAGGAGGGGGGACAGGTGGAAAAAATTGGGGGGGGGAGGGAGGAGGAGGGGAGGACAGGTGGGAAAGGAAAGGGGAGGTGGGGGGAGGAGGAGGACGGGGGAAAAAGGAATTTGGGAGGATGGAGGAGGGGGGAGGACAGGTGGAAAGAATGCGGGGAGGGAAAGGAGGGGAGGAGGGGGCCAGGTAAAAAGGGAATGCGGAGGATGGAGGAGGGTGGGGAAACGGGGAGGGGGAAAGGGAAAAAGGAATGGAGGAGGAGGTTGGCGGAGGGGGAAACAGGTAAGAAAAAAAGAAAAGGGGGAGGGAGGAGGAGATGGAGGAGGAGGCAGGTGGAAAAAAGGGAAAAAGGAGGGGAAGGGGGGAAAAGGTGGAGGAGGAGGACAGGTGGAAAGGGAAGAAAAGGATGGGGAGGAGGACAGGTAGGAAGAAAGAAAAAGGTGGGGGGGGGAAACGGGTGGGAAAGAAAGCAAAGGATGGGGGGAAAGGGGGCCCGGTAGGAAGAAACCCAAAGGAATGGGGGGGGGGGGACAGGTAGGGGGAAACCCCCAAGGATGGGGAAGAGGAGGAGGGGAGAGGAGGACGGGTTTAGGAAGGAAAAAAAAGGGGAATGGAGGAGGGGGAAAGGTGGGAAAGAAAGAAAAGGAAGGGGGAAAGAGGCCAGGTAGGAAGAAAGCAAAAAGGATGGGGAAAGGGGGAGGGGAAATGGGGGGAGGGGACGGTTTGGGAAAAAAAAGAAAAGGATGGGGAGGGAGGAGGGGGGGAGGACAGGTAGGAAGAAAACCCCCAAGGTGGAGGAGGGGGACAGGTAGGAAAAAAGCAAAGGATGGAGGAGGGGGGAAAGGTGGGGAAAAAAGAAAAGGTGGGGGGAAGAGGGGGAGGAGGGGGGAGGGGGACAGGGGGGAAGAAAGAAAAAGGTTGGGGGAGGGGGACGGGTAGGAAGAAAGCAAAGGATGGAGGAAGGGAGGAGGGGGAGAGGGGGAAACAGGTGGGAAGAAAGCAAGGATGGAGGGGGAGGACAGGTGGAAAAAGAAAAAGGAGGAGGGGGGGAGGATGGAGGGGAGGAGGCCAGGTGGGAAAAGAAAGCAAAGGATGGAGGAAGAGGGGGGAGGAGGGAGAGGGGACAGGTAGGGAACCCAAAGGATGGAGGAGGGGACGGTAGGAAGAAAGAAAGGATGGGGACGAGGGGAGGAGGGAAAGGAGGGGGGACGGTAGGGAAAAAAGAAAAGGATGGGGAAGAGGGGGGGGGGAGGGGACGGTAGGAAGAAAGCAAAGGATGGGGAGGAAAGGGAGGAGGGGGGGGGAGGACGGGAAAGGAAAAAAAGAAAAGGAGGGGAAGGGCCCCCGGTAGGGAAAAAAAGGATGGGGGAAGAGGAGGAGGATGGGGAGGAGGACAGGTAGGAAAAAAAGCAAAGGATGGGGAAGAGGAGGAGGATGGAGGAGGAGGACGGAAAGGAAGAAAGCAAAGGTTGGGGGAAAGGGAGGGAAGGGGGGGGGAGGACAGGTGGAGAAAGCAAAGGATGGAGGAGGAAGGGGAGGAGGAGGAGGGGGAGGGGAAAAGGTGGGAAAGGGAAAGCAAAGGATGGAGGAAGAGGGGAGGAGGGAGAGGAGGCCAGGGGGAAAAGAAACCCAAAGGATGGGGGAAAGAGGCCAGGTGGGAAAGAAAGCAAAGGAGGGGGAAAAGAGGAGGAGGAGGGAGGGAGGGGGGAAGGTAGGAAAAAAGGCAAAGGAGGGAGGAAGGGAGGGGGGGGGGAACAGGTGGGAAGAAAGCAAAGGATGGGGGAAAGGAAGGGGAGGAGGAGGGGGAGGAGGCCAGGTAGGAAGAAAGAAAAGGATGGAGGAAGGGAGGAGGGGGGAAAGGGGGCCAGGTGGAAAAACCCAAAGGGATGGAGGAAGAGGACGGGTTGGGAAAGGGAAAGCAAAGGGGGGGGAAGAGGAGGGGTGGAGGAGGCGGACGGGTAGGAAGAAACCCAAAGGATGGAGGAAGGGGGAGGGGGGAGGAGGACAGGTAGGAAAAAAGGAAAAAGGGAAATGGGGGGAGGAAGGGAGGGGAGGGGGAGGTGGCCCGGTCCCCCCCCCCCCAGAAAGAAAGGATGGAGGAAGAGGACAGGTAGGAAGAAAAGAAAAAGGAGGGAGGAAGAGGGGGAAAGGGGGGGGGGACAGGTAGGAAGAAAGAAAAGGGATGGGGGAAAGAGGAGGAGGAGGGAGAGGAGGGCCCTGTGGGAAGAAAGAAAAGGATGGGGGAAGAGGCCGGTGGGAAAAGGAAAGAAAAAGGATAAAGGAAGAGGGGGGGAGGGAAAAGGGAGGCCCGGTACAAAGGGAAAAAAAAAAGGTGGGGAAGAGGAGGAGGAGGGGAGGAGGACGGTTAGGGAAGAAAAACAAAGGATGGAGGAAGGGAGGAGGGGGGAAAGGGGAAAGGAAGGTAGGAAGAAAAAAAAGGATGGAGGAAGAGGAGGGGGAGGGAGAGGGGGGGAACAGGTAGGAAGAAAACAAAGGATGGAGGAAGAGGCCAGGTGGGAAGGAAGCAAAGGATGGAGGGGGAAGGGGGACAGGTAGGAAAAAAAACAAAGGATGGAGGAAGAGGCCCGGTAGGAAGGAACCCCGGAGGGGGGAAAGGGAGGGGGGGAGGGACAGGTGGGGCCCCCCGGATGGGCAAGGGGGACGGGTGGAAAGAATGCGGAGGATGGGGAGGAGGGGGGACAGGCAGGAAGGAAAAAAAAGGATGGGGGAAAGGGGGGAGGAGGAGGGGGGAACGGTAGGAAAAAAGAAAAGGATGGGGGAAAGAGGACAGGTGGGGAAAGAAACCCAAAGGGATGGAGCAAGAGGACGGGTTTGGAAAAAATTTGCGGAGGATGGGGAGGGGGAGGACGGCAGGAAGGAACCCAAAGGTTTGGGGGAAGAGGAGGAGGGGGGGAGGACAGGTGGGAAAAAACCCAAAGGGATGGAGGAAGAGGCCCGGTGGGAAAGAAAGAAAAAGGGATGGGGGAAGGGGAAGGTAGGAAAAAAGGGGAAGTTATGGGCAAGGACAGGGAGAAAAAAAAGGAAAAGGATGGAGGAGGTGGACAGGCCCCCAAACGGGGGGGGATGGAGGGGAGGATACATGGAAAAAAAGGGGGGGAAGATAAGGGGGAAGAAAAAAGTGGAGGGGAAAAAGAAAAAGGGGGGTTGAAAGGGGAAGAGAAAAGTAAAGGGTTTGTGTGTGTGTGGGGGGGGGGGGGGGGGGGGGGGGGGGGGTTGGAATTGGATAGAACGAGGGGAGGGGAGGGTAAGTGGGAAAAAGGGGGGAAAAAAAAAGAGGGTTTTTTGTGGGAAAAGAAAGGGGAAAATTTTTAGGGGGATGAAATAAAAGATGGGGAAAAATAGGGGGAGGAAGGGGTGGAGGGAAAGAAGGTGTAGGACGGGGGGGAAGATTTTAATTTATTTTTTCTTTAAATCATCGCCCAACAACAAAACAACAACAAAACAACAACAAAAAACAACAAAAAAAAACGTTCTTGGGAACAATTGCCTTTCCATCATTTTCGCGAGGGCGAAATTTCCCCCTTCAGCCGAGTGTAAAAAGGGGAAGCAACCCCCTTTAAAATGAACTCAAGAAACATTACCTTTTTAAACCACTGTCTCGCACTGGCCTTCTTTTCCCTTTTTTTTCTTTCTTTCTTTTTTTTTTTCCTTTCTTTTTTTTTTCATCTTTCTTTCTTTCTTTTTTTTCTGTTTTTTTTTCCCTTTCTTTTGTTGTTGTTGTTGTTGTTGTTTTTGGGTAAAAAAGAGGCATGCAGTTTAAAGAGTATGCTGTAACGAATATGTCTTCCCGACGGGAATTTCCCGAGAAAAAACAAATTTAGTCTCACTTTTTGAAATGGCTTTTGAAAAAATGTTTTTCTCTAAATTTAAAAATAATGTTAGAATTTTTTTTAAAAAAATTTAAAAAAATGAAAATTTCCCCCTTCTCTCTCTCTTTTCTCTCTCTCTCTCTCTCTTCTCCTCTTTTCTCTCTTTTCTCTCTCTCTCTTTTCCTCTCTCTTCTCTTCTTGTGTGTGTAGATTTCTCCTTTGTTGCTTAGATGATGGTTTTAGTATTGATATTATGACGAAAAAAAAATGACCCCCCCTTCCCCCGCCCCCAGTCCTCCCCTCCTTTTTTTCAGATTTTTCTGTTACAGTCTGTACATTAGAATGACTGTATTAAATTTTTTATCAAAAACTTTATTAGCATCGCCCTCATCTTTTTGGGGTTGCGTCGTTTTTTTAATTTTGTGCACAGTGCAATATTTAAAAAACTGGGAAGGGTTTAAAAAAAAAAAAATAGGGAAACATAAATTTTTTTAATGGCCCCATAAAGATCTCCCCCCCCCCTCTCTGTTTTTCTCTTTTCTCTCTCCCCCCCTCCCTTTCCTTTCTCTCTCTCTCTTCACTCTTGGATGATAAAAAATACGTTCTTGTGCCCTTTGTTCCCCCTTTACTAAAGGGTCACTATGTTCAAGTTCCCATGATTTTATTGAACTTTTTATTTTTTTCTTCCAAACTTTAAAGTCTTGCAAATTTTTTGCAATTAAAACATTCATAAACCTGCTCACTTATTGTCCAAATCCTTTTTTTCAAGGGGGCCGATCTCGTTCTTTTGTAATGTTTTAAGCGCATATAACCCCTTATTTTTTCAGCATACACCCCTACCTCGTCTGCGACGGCTTCAGGTTGGTCCCTTTTTTGAAAAAGAGGAAAAAAACACCGTGGGCCCAAGGTTTTAGCCGGGGTTTGCCGCTTAATTCACAACCCTTTCTGATGTGGGGTATTTGAATCTATTTTTTGGGTTTTTGAGAGTCCTTTTTGGTGGTCACTTATCTACCTTTTTTTCGGGACCAACAATGCCGTATGCTTTCCCCTGATTTCGATAGTGAGCGGGTGTTGGAAACAGAGTCGAAAGGGGTTGGCAAATCCCGGGGTAAAGGGTTTATTGCATCAAAGGAAATTTCCCATCAAGACTGGGTTTTAATTATCCCGGTTTCCCTGGCAAATTCTTTCGCAAAATCGCCCGGTGAAAAAAGCCCCCTCTGACTCTTTATTTTTTTCTTGGTTTTGGAGTAAACACAAGAGTCTGAACCCCCCCCCCCCCCCCCCCCCCCCCCCCCCCCCCCCCCCAAAAAAGGGTTTTCAAAGCCCTACTGACGAGTTAAGAAAGGGTGAAGTTATCGTGGCGTGGTTTCTAGGTTTGCTCCTGTTTATCTTCTTTTAAAAGTGATGTCGCTTTACTGTTTTCGGTGGTTGAGTTTGTTTTAAAAAGAAAGGCCAATGCCCCGTAGCCCGTTGGCCATTTTCGCCCCGTGTCACCATTGCCCGTCCTGTGATTTTGAAAAATTTTAGTGATTGCGGGAGCTTCCGCACTGTTTCTTTAAACCCCCATGATGATTCCAAAAAGAACAACATTGTTTAGAATATTGCCAACAGCTCGGCAAGGCCCCTCCCCCGAACCCCCACCCGAAAAACTGTTATCCCCTAAACTTTATCTTCTTTTATTTGATTTATTGCGATAGGGCCCCACTGTGGCATTTATTCTTGATCTTCTTGAACTTGATTG
>CM031602.1:66969810-67009810 GCA_018398815.1 Conus ventricosus
TTTATCTTTTTTGAAGTGATTTTGTTTTTGCTGTTTATTTGAGTTTTAAATGGCTAACAAAAGGGGGTTTGGTTTTGTTTACACTGGTGTGTGTTGTGTGTGTGTGTGGGGGTGGGTGTTTTGTGTGTGTGTGTGTGTTCAATGTGTGTGGTGTGTGTGTGTGTTGTGTGTGGTGGTGTGTGGTGTGTGGTCATTTTTTTTTTCATGAAATATTTCTGGGGAAAAAATTGAATTTTGCTTTCAATGTGTTACGCTGGTGATCAGCATGGGATGAGTTCAGCTGGACCTTGGGGCTGGCTTTTGCTGGCCCTCCCGGTGCGGGGCCCTGTTGCTGGCCCCTGCTGGTGCTGGGCCTGTTGCTGGACCTCGGGGTGCGGATGCGAAAACACTTTGTGTTCAGGAAGGTGGTCACAGAGCTTTTCCTTGACGCCCAGAAAGAACCCATAAAGGAGTGATTTTTTGGCGACAAAGACCAGCTAAGCTGAGGCGCCCATGTGTCGGGTTGTGTGCTGACATTTCATCGGTGTGCTGCCCCACCCAGCAAATGCAGGGCCCATAAAAGAGGTGCCGTTTTTGGGGAAGAAAGGGCAGAGGAAAACCCGGTTTATCCCCGATCCCCCAGCAAACCAGGATTGTGTTTGGAAATGCTTCTGGAACTATCACATCAGTGTTTTACTGGCGATGAAACGGGGAGTCCACACCTTTGTTTTTTGTGTGGCAGGCTGTGGTGGGTGGGGGACCGCTTAGGGTCTTTGACATTATAACTCCCAAAACAAAGTTTGATAAATGCGTAGGTCACATCACTATTAATCATGATTGATGCTTTTTCTTTATATTGCTTTTTAAAGGAGTTCATGTGCATTCCGGCATCCTTTCATTATATTTTTGTTACAAAAAAATTTTTTTATTCATTTTCCTTTCATATGATTTAACTTTTATGTACTATCTTTAAATTCTTCTGAACATAACAAAAATGAAAGCATAGGGGGATTTTTGTTTTTTCGGAATTCTACAGGGACAGAAACTGGGGGATAAAAGCCTTTCTTTTTGGGGGGAGACTGTGCTATGTTGTGACTGGACACTGCTTCCTGGGTCATTGTACACTGTAAAGGTCATACAAAATGGTATGAACTGCTGTGAGCTCCAGCATCACCCAATAAAGTCTGTTGATTTTTTTCATTTTTTTTTATCGCATTTCAAGGAGTTATGTGTCATTCTCATATATTCCCCTTATGTTTTGTCACAAAAAGAACCCTTTATTAATTTTTTCTTTGATAATATTTTATGACTAGTTCAGATGCCAAAAAAATTTCCAAAGTTAAAAGGGCCCCAGGTCAGGTATACCCAAAGACCTCGGGTCCCCCAAAGTCGAGCCCCAAAAAAACTCCGTGAAATCAAGACACACTTTTAAAAACAGTAAACGTGGTCTGGAGAAGCTTTGCCCGGTGACATCAAAACTTCTAAAAAAAAGTGTGGAAATCATTAAGAAAATCAAAGGGGAAAAACCGTCCCACTGTGAACCATTTTAATTTTGGATTCTTTAATAAAAAAGAAGAAAGCAGTTGTAAACTGCTTTTTAAACCATTGAAAAGAATTCCCCCTCTAATAAACATCACTTTTGTCAAAAAAAAGCCTAAAAAAAAAATCACCTGCAACTTTTATCCCACAACATGGGGAAAACACAATCTCCTTTCAAATTAAACAGCTGAAATTGCCTTTCTCTTTGCGCGTTTCCCCTGGGATAGATGACATTCATTATCAAATATTGAAACTCTTTCCGCAAGAAGGGCTGAAAAACCCGTTACGGTATACAACCACGTGTGGATACAGGTTTTTTCCACCCCTTTGGCGGACGCCCCTTTTTCCCATCCCAAACCCGGAAAAAAAATTTTTTAATCATCTAATACCCTCCATGCTTTGACCCGCGGTCGTAAATTGATGGGAAAAATTGGGCAATGTAGGTCGTGGAAAAACCCAAACCCATGGCCTTTGGGGAAAGAACAGTGGGTTTCCGAAAAAGTTACGTTGACCTTTTTTGTCTGGAAAAACTTTTGGAAAGCTTTTTTAAAAAGCAGCATGCTGGCAATTTTCTTTGACTTTGGGGAAAAGGCTACGATAACCCCGGAAGTGGGGTATTCATGATCTCCACGATTGGGTTTTTGAGGTTCCCCCCGCTTTTTTTTCAAAATTTTTTGGCAGAACGACATTTCGGCCGGGTTGGACACTCCCCTTGATGTCACGAGCAGGAGTTGGGTGTTTCCACAGGGGAGCATACTATCTCTGCCCTCTTTAGTATTAGATCAACAACATTGTTCAATCATTCAGCAGGGTTCAGACTGCTCATTGTTTGTGGATGATTTTGCTGTCTACGCAACTGGAAGCCTGTACCCGAGTGTCCAGCGCAGGCTCCAGCTTTGCGTAGATAAAATCCATCGGTGGGCGGATGAAAACGGTTTCACCTTTTCTGCTACAAAACCCAGTGTATTCACTTCCATAATTTCCGTCAGTTTTTTCCAGATCCGGAACTTCAAGTAGGGAAATCTCCCATTCCAGCTGTTAAGAGGCCAAATTTCTGGGAGTCATTTTTGACCAAAAACTTAACTTTCTCAGCCATATTAAAAACCTCAAAACTGCTTGCCAAAAGGCACTGATATTCTGCGGGTCGTAGCACACACCGACTGGGGCGCTGATAAGAAAACTTTGCTGCACCTCTACAGAGCCCTGGTCCGTTCCAAACTGGACTATGGTTGTGCTGTCTACGGCTCCGCAAGACCCTCTTACCTCAAACTTTTGGACCCTATCCACCATCAAGGGCTTCGTCCTGTCTTGGAGCGTTCCGCACCACCCCTGTGTACAGCCTGTACGCAGAGGCGGGCGAACCTTCGTTGTCCAACCGCAGGCTGAAAACTGTCTTTAAATTATTATATCCGACTGTTCTCAGAACCGCAGAATCCTGCTATGACTGTGTCTTTGACCCTCCATTCCAAGTAAGTTTGAAAAACAACCCTAAATGTATTCCGCCGTTTGGTCTTCGTATGCAGCCTCACGTGCGGAATGCAGGTCTAGACCTGGGAGTAGTTTCCGATTTTCCAAGTTTCCGGATCAACCTCCGTGGACCTTTTTCACACCAGAGATTCGTTTCGATCTCGCAGCTTTTCGCAAAGAGTCTACCAGCTCTCTGGCGTACAAGGCATTGTATGCCGAGCTCTGTTCCAAAATTCCATCCTATCAAAAAGTTTTCACTGACGGTTCCAAGTCTGAGGATGGAGTGCCTGTGCAGCCTACTGCCCTGGGGCTCCTTCTCAGATATTGTTGGAACATATACATTCAGATGCTTCTGTCTATCTGCTGAACTTACTGCTCTAGTACTGGCTTTGAAGATAATCTCCCATTCTTCGAGGAGGGACTTTCTGGTTCTGTCGGATTCGCTGTCAGCTTTGGAGGCCATAGCTGGCCGCAACCTTCAGCATCCAGAACTTTTACTTTTTTTTGAACTTTTTAGCAAGTTGAAGGCGGACGGTTACAACATACTCTTGCTTGGGTTCCTGCCATGTTGCATCGGCGGAACAATGGTTGATCGTTTAGCCAAGAAGCCAAAGAGAAAAATGCCCAAACATTTATACCCCCTGTTCGATGTAAAACCCAAAATTTAAGATTTGGAGAGACTCGGCAGGAGGATTGAACACCGCGATAAAAAAAACCTTTCGATCGTCAAACCCTTAAGGACTTCTCCCTCGATGGGGGGTTTTTAAAGAGGAAAGGTTCTGTCCCGGCCGCCACCCCCCTTCGTTTTCCCCATTCTTCCCTTTTAAAAGAGGAAAAAACCCGTGGTGTTTCCCAGTCTTCCCATACAATGAAACTGTTTTTTAGAGTTTTGGGGAAATGCGATGTGAGCCCCAAAACTTTTTTACGGGGAGTAGAAGTCCTGTTCAGGGATGTCCCCCCTGACGGATTTTTGGGTTTTTGGGGAAAAATTTAAAATTTTTTCATTGATTTGAGATTTTCGAAAAGGATTTTTAAAAAAGTTTCGGGTTGGAAACGATGTCATTTAACGGGGTGTTTTAAAATTTGTTTTTTTTTTTTTTTTTTTTTTTTAAATGACGGGTGATTTGTTTTAAGTGGTGACACCCCTTTAGGGCCCCTTGCGGTCGGCGGGGTAAAAAAACATTTTTATTTTATTTATCTTATTTCAATATCTTTAAATTTAAGCAAAAAAAAAGAAGGCGTGTTTTTGTTTTTTCTAAAAAATTTTTGCAGGGATTTGCAAAATAGTGCAGCAAAGGGGGTTTTGAAACTGGTGTGTTGGGTTTTACTATTTGGGGTTTCTTTTCCAAAAAATTGCTGCAGTTCTGTTGCAAGATGTTGCGCAAATATATTTGTTGCTTTTGGGCATTACTGAAATATTGTGGGCCCCCAGTAAGGGTTATGTTAAGGGAATTGTGATGATGATGATGATGATGATGTCAAAAATATTTTTCAGGGGGGTAACCTTTCGCAGTGTGGAAAGGACGTGGATTTGTCAACCTGGAGGAGAAGTTGAAGGTAAATTTGAATCTTGGGGTTTTTAAAATTGGTGTATTAGATGCTGAAAAAGTCCAAAATGCAAAGACTTGAAAATATGATATGGTATCTTTAGTATGAAAAAATGTAACCCGCCTTACCCTTTAATTAACCGTTACTCTAAAACCCAACGGAGATGTTCGTTTTCCCTTGGTTTTATAATTCGAAATTTTGGTGACAAAATTGCAAATTTTGCGCAGTACTCATTTTAAAAGGGAAAAACAGTGAATTTTGTAAGACAATGTGCTTTGACTCAAAAAATAGAGAATGAAAAAATTTACATGAATAGAAAAAACATCAAACATGCCCCCTTTGGGCAAAATACAAACACTACCCCTTTTGGCAACATCACAACCTAGCCATTTGGAACTCACAAGCCCTAGCCCCTTTGGTCACCATCACAAGCACTAGCCACTTTGGTCAACATCACAAGCACTAGCCACTTTGGTCACCATCACAAGCACTAGCCACTTTGGTCATCATCACAAGCACTAGCCACTTTGGTCACAATCATTTGCTCACTCAGGCTGCCTGTTGTATAAATAGACAGGCGCTTGACACTGAGTTTGTGTGTGAGTGTCATGGTGTCTGGCACCCACACCTACATATATACACTCTCCTTGCCTCTCCCTCATCTCTATACTGCCCAAACCCACACCCACACACACACTCTCTCACACACACACACACACACAACACACACACCCCACAACCACACACACACACACACCACACACACACACACACTCACACACACACACACACACACACACACACACACCACACACACATTTTCTCTCTCTCTCTGTCTCTCACATGCCTGAATACACACTTTAGAATTGAAATAACGTTAAAAGTGTTGCATATGAACTCTTATGTCATGTCCAATGCCGGTTCCTGTAGGCATGGGCAGGAAGTGAACGTCAGCTGATCGGCTCATTCAGCGCTGCGTCTAATGTGACTGGAATTCTCTGTGACGTGGATGCTGTGACAGTGTTACTGCACAAATACAGTGCTCTGGCATTCTGGGACTACGCCACTGCTGCACCCTACGTTCCTCTGGACATGAATCCTGTCATTCCTGGGTAGGATGTGTGTGTGTGTGTGTGTGTGTGTGTGTGTGTGTGTGTGTGTGTGTGTGTGTGTGTGTGTGTGTGTGTGTGTGTGTGTTTCTGTACATTGTGTGTGTGTGTGTGTGTGTGTGTGTGTGTGTGTGTGTGGTGTGTGTGTGCATACACATGTATGCTTGTCAGTTTGTGGTTGTCTGATTCTGTCTGTACATAGTGCTTGAACAAGGTATGCTCACAAGAGTGTGTTATGCAAGAATGAAAAATTATTCTAAATATATTCTTCAAAGCTTTGCTGCACAGAAATGAATCAAACTGTGGGTCAATAAATGACTGTCAGTGTCTGTGTGTGTTTGTGTGTACCGAATGCAGCTGCATAAGCGTACAATTTTGAGTGTATGTGTGTATCAGTGTGCATGTGTTTGTGTGTGGGGGGTAATTGTGTGTTCATTTACATACTTACTTAGTCTCTAAATGTTTGTTGGTATTAAACAAAAAGGATTGTCATCATCATGGTTTTTTTTTTATTGTTGTTTTCAGCAAAAATGCTGCATTAGTGTACAAGGATGCAATGTTCTTCTCACCTCACAAGTTTGTGGGCGGAATCAACACACCTGGTAAGAAAACACGATTGTGTCTGTGCCGGTAGCTGTGTACTGGTCTGCATGGAATGAAAGGTGTTAACTGGTTGATGATACTCATGTTAACATGAATAAGTTGATTGGTATCAATTGTCAAGCAAGAACTGATGGACGAGAGATAAAGAAGAAAAGAAACGGTTCAGTCCATATACACTGCTTTTTTGCCTTCCCATCCTACCCCTCTGTCCCCTTTTTTTGTTGTTTAGTTCTAACATCAGGCATTTTGCTTTTGCCTTCAATACATCCCTCGCCCTCTCCTTCACCTCCCGTTCTCCAGAGCATGCACCAATACATACGCATGCACACATGGCTCTCCCCTTCTCACTTATTGCTTGCTGTGACCTCAGAATCTAAAATTTGTATGCATGGTAGAAATGTTCACAGATGTTCTTGCTATTAAGGGTAGGTGTGGGGCTTTCATGTGAATAACCTTCATGTACTTTCAAAATGTTATACGTATTATTTTGTGCAGGTGTGCTGATTGCCAAGAAGAGGACTGTTTCAAAGTGATGTTCCACATGAATGTGGAGGAGGCACTATCTTTTATGTGAGTAATCTGTGTGTGCATTGTTGACTTTTTAATTCACTGTCTCCATTTGTTCATGCGTTTTTTTGGGGGGGGGGGATTTTTGAGTAATTTTTGTGTGTTTTTTGTCACTCAAACTGTTCGTTTTGATTTATAATGACGGTCATTCTTTCTTTCTTTCTTTCTGCGTACGCAGGGTTATATTCCTGCGGACACTGCCTGTATGGCCAGGCAGTGGAGTTTTGTGTGTATGACCGTTTTTCATCCTGCTATTAAGGCAGCGCAGCCATACTCCATCTTCAGGGAAATAATGACGGTCATGAATTTTGCAAGTTTAATGTCAAGAGAGAAATTCACAAAGTTGCTCAATTTTCGTTACCCCCTAAATTTTTGGCACCTTTGTCCAGGTGCGGCGTGAAGCTCACAGATACCTGCGTGAGCCTGAGCTGAGGGAGGAGGGCGGGACCCCTGATATCGTTGGTGCCATCAGGGCAGGGCTGGTATTGCAGCTGAAGTCCTCCATCAGCCCCGAGCTCATCATGGAGAAGGAGCTCACCCTGTTTCGGTAGGAGTCTTGTTTCATTCCGTGTTTTCTGTTTGTTGCAGTAGACGTGGTATAGCAGTGCACAGCATGTCTTTTTTCTTGTTTGTACCTCTCGTCTTAGCACTGGGGGCATACATGCACCTTTAAAACCAAATGGCAGGTGTATTTCCTATGATGGGAAGAATGCATGCATGGCAGTTTTTGTGTACCAAGCCAGGCTGGAAACATGACTTACAGTTGTAATAAACATGCGCATTCATGTGTGTCCTGTCAAGATTTTGGGGTGTTTTTTTTGTGTGTGCGTAGTCATGTATCTAAAGTCTTGTCAAGGCTCTGTGTGTGTTGTGTTTGTTTGTTTATTTTTCATTTGTTTTCTGAAGAAAAAGGATCGTAAGGGATGAAGTGGTTTTCTAACATTGACCATTTTTTAAGAGAATGTTTTGGAAGTACTCATTAGCATTGAAAAATTTACTGAGGTTTATCAGGTAGTTTATTTAGACATACATACAAATGATGAAAACTTGCAAATAATCATGGGCTGGTGCAATTCTTTAAAAGCATTTTCAAACAACTAAGCTTTTGCACCATTCCTCAGAGTGTTTTACGTGTGTTCTTTTCTTCAAAACGCTATCCAGTAAGTGCACACTTCTGTCATTCTTCAAAATATTGTCTGTAACACGTATGATCTCACAGTTCCTCAAAACTCTAAAAAAAGAAAAAGGTTTGTTTTTTCCCTGTTCCATTCATAAAGCATTTTGAAACTAACACAATCCATGCCATTCACTAAGCCATTGTGCAGCAAACATCCCTGTGTGCCATTCCTCACTGTCAAACAAGTGCACATCCCACAACTGAGTGGCCCTCCATACAGCTGCACTGTCTTCAAACCTTTGTAAAGAAAACATACATATGTACTGTTGCTCAAAAGTTTGTCAAACAAAGATGCACCTGATTCCCTTTTTTTATAACATCGAAGAAGCAAACACATCTTCAACCTTTCTCCATACTGTGTCCAAACAAAGATACATCCAACCTTTTAATTCAGTACAGTGTCATTTATAATGTCAAACAATTATACACCCTAACCTTTCATCAGAACATTGCCATCCCAGCCTGTCTTCATACAGCATAAAGCAAGCAAATATCCCAACCTTTCATCAGAACATTGCATCCCAGCCCGTCTTCAGTACAGCATAAAGCAAGCAAATATCCCAACCTTTCATCAGAACATTGCCATCCCAGCCCGTCTTCAGTACAGCATAAAGCAAGCAAATATCCCAACCTTTCATCAGAACATTGCCATCCCAGCCTGTCTTCAGTACAGCATAAAGCAAGCAAATATCCCAACCTTTCACCAGAACACTGTCAAACAAACATATCCTCCAACTTGGCGCCCTCCAGAGGGAGAGCTCACTCACGGCTGTTCAGAGCAAGTTACTTAGTTTTGAGTTGCAGGGAGTTTACAGCTGCAGAGGCCAAGCTGTGAATGCAGGTAGGGAAAGGAATGTTTTCTGCAGGCCGCTCCCCACCAGCCAGCTAACCGCAACTGTATTCGGCCAACTGAATGTCATCTGTGCATAGCTGGTCTGGCAGCAATGCGTTCGGCAAGGTTGAGCGGCCATTACAAATGGGGCTGTAGGTTTGATAATTAGTTATTGTCATGAAAAATGTAATATATCTGCACTATTGAGATGACTGAATTGGCGAATTCCCAACAATTCTTTTAATACCAAACTCGACTGGGTTTATTTTCTTGTAGATAACATAGATGCCGCATGAAAGCTGTACGCAAGTGGTCAGGCAATATTAGAACAATGACAACAAACACAATATTGTGCAAAAATGACGTCATCACTTTCTGGGAAGTTAATTTTCCATAGTTAAGTAGTACACAAGTTTGATACATGCCTCTGCTCAGACTACAGCAACAAAATATTGGATTACAAATGTGTAAAGCCTTGTTTGTTTGCCCTTTCACTAAGTGTCTCAATAAGGACGGAAATGTAAAGCTGTGCACTCAAGCTGGGTCCGTGACTAAGCAGTTATTGTCAGTAGGGGGCATAGTAGGTGGTTCCCGTGTATGTTGGATCAGAACAGGCACCACTGAACACATAGAAGTGACTCGGCAGCAGTGCAGTGTCTCCTCCGATGGGTTGCCTCTTGACGACTTGACATTTACTGCTTCCTGTGGATTGCCAGAGCTGTGGCTGTGGACGGGGGGAATCGCAATGATTGCATGGTGCAATGCCACTGAGGTGGCACAGAAGACAGAAAGCAAAAACAATCAAACAAACAAACAAAAAACGGAAACAAACAAAAAACACACCAACATACACCCTAACTTTCATCTGAACATAGTGAAAAGGTCATATACCCCCACCTTTTTTCAGTACAGAGTCCGACAAACATGCACACCATCCTCTCTTCAGTACAGTGTTAAACAAGCATACTCCCCAACCTTTCTTCAGAACAATGGTAAGCAAGCATGCACCATAAAGCTTCCTTCAGCATAGTTTCAAACAAACATGTATCGTGGCATTTAATCAAAACATATCAACAAACGCACACCCCAACTTTTCCACAGAACGCTGTCAGTCAAAGTGTTATCAAACATACATCTCGATCTTCCTTCAGTTGTTGTTGTTGTCGACCCTGGCTGAAAGACTCCAGGGATCATCCGAACAGCCAAAGTACTTGAACACTATGGTACAAATGCATCAGCTGGGGATGAGAACTATATGTGTGTGACCATATTTGATTACCCCGCCACGTGGGCAGCCACACTCCAACTTCATGGGATTTTGGAGACTGATATGTTGTGCTAGGAGCTTGTCACAACTGAAGACAATCCCCGCATAACTATGCAGAGCATAACAACATTTTGATGTAGCCTTGGTGTTCAGCCTATGTCAGTTGGCCTGGCACAGCCTTAAAGCCAAGGCGGCTTCCTTCAGTAAGGTACCCAACCTTTTATAGGGACACTATCAAACAAACGTGCCCTGCACCATTTCTGTAGTGCGCCCATCAGTTGACCGGCACTTGCAGACGGGTGTGGAGTCCTGGCAGTCCGTTCCCAACCTGGTGATCCTGGCAGCATGGAGGTGGAGCGTCTGCCCATCTTCTCCTTCCTGGTGCACAACCCAGCCTCTGGGCTCTTCCTCCACCACAACTACGTCAGCGCCTTGCTCAACGATCTCTTTGGAATTCAGGCCCGGGAGGCTGCGCCTGTGCTGGCCCCTACGCCATGGTGAGTGGACCTGTTGTGGGTCATGTTGGTGGTGCTTGATGGTTTTTTTTTTTTTTTTTTTAAATTCTACATATCTCTTAATACAAGCAGAAAAGCATGTTGTTATATGTCAACAACATGAAGGGTAAAACATGAACATTTCACTCACAATGCTTTGAAATGCCTCTTAGCTAATAAAAATAAACCCACTGCTGTTATGTTTAATTTGTTTATTTCCCGGCATGATCCTTTCCAGCATATTTTTTGTTGTAAGGTCTTTGCATTTGACACTTTAGGGTGAAGGCAGAATGGTGTGAGGGAAGGGAGGGGGAGGGGCAGGAGAAATATTAGACAGGGGAATTCACTCTGGTCCAAGTGGAGGTGATGAGAGTTAAATCTAGATCAGCTCCCCTGTCAGCCTTCAAAATTTTGGGGGATCCAGGCAGGATAAGGAGTTGATGACATCAAATAGGATTAAGGCACTTGTTCAGATAGTTCTGAATGAGAAAAAAGCATAAAGAAAGTGGGATCTGTAAACTGTCTGATCACTGTCTTTGTGGTCAGGATCTCCTTGGGCTGACAGAGGAGAAAGCAGCTGTCATGGAGGAACTGCTTGCTGAAGACAGGTAGTGGATACAGTTGTAACTTGATATAAAACTCTTATATGTGTGAGATGAACATGTGTGTGTGTGTGTGTGTGTGTGTGTTGTGAGCGCGTGCGTGTGTGTGTGTGTGTGTGCTCTTGGGCACAGGCAGGGATACATTGAAATTATTATGTGGTCTTGATCTTGTTTTTGTGTTCATGTGTGAGTGTGTGTGTGTGTGTGTGTGTGTGTGGTGTGTGTGTGCGTGTGTGCGTGTGTGTGTGTGCATGTGTGTGTTTATGTGTGTGGGTATGGGTGCATGCATATGGTCTTGATGTTTTGTATGCATGTGCATGTACAAGTGTGTGTATGGGCACATAGGCTTTCCTATTAACATAAAATCGGTGTTTCTTCACAGACGGTTGGACAGGGTGCACCTCAGGCGCTATAAGGAGTATTCCCACAGAGAAATCCTCAGGTATGAGCCTTGAACCTTTTCCCCCAAGAAAACTGCTTTGTGCACGCATGAATCAGGCAAGCAGGTCATAATTTCTGGTTTAGAATATAGCCATGTACATGGCTGACAAGTGTGCAGTAGAAGTCGTCATTCACCTCTCCCATTTCTCCACAAAACTGTATATTTTAACAAAATATGGAAATGTTAATCTGGAAAAAAAAATCAACAAGCAAACAACCAATTCAGCCAAAAATAATTGAATGAGAAGAAAATAAGTGGCTGTGGAAGCTACAGAAACTTAGTACTTTTCCACAGTTGGGCTGTAATCATTCTTTTATAATTATGATATTCACAAAGTCAGGTCATTGATACAATATTGTATTTTCACTTTCAGAAGCCTACGGGAGACGAAACGAAAAAGTACTGACGATGTCTGAACCTTCAATCTTTCACCCACAGTGGCTGATATTATTACAACATTTAGTCGTTCACTCACTCACTTATTCATGCTGTTTGTTTTGTTATTTCAGTTATTATAGTTTGATTTGAGTTCCCTGAGTTGGCCAGTCATCCAGTGAAGGGATCATTTCAAGCGAAGCTCTGACCCCCAGTTCTCTCACCACAAGTTCTGACATGTTGCAGACCTGGCTTCACACGCCTCAACCTGCCTACTTCCTCAGCGAGGAGCAGGTGGACTTTGTCCTGCAGGCCGTGGCCCTGGTGGCCCAGCACGGGTGGAAGCTGCTCCCTCAGGTATGGTCGTGTCTCTCCTCAGGTATGGTCTTGTCTCTCCTCAGGTATGGTCTCTCCTCAGGTATGGTCTGTCTCTCCTCAGATATGGTCTGTCTCTCCTCAGGTATGGTCTGTCTCTCCTCAGATATGGTCTGTCTCTCCTCAGGTATGGTCTGTCTCTCCTCAGATATGGTCTGTCTCTCCTCAAGTATGGTCTGTCTCTCCTCAGGTATGGTCTGTCTCTCCTCAGGTATGGTCTGTCTCTCCTTAGGTATGGTCTGTCTCTCCACAGGTATGGTCTGTCTCTCCTCAGGTATGGTCTGTCTCTCCTCAGGTATGGTCTCTCCTTAGGTATGGTCTGTCTCTCCACAGGTATGGTCTGTCTTTCCTCAGGTATGGTCTGTCTCTCCTTAGGTATGGTCTGTCTCTCCACAGGTATGGTCTGTCTTTCCTCAGGTATGGTCTGTCTCTCCTCAGGTATGGTCTGTCTCTCCTCAGGTATGGTCTGTCTCTCCCCAGGCATGGTCTGTCTCTCCTCAAGTATGGTCTGTCTCTCCACAGGTATGGTCTGTCTCTCCTCAGGTATGGTCTGTCTCTCCTCAGGTATGGTCTGTCTCTCCTCAGGCATGGTCTGTCTCTCCTCAAGTATGGTCTGTCTCTCCACAGGTATGGTCTGTCTCTCCTCAGGTATGGTCTGTCTCTCCACAGGTATGGTCTGTCTTCCTCTCAGGTATGGTCTGTCTCTCCTCAGGTATGGTCTGTCTCTCCACAGGCATGGTCTGTCTCTCCTCAAGTATGGTCTGTCTCTCCTTAGGTATGGTCTGTCTCTCCTCAGGTATGGTCTGTCTCTCCTCAGGCATGGTCTGTCTCTCCTCAGGTATGGTCTGTCTCTCCACAGGTATGGTCTGTCTCTCCTCAAGTATTGTCTGTCTCTCCTCAGGTATGGTCTGTCTCTCCTTCATAGGTACAGTGGGCAGAGAGAGGAATAAGACCAAGGTGCGAGCCAGGCTCTGTCTGCCAGGAGAAATGTTTGTTGCCTGGCATAGAATGCCTTAGAAGAGATCAGTATTTAATCACTCAGAAACCTTTTGACAAAGCCCAGTCTTACAATCACTCAGAACATCTTTTAGTAAAGACAAGCATTATCAGTAATTGCTCAAAGCATCTTTCAGTGAAGTCCTACATCATTGATAGCCATTCAAAATATCTTTTGAGAAAGTTTGTGATTCCTGATATTTACATACACGCACCACCAGCAAATAGGAGACCCATATTTTTAAATGTGCTGATGTTTTGACAGTGTTTTAGATTTTGGTTTTGTGTAATGTGATAAAGAGGACTGTTGTACTTGACTGAGGAAAGAAGACTGCAGAGATGCCTAACTGCTCAAGTGCACGTCTCATCACCTTTACAACTTGCTGTGGTAATATGTATATGGAGACTGTGTGTGTGATTTCAGTATCTGTTCAACCCGGAGACAGGTGAATGGCACCACAGAGAGCAACAGGTACATTGTCCGTTACCTTCCTAGTTCTGAGTCTTCAGCAATATATTTTCATATTGTCATCATCCCAGAGAAAAAGATTTAGGAAAGGAGTGTCTGTTCTCTCTCTCTCTGTGTTGTGAATTGTGAATTTTTGTTTAGCCTCAGGGCTGAGTGAAAAAAAAGCACGCTTGTATGCTTATCTCACATCCCTGAATAAACAAAATTTTATTCGTTCGTTCGTTCGTTCTCTCGTGCTCTCGCTCTCTCTGTGCCTTAACCTCTATGTGTGTGTATGTGTGTTTGTATGTGTGTGTAAGTTACAAAGGGATACTTAATTACTTTACTCGTAATCTCTTTTTTTTCCAGTTACACTGGATTATCATCATTATTTATTTTGGGGACTCAAAAATGTTACATTTGCACAATACCAGAATTCCATAGTCAGGTTGATCCAGTTCTAAATCTCTCCCATGGGCAGTTGATAAAATGTCCAAATTATGTGCTAACAAAACATGCCAAATAAAGTGTTGATTTTGGTCGAAGGCCGTGGGAAAGAGATCAGAGGTATAAACGAGCATGTACTGAGAGATGGAAAGTGAGGTTTTTGTTATTGGCTGTGTAACCCAGGGTCAGATGACCTCAGAACATCGTATTTTATGTTTTGACTGAGCAGCAAGTTTAGAGACGATGCAATGAACATGTTGGAATGAATCTTAAAAAAGTTTATGTAATAAATCCGCCAAACATGGACAAACAAATCACAAGACACAACACGATGCGTTTCGACCTCTTAGGTCTTCTTCAGGCAAGAGAAACAACACTCAGAACAACCAAAATGACAAGAGAAGTAATTGCTCGTTCTTCATTTTCGTTGTCCTGAGTGTTATGTATCTTGCCTGTAGAAACACATCGTGTTGTGTCTTGTGATTCGTTTGTTCATGTTTGGCGGATTAATTACATAAACTTTTTAAGATTTGTTTAGAGATTTACGCCTGCAGTTGCCTCACTTTGCAACTAACCATGTTGAAATGAATTTCAGAATAGTTGTATGCTGACCTCCTGTTGTCATTTTCTCAGGTGTTTAAAGAGCGGAAGTGGCTGGGACACATTTCCTATGCCAGTGGACGTATGGAGTATTCCGTGCCCAAAGTCACCCCCAAAGCTCCGCTGCCTTCATCTTTTGAGGTGAAGTCTGTTTAGCAAGAGAAGAAATACTGTTTGCTGTAGGAATGTCACCTCTAGTTCAGTGCTGATAAATTCTTTTGTTTGAATGATGTTAGTATAAGTAAGGATTATGGCAGTGATCTGTGTTTCTTGCCCTCTGTACATTTTATCGGACTGGTATAACATCTTGCTATGGGCACAACTTGGCAGAAATACAGGAAACATGTAGTCTGTGAGGACTCGAGCAAAATAATGTATGTCACCATGTTTCTCATGTTTAAAAAGTTGTTTTAATGGTTTATAGCAAAGTTGATTTCATGTGAAAGGAAATATAATTACAAAGTGATGAACAGTCACTAACGTGTTATCTAGATCTTCTGTATATATGGTTACCATGATGGACTGCTTAGCAAGTTCGCATAATCAACTGAGTTACAAGGGGGGGGGGGGGGGGCAGGATGGGACAAAGGATGGAGTTTGAGATGAAAGAGAATGGAAGGGGAGCGGGAGTGGGGGGGGGGGGGGGGGGGATCTTATTTATTATTTATTCACTGACTTACCTGCTGTCATGACCTGATGTACATTTTACATTGAACACCATGTGCAGGATTGTTTGAATGCAGCTAGGCAGCTCTTCAACAAAGCAGAAAAGGTAATTCTTTGGACATGAGATAGACATTTTTTCTCTGTCCATACCTTGTTGCTACACCTTTTTATTTCCTCTTTTTATTTGAACTTGTATTTGTTTATTTATTTGTCTATTTATTCATCTATTTATTTTTATCTATTTTTCATTTAACTAAAGTATTTGCAAGAATGTGCAGACATATGCCCATGTACACATGATTTTTCCAAACATTGTTTTAAATCTCCATCCTTTGAAAGTTATATGTTGTTTATCATATTTTGTGTAGCACTGAATAATTACATGGGTGAAACTTTTCCGTCTATGGACGGAAATCCGTCAAAATGACTTTCAGTCTTGACGGAACTTCCGTCAATTTAACAAAAAAAAAAAAAAAAAAAAAAACCCAACCGATTTATCAGTTCCGATTTTGTGTTCGATCCAAGTTTTCCATCTCATACCGGAAGTAGCTGTTTCTGTGTTTCCGGCATCTTCACAGGCTAACATTGGCGCGTCTGACTGACAACGAAAGTTTGCACGGTGCTCCGAAAATTAAGTAGTCATGGCTTTTTTGAAAGAGGAGGTCCAGTAGCATGCGTCGAGGGCCAAATTAAAAACAAATGGAGATGACAATGGCTAAACGAAACTGATGACGACGGCAATGAATATCGCAAGTGGTGCAAGAAATAAATGTGGCCGGCACGTGTTTCTGTATCGTTTGTTCAAAAACTATCAGTTACGGAGCGAACGGAAAAAAGAAACTTCGAAGCCATGCTGATCACCCAGAGCATAAGAAAAACATGAAGGCGAGTTAACATTTTTGTATTCTTTGCTAAAGTAATTAGAATCAAATTAAAAAATCGCCAAATTAAAAAAGTTGATGGGGGGGGGGGGGGGGGGGGGATTGGGGGGGCTAATTATTACTTATAGTTGATATTTTTGGTGGGGTGGGAGTAATTTAATGTATATCAGGGGTGGAAAATTTTCCAATTTTTTATTGTTTGGATTTTTTTTAAAGAGTAAATTTCCTTTTTTTAATATTACTTTCAGGTGGTGGGTGGGGGGTGATGGGATTCTTAGAATTTTATTATTGTGAGTGGGGGTTTTGTTGTTGTTCAGTTTTCATTTTGTTTGTTTATTTATTTTTTTTAGTTCCTTTCCTTAAAAAAAATATGTTTGTTATGATACTTTTTTAGGAAAGGAAAAGGGGGGAAAAACAGAAATGCCCTGAATCCTCCTACACTTTACTTTTTTTTTTTTTTAATTTCACCAATTCCCCCCTCGGAATATTTATCACAAGCAGCCAAAAAAAAATGTAGCTACTGTCTCCTCCAGTCTACCCTTTTCCAGCTGCAGCCCCTGTCAACATTTCTACATCTGTATGCCCATCTTTTGCCCGTCATGTTCAGTCTGCTTCTTCAGCTGCTCCATTGTCTCCGACCTGGCTCCAGTAGGAAAACGAAAGTGGTGCTGCAGACATCAGGCAGTTTTTCAAGCGCCCACTACTGGACTGAAAGACTCTTTTTTTTCTTTCATCTTTCCTTTTTTTTCATTGTTTGACAGGGCAAGAGAATTTCATTAATATATGACTGCTTATCAAATCAACGGAATATAATGACTCGTCCTTGCTTTTGTTTGACACCATGGGAAAATGATAGAAATGTGGGATGACAGCTTTGCACTTTATTGATGGACAATTATGAAATGATTGAAAGGATGAATTATATTCATGTATATGGTGGCTTTAATGTTTGAAAGGATGAATTATACTTCATGTATATGGTGGCTTTAATGATTGAAAGGATGAATTATACTTCATGATATGGTGGCTTTAATGTTTGAAAGGATGAATTATACTTCTGTATATGGTGGCTTTTTGACAGTGAGGACAAGAGGAACTGAAAAGGTAAGAAGGCCACCTTTGTTCATCCATTTTCTATATGTGGTGTGGTTGCTAGGAAAGCAAAATGTGCTGACACATGTCAACTTTGATTTCTCCTTATTTAAAATGGTGTGATTCTTTGGACTTAAAAGACAAATGGTGCGGCAAGAATAAGGCTCTTTGGTTCCTCATTGTGCATCTAAAATGTGTGGATGTATATTCTTTTTACACACAGTCTTGATTCAATAGTAAGTGCCCATTTTAAACAATTGTGGGGGAAATTTTGTTGATTTTGGAATGTTTGTCAGTTCAGATTGGGTGAGAAAAATTTCCCTTTTTGAGTTTTTATATTTGGTTTATTTCTACACTTTTGCCCTTTAATTTTCCTGAGCTTGTACAATAAGCCTTGAAAATAATTTTTATTCATTTCAATGAATTAATGGAACATAAAGTTTTAACAGTAACTCACAAAAGCTTTTTACAGTTTAAACTTTTTACTGCAGAAATCATGTTACAATTAAGCTTTTCTGGTTTCAGGAGAGCCAACGAAATTGGCCTAAAAAAATTTTAAAAATCAATTTCGCCCGGGGGCTTTGCCCCCCGGACCCCCAACGGGGCGCTGCCCCTGTACCCGCCGGGGCCTAGGCGGCCCCTGGACACGGCCTAATTTCAGTCAAATCAAGTTTTGTAGGTTTCACCATGTAATTACAAATGTTGTACATTTTTTTGTTGGGTTGATGGTTAATTAACAAATAAGCTCCACATAGAGACTCGTTCAGTTTCTTTTTAAGTTACCCTTTTTTAAAAAAGAAAGAAAAGCAAATTGTAGTGAAATGAGTTACAGATCTATGTATGTTGCTGGGGAATAGTTTCAGGATCACAGTTTGTTTCATGGAATTTCAGGATTATCAGGATGGGCACAATCCTTGTAAGGTTTGTAGGGATGGCCACTATTACATTCACCATTGGGACTCTGCCCACCTTTCTCCCAGCAGTAAAAAGGATATATTAAGCAGTGCAACAAAATACATTGCAAGGCTATGCCCCTCATGTCAGTACAGTGCAATACCAAACAATTTTTCCGTTAAGCATTGCAAAAAAAAATACATTGCCAAGGCTATGCAACACATGTCAGTACAGTGCAATACCATCCCAAATTTTTTCCAGTTAAGCATTGCAACAAAATACATTGCAATGCTATGCAACACATGTCGGTGCAGTGCATACCCTCCAATTTTTTAAACTTATGCGGTGCAATAAAATACCCCTGCAACGCTATGCATCATGTCAGTGCAATGCAGTACAATCCCAAATTTTTTTAAGCAATTTAACAAAATACATTGCAATTTCTATGAAACTCATGTCGTGCGTGCAATACCATCCAATTCTTTTAAATTTAAACAGTGCAAAAAAATACATTGCTATGCTATGCAAACATGTCAGTGCAGTGCAATACCATCCAGTTTTTTTAACCAGTAAGTTTACGTTTATTTCGTGTTGTTATTGGTTTTACAGTCCCGGGACCAGACTAGCAGATCAGACATGCTGTTTGATGAAGAGGCACGCCCCTACCGGTGGTTTCTCCTGCGAGCAAGGCGCACAGATCTTATTGGCACACACGCAAAGGTCCCCGGCCCGCCCCGACTCTCCCGTTCTGCCCTGACAGACTGTTATGCCGCTAAACACACAGACCAGAACATTCCTACGTCTGTGACCGGCGTGCCCTGGAAGGCGAAGGTGACTGTGGACTCTCTGTTTCTGCAGAAACCTCAGACCCCCCAGGGGGGGGGGAGAGCTGCAGTCAGTGTCAGCAAGGTGCCAGTGGTCCAGGTGAACTGACAACAGTGGACAGGTCGGGGGAAAAAAACCGGAGAGCTTTGCTGAAGCTTTTGCAGTGGTCTATGGAGAGAGGCTATGGGGACATGTTTGGATGCATCTCTCACTGCGCAAGGAGTTACCCACAGTAAAAGACAATTGCCATGAACCTGAAGTAAAAGTAGAGATCGTTAGAGCTGCTGTTCCCCAAATCATATGAAAGGAGTGGGCGGACCCTTTTTCCCTTGTGAAGAAGAACCCAAACCAAATCCCGCCTTGCCTGACTGGGAAACATTCTCAGGAAAACATAAGGAAGAGTACAACAATGGAATCAAGTGAGGAGAAAGCGTCTGACAGCAATCCTGAGAGGAGAGCCAGAGGTGAAACATTCTCCATCGAACGTGGTCCTGCTTCTCCAACAAAGTCAGGAAAAACCAAGAACACGCCAAGAACAGACTCTGAGTTTGTGGATGCTGCTTCTGAATCAGGATCAAACTCAAGTGATGTTGCGCCTGTATGTTCAGATTCTCCTCAGGATGTTAAAGCAGACTCTGGGTTTGATGATCCCGTGTGCAAAACAAGGTCGGATGTAAGTGATGTTGTTCCAGTAGGTTCAGAATCTTCTCTGGAAAAGCGTTCTACCAAGGTGAGGTCCAAGAAGAAGACGAAAAGAAAGGAGGACTGTGTTCAGAATGGGACCTGTGACTTGCAAGTGCAGACGGCAAGGCCTTCAAGGAAAGACGCTGAGCTGGGCAATTGTTGGGTCTCACCCACCAAGGACATTTTCCGGCCGGCTGTCAAGGTGGGGTTGGTTGTGGAAAGAGTGGAACATGTCATCCCGTCAATCAGTGTGTGTGTTTGTGTATGTATGTGTGTGTGTCTACTTGTGTGTGTGTGTGTGTGTGCGCGTGTGTGTGTGTGTGTGTGCATGTGTGTGTGTGTGTGTGCGCGCGCATGTGTGTGAGTGTTTGTGCATGCACATGAATGCGTGCACACCTCTGTGTGTGTGTGTGTGTTTGTGTAATACTGGAGCAAAGGTGATTCCCTGCATGTGATTTGTGTGTGTGTGTGTGTGTGTGTGTGTGTGTGTGTGTGTGTGTGTGTGTGTGTGTGTGAAAGTGTGCGCGCGGGTGTGTATATTAATGTGTGTATGTGTATGTGCGTTTGTGTGTCTATGTATAGTGCATTTTATTTCTGTGTGTGATATGTAGTATATTTGTGTCTGTGTGGTGAGCACATAAATTATACAAGTATATGAGCTAGACTAGGTCAGATTCATTGGAGATTTACTCTCATATCTGTATATGACATTGCAGGTCTTAACCAGTGATTGATGTTGGTGTCCAGAGGTAGCTGATGTTGTCATGTTCAGCTTTCTTCTGGCAGGCACTGGAAGAGTTTTCTATGATTCACGACGGTGACCGTGTGCTGGTGTGTCTTTCGGGTGGGAAGGACTCCCTCTCCCTGCTGCACACAATGCATCAGTATCAGTTCTACTGTCGTGGCAAGGTGAGTTCTGGCTGCAAAATTCTTCTGTAGCGGGGGTGATGTATCTCTGCACAGAAAAGCTGAGGAGTTGCACTGTACAGGTGAATGAAAAAGTACCTTTGATATTGTTCTTAAACTGTGGGTTTTGAGTGTGTGTGTGTGTTTTTAGTCATTGCATCATCTCTGCCCTCTCGGTGGCATAACTCCCAGGCAGCTCATACCGATTCCTCCATGCACATCCACACACACGCTCATCTTGTTGCACCTCAGCTCTGGAAGTTCCCAAAGAGCTGTCAGTTTAGGTCATGATGAGACCACCTGTCAAGAGGAGACGCTACCCTGCTGTTGAAGTCAGATTAGCATTGTGCAGTGGAGCCTGTTCTGATTCAACATTCAGAGGACACCATGCACATAGTTAGCGCTGTGAAGGTGATGTTGTTGTTTTTCTCACCGTGTGTCTTTTCCATCTTAGAATCCTTTCACTCAGATGAAACCAAAGTGGAAGTGAAAAGCTGAACTAAAATGAAAGGGTAGAGAAGTTTTCAAAGGAGTCAGACTATGTAGGTTGGTGGTTGGATGGGGAACTTCAAAGGGTGCTCTGCTTCATTTTTAGCTCCTCCACAAAGACTAAAGCTAACAAAATAACTTTTGCTTGTAGGAAGTGAGAAAAGGTCATTCCTTAGGTTGTGGATACTGGAGGACGAGTTGCAGACACTTTCGATCAAAGATCTTCCGTCTTAGCAGCGCCTTAATAAAGAGAAAGGGGAGGGGTTAGAGGCAAACTGAGAAGAGCGAAGAATACTAGCCTCCACTGAATTTCTAGCCAGGTCACTTAGGTCACACAGCATCCCTGTGTTACTGAGCAAATATGTCTTTTTATACTTGACCCCCAGTTTTCACTGTTGACCCTCATTTCTTTTTTTTTCTAAAGAAAGTTGATGTATGTGGGTGCGTGCGTGTGTGTGTGTGTGCATGATGCGAGAGTGCGTGTGTGTGTGTGTGTGTGCTTGCTTGCATGTGTTTGTGGGTGTGGGAGAGAGAGAGATGGAGGGAGAGAGAGAGAGAGAAAGAGAATGTGTGTACAGCTTAGGTGAAATGGAAAAATGTGAATGATGACAATTTTGACTGAATCCCGCCTATTCCTATTTTTAAAGTGTTCCACCTTGGATATTTTACGCTCTGCTTGCCCCAAGTCAGACAATAATTTTTTTGTTTGTCTACAGGGAATACAGTTTGAGCTAGGGGCAGTGACGGTGGACCCTCAGACCCCATCCTACGACCCCAGTCCACTGAAGCAGGTGTTGGCAGACTTGGGGGTTCCCTACTTCTATGAGTCACAGTGTAAGTTCACCATAAGGTATTGTATATATCTGGGGGTTCCCTACTTCTATGAGTCACGGTGTAAGTTCACCATAAGGTATTGTATATATCTGGGGGTTCCCTACTTCTATGAGTCACAGTGTAAGTTCACCATAAGGTATTGTATATACCTGGGGGTTCCCTACTTCTATGAGTCACAGTGTAAGTCACCATAAGGTATTGTATATACCTGGGGGTTCCCTACTTCTATGAGTCACAGTGTAAGTTCACCATAAGGTATTGTATATACCTGGGGGTTCCCTACTTCTATGAGTCACAGTGTAAGTCACCACAAGTATTGTATATACCTGGGGGTTCCCTACTTCTATGAGTCACAGTGTAAGTTCACCATAAGGTATTGTATATACCTGGGGTTCCTACTTCTATGAGTCACAGTGTAAGTCACCATAAGGTATTGTATATACCTGGGGGTTCCCTACTTCTATGAGTCACAATGTAAGTTCACCATAAGGTATTGTATATACCTGGGGGTTCCCTACTTCTATGAGTCACAGTGTAAGTCACCATAAGGTATTGTATATACCTTGGGGTTCCCTACTTCTATGAGTCACAGTGTAAGTCACCATAAGGTATTGTATATACCTGGGGTTCCCTACTTCTTAATCTATGAGTCACAGTGTAAGTCACCATAAGGTATTGTATATACCTGGTGGTTCCTTTCTTCTATGAGTCATAGTGTAAGTTCACCATAAGGTATTGTGTATACCTGGGGGTTCCCTAATTCTGTGAGTTTCAGTGTAAGTTCATCACAAAGTATTATATTCACACTGATGATAACAGACCTGTCTGTGATTCACCACAGTTGCTGACTGCCTCCAGTAGAGTCTGGTTTTTAATTCAGGCGCAGCCCTCCTTTGGGTCACTATGTAAACTAGTACCTGAGATTACGATTCCTGATTGATGTCCCATGACAGTGGTTGTCAGGGTGTTTGGTGGGATCCCAACAATCTTCCGTCTGCAGTCATGCAGGACAGACCAGAGGTGGTACCCCTTCTTTCACACCGTCCATCCAGCGTTCCTGTCTTTAGGATGTTACTTGACCTTTGTGTTCTGCAGGACGGCCTTGAAGGCTGGATCGTTGTGAAATACCAGTACCAAATGAGCTGATGGCTTTTGATGGCTGTTAGGTTTAAGTCCCATAGGGACAGTAAACTGATTCGCTGTGCCTGTGGCCTGTGTTACGGAAGGCAGAGTCCAACTCTGTCATCCTGATGCCTTAACCCTGCCTGAACTGTGCCAGGGCCTTATTCACTGCGAGATGGACAGAGGGGGTTTTCAAACAGGAAACAATCCAACCCCATGAATGATTACAACTGATGGCTGTCAGCTCCAATGCCATACGCTCTAACCATTTAACTGTGGACCCCGCTGTGAGGGGAGGTTCTTTCATCTCAGTAGAGGTTGTTGTCTGCCAGCATAGGTTTAATTTGCTTCTGACTTTGCTGTCTTTCTTATGTTCCACGTGTGCAGGTTCCGCCTCTTTTTGACACAAATGACATGCCATAGTTTTGTATTGTCTGAAATGGAAGTTGCCAGTAGTCAGTTTGAGGTGAGGCATACTCATGGAACTAAGTTTGACAGAACTTGTTGGATGTGGTTGATGGACCCATTTCTTCCAAGTAGAATGATGATGTTCCTCTGTTGGACATTATGATAGAGATTTTCAGGTGCCAGGGATGCCACAATCCCTGTCTACATAACATGTAAAGAGAAAGGCTTATGAAACAGCCTTTGACAGACTGGGTGCCCACCAACATATAGGTAAAGATGTTTGAGACTTGAAATAGAGATGAAGAAGAAAATAATGAATGAAGAACGTTTTTCACTTTGCTTTGTTTGAACAGAGGGTTTCCTTTTTCAGGAACCTTCCAGCTCAGCCCAAATACTGAGGTGTAACATGAGCACCATGCTGTGGCACTAAGACTGGTAGGAGAAAGGTTCAACAGGAAATCATTTTCAGAAACAATGTGATTTGACCTTTAAAAAAGAAGTTATTTTTGCTAAACCTTCATTGCACTGAAGTGATCTGACTTTTGTATTTTTGTATATTAATGATACGATTTTTTAATTTTATTTTTAGTTTGAGTAGTTTTCCAATTATTTGAAGAAGGGAACTCCACGATGTTGGTTTACTTGCACAAAAAGTAAAATGTGAATAATGAGTTTAAGGCATTTATGGAAGTTTTTGTTGTTGTTGTTGTTATTTATGGTTTTATCTTCAGTGTGAGTTGGTAGAGGCTGTTTACTAGATTGCACCAAGCCTTGTCAACCAGGCAGTGCTTTGTCTAAACGTTTAGTTGGGCTACATTCCTTGTTCACAATACATCCACGATACTGAAGTGATCCACATTTCCCAGTGTATGTCTGTTCAGAGTGGTGTTGATCCCTAAATGTCCAAAAGTTCAAACCAAGGAAAGGAATTCTTTGCTGAACCAAAGAAGCAGCAGAGGTCAGCTGCATTTATTAAGGTAGCTGGTATCAAGGTCTGCTGTTCAGGAAAGAAGGTGCTGTCAGAATTCATGCTTTTGCTGAGTCAGTATGCAGTTTCATGAGCTGGGTTTGGCACGTGTTTATTTCTCTGTTGCAGGTATCATGGAGACTGCTGTCAACCTGCCCTATGAGTGCGCGTCCATCTGCAGCTTCTGCAGTCGCATGAAGCGTGGGAGGATCTATGCGGCCGCTCGGCGGGAAGGTTACAATGTCTGGCTCTTGGTCAGCACCTGGATGACCTGGCTGAGAGGTGAGCCTGGTCTTTTCTTGTTGACCTCTGGTCTAATGAAGGGAAACACTGATAATAATGGCACAGTCAGTCATCAAAGCGATAGCTGTCTGACAGAACTACAGAATCCAGCTTCACACCAGTCAACAGAATTTGTACTAGTATGGACTAGACAAGGGTGTTGTATGATCTCAAGTTTTAAATCTTTTCCATTTGTTTATTCATGTAGTGGTGGTGGTGGTGGTGGTGGTGGTGGAGGTGTGTGTGTGTGTGTGGTGTGTGTGTGTGTGTGTGTGTTCACCAAATCTGTATTCAAAACTCCTCCCTCCACCTTTTCTCTTCTCTTTCCCCGTTTCATCTCGACTGATATCTCTTCTCATAATTCCTGTTTACAGTTGTTAAATGCTCATACTGTTGCAACGTGGCATCTTTTTTTCTGTTTCAGCTTCATAATGTCACTGTTCCACAACGGCTGTCTGAGAACAATGAAAGCTCACTACACTGTGCAGTAAGTTTGGCTGTCTGCCATTTTGGGGTATGCTCTGAAAATGATCCAGACTTGCCCACATACTCATGAACGGGAGAGGGGGGTATCTAGCTATGCACAGATTGCTTGTTATGTAGTTAAACACTGTAATTGACCTCGCTAGTCAGATTGGAGGAATGTGCTGTGTTAAAGTGAATCTAGTGCTTGTTAGGTCAGTTTTTTCATGTTAAAGGATTCCATAATTAAATGATGCAAGTTTTCATGCACTCTGCAGTGTTTCCATTTTAAAATGGTGATAAACCTTATCTTTATTATACTTAGAAAAATAAAATGATACATGTTTTCTCTTGTTGATAACACCTGAGGTTGTCATCTTTTTAGCACTTGTAAACAGAGTTGTGGGGAGGGGGCACACAATAAAATGGTTAGAGTGTTCATCTGTGGAACTGACGGTTGTGAGTAGGAATCACTGTGGGTTTGGAATGTACAGCTTGAAAACTGTCCCTGTCCACCCATCAGTAAATGAGTACCTGACTCAAACCAGGGAGGGTCAAAGCAACGAAAGGAGAGGGCAGGCTCTGCCATCCATGATGCCAAACTGTAGACTTTATGAAATATATGAATACACTGTCTCTGAATCCATTAGGTTATGGGTCTGTAACTTTTCAAAGTTGATGCAAACTGATGCTTCACTACATATTCTGATGTGTGACATGTGTGGTTTTTGATGTTTGTACCACCTTGGCTGTTTCTGCATCGTTTGAATTTTGCTTTGAACATCTGAGTATCTGGATTTTTTAATTGAAGATACTCATACCTTGACAGTTTTCCGGTTTGTTTGTGTGTGTGTTTTTTTAACAATTTTACAATTTTATTGACAATAGCCTAGTTGGCCTTCACGCCAAGGGGTTCAATTAACAGTGTTCTTGCAAATGGCACACAAAATACAACATACACATGTATACACATATACAAAAGAAACAAACAGAAATTGCACTACATCATTCCATCTGCACTCAAAATAATCTAGCTTAATGCACTACAGGCGAAACATCATTCAATACTTAAGGTGAAAAAAAATTAAGGACCATCCGACGGTAATCATGAGATCGCCAGATTTATTAATGAGAGGGAGAGAGAGTGGATGTTGGAAGACAGTTTTCAGTTTTCGGGGTTAGCTGTTAGATTTTCTGATTTGTCACTTTCAAAGGCAGAAATCTTTCTTTGCACTTCTTCCATCTCATGTGGTGCAAATCTGACAGATTTTTCGTGATCACAGTTGAATGTCTCTGGATGTGTTTTTCTTGAAAGTGACGCTTAATTGTCTGTTTTGCAAAAAGCCTCTTCTTCATTCAGAAATGGTTATGGTTGCCTAAAAGACAAGTCACTCGTTCTGTTTGGGTCCTTGTGTGCTTTGTCTATGATCATAGTGTTGCCTGTAGTCACTGGTCAGAGACATTGTTCAAATTATGTAGCTGTAAGCTTCTTTCATTGCCTCTATCAGATTGCCTACCCCCCCCCCCCCCCCACATTCCCTCTTTCCTATCCCCTCTCACCTCCACTCCTCTCCTCCCCCTTCAATAGCTTACTGACAGTAGAGGCACAATTCAGATGATATAATTGATAGGCATAAACATAAACTAAAGGAATAACACATGACTTATTCAGCAGTAATCTTCAAACAAGACAGGTGTTTTACAGCATCACTCACATACACAAGTGACTCTTACACCATTCGTCTCCACAGTTCCCATGCTGGTGACAGAATAGTCACACCACAAGCGGAAACTTAACCCGTATTTGGTAAAAAATTGTGAAATGTTGTAATAAGTGGTAGAAACCAGCTATGCCACAAAACATTAAAATACAGCTTCATCTTATTTCTCAACTTAACAAATTGACCATCGATAACCACAGGCTGTTAAAATAGAAACCACATGCAAAATTATTCAGGTTGATCGCTGACATTGCACAACTGCTGGCTGCAACTTCCCATGGGGAAACATGTTACTACTTTAGGCCTCATCCGTCATGTCTTAGGCCCATAGTCATGCAGATCGTCTGTTGTTGTCCAATGACAGGTAGTATAGGTGGGCTGTAAAGGACATTTGGACATCAGGGATCTCCACTGACCCCCCACCCCCATACCCATCATGTGCAACAAGGTAGGGAGATTGTAATGTAGTGTGTCCACTCCTCAATGTGAGATCTTTATGTGCTTAACTATTTGCAGCACAGTTCCTTTTTTTCTTTTCTTTTTTTTAAACAATTTTGTTTATATTGCGTTGCTCACTTTTTTTCAGAGAAGGGGATCTGAGAGTCATACGTCCATTTGTGTATGTCCGAGAAAAGGACCTCAGAAATTTTGCTGAAAAGGTAAATTAGTCATGCTTTTAATAATACAGTTACAGTGATGTGTGTGTTAGGGCATGTACATGTGTGTGTGTGTGTGTGTGTGTGTGTGTGTGTGTGTGTGTGTGTGTGTGCGTGTGTATGTGTGTCTGTCTCTGTGTGTGTATGTGTGTGTGTGAGAGAGAGAGAGGACTTAACACCATCAAATTAAAATTGTCTTTGTTTATGTTCACAGAACAGGCTGCCAGTGATAGCTGAAAATTGTCCAGCATGTTTTGAAGCTCCAAAGGTTGGTTCCGTTGTGTTAAGTTATCTTAAGATAAAGCAGCAGCAGCATCACTGGATATTAACATTTAGCATTGCTGAGTTCTCAGCATACAAATCTGCACTTTCAACTGCAAAATGGTCAGAGGTTTTTGTTGTTGTTGTTATTGCCAAGAATAAGCAAACAAAATCTGCACCAAAAACCTTTGTGTAGATTAAATGTAGAAATTAAGATTCTTTTGTTGCTCTACTGAGTAGTGAAGTGCAGTTTACACTCCTTTGAAGGAAGATGTGCATTCCTTCTGTTGTGTTTTTTTGTTTTTCTTTTTTGAGTACTTAGACATTTGTATGATATGTTTGTTCAGTTTTTAGATATATTGATGATGTCAGAACTGTATGATCTGTGTGGTTTGAGTTTATGAAGCAGTCCTGTAACATTTTAATGTTGAAGGTGAACATTTTTCATGGGACATTAGACGAGGAATTTAGTTGATATTTTAATCGAAAGTTGTCAATGCAACCTGTTTTAGTTCTTCAGCTAATGGTACTTATCTGAGCATCATTTTTCATTGTTTCTTTCCAGATTACTTTTCCTTGTGCTCTCTCTCTTTCTCTCTCTGCCTCTGTCTCTCTCTCTCTCTCTCTCTCTCTCTCTCTCTCTCTCTCTCTCTCTCTCTCATCTCTCTCTCCTCTCTCTCTCTCTTTGCCACCGATTGCAACAAGGAAAGTGGTAACATATCATTTCTTGTGTCTCAGTGTCTCACTCTCTAACTCCGATCGCCATTGTCTTCTCTCCTCTCTATCATTCTTTGTCTGTATTTCATTTGCCCTCTGATGTTAACAACAACAACAAATCATTGTACAAAATTCTGCAACTCAGTCTCCCTCTGTCTCGCTCCTAGTTCGTGTGTCCCAGTCTCTCTCTCACAGTCTTTTCTGTCATACTGCCATGTTGTTTGATGCTTCTGATGACGCACCGCAAGTCCTCTCCACCACTGCTTTCTCTCACTCTCTCTCTCTCTCTCTCTCTCACTCTCTCTCTCTCTCTCTCTCTCTCCTCTCCCCTCCCCCCTCCTCTCTGTCTCTCCCTCCATCTCTCTCTCTCTCGGTCCTCTCCCTCTCCCCCCCTTCCTCTCCCTCTCTGTCCTCTCTCTTCCTCTCTCTCTGTCGCTCTTCTCTCTCTCTTTCTCTCTCTCCTGTCCTCCTCTCTCTCTGGATCTCTCTCTGTCGCCCCTCCTTTTCTTCCACTTTCTCTTTTTCTCTCTTCCCTCTCTCTCTCCCTCTCTTCTCTCTCTCTCTCTCTTGTCTCTCTTCCCTCCTCCCTCTCTCTTCCTCTCCCCCCCCCCCTCTCTTCTCTCTGTGCCGTCCTTGTCTCTCTTCCCCCCTCTCTCTTTCTCCTCTCCTCTTCTCTTCTCTCCCCCTCTCTTTCTCTCTTCCCTCTCCCTCTCTCACTCACTCCCTCTCTTCCTTCTCTCCCCCCCAACTCTCTCTCCCCTCTCTTTGTTGCAATCATCCTGAGTGCCGAAAGGGAAATCCTGCACATAGCTGCTGGTTGTTGCAGGAGAGGCATCGCACCAAGCAGCTCCTGGCCTCCCAGGAGCTCCTGTTCCCACGCCTCTACAGCAGCATCATGTCCGCCATCAAGCCGGTCATGTCCGTCTCTCGCACAGGTGCAGCACAGCCGCTCTCTGGTCTCCGCCAGCGCTGAAGATGATTTGGACATTTGAACTCCTGTTAGGGTAGAACAGCGTTATGTTTGACGGCGAGGGAGGGAAGGGGGATATTTTCCGTGTTTGGGATCCTTCTTTGTTCACAGAACAGTGATCAAGGTGGGAAGAACATGTTATGTATGGAAGGGAGGTGGGAAGGGATATTTCCGTGTTTGGATCCTTCTTTGTTCCAAGACAGTGATCAAGGTGGAAACAGTGTATGTAATTGGAAAGGGGGGGGAAGGGGATATTCCGTGTTTGGGATCCTTCTTTGTTCCGCAGACGACAGTGATCAAGGTGGGAAGAACAGTGTTATGTATGGAAGGGAGGGGGGAAGGGGATATTTCCGTGTTTGGGATCCTTCTTGCCCATCTTGTCCGACAGACACATTGATGGCTGTGATGAAGTCAGCATAACGGTGTAGCTTCTTCTCTGGGCCCAAGAACTGCTGCACTGTGTGTGTCCTCTGCTGGTCAGGTGGACCCACTCTTGTGATGGAGGAGGAAGAGAGAGCGGTTTGCCCAAAACATACTGTACTGTCATTTGGGGGGTTGCACCACACAGGTATGTGTTGGTGTCTCCTACGTGGACTTTAGGGAATGCAGGGTGCTTCAGTCTGTAGAGGGAGCGGGGTGGGGTTTCTAAAATAGGACACAGGTGGTCAGAAAAGAGTGTACAGAAGGATCAACTGTATTCATTCACTTTTGTGTGTAGAATTAATTGTGTGAAATGTTTTGAGATATTATTCTCTTTACTGTGGAACTGAGTGAGTGGAGTGATTGAAGATAGTTGTTCATTTTGCTCGACATGCTTTTATAGAAAACCAGAGATTAATGCCTGGAGGAAAGAAGACTGTCAGTTTTCTAATTGATGACTGTGAAGGCTGAATGATGGTTTCTGTTTGTTTATAGCTGACTAATGTAAAAACCTATAATAAAGATTGATAATGAAAGATCAGTGTGTCCATATGTGTTAGTAGGCTTTTATCATTTGGAATGTGTGTGTGTAGAGGTAACTAATTAGATCATCAGAGGACAATGAATGTACGTACATTCTTTGAATAATGCTTTAGCCCTCTCCCATTCCTGACCCCCCCCCCCCCCCCTCCAGCTCTCTCTGCCTCTGTGACAACCTGTCTATCTTCCTGTTGTTTTTGTCTCACTGAAGGCCTTCCCAAAGTCCCAGGATACCATCAGAGCTTGCAACAAATGTTGACAGACTAGGTGCTGTGCTATTTCATCTGACTTGTGTCAGTGGTCTTAGCTTTAGATTTTATTTGCCTATGAAGACCAGCTGCTTTGCTCATAGTTCCAAGACCCCCTCCAGAAAGTTTCGTTCACATCTGTGCATTGTAGTGTGTAGAATTTGCTTGGATGGACGATCTAAGTTCTGCCAGTATGCTGAAGCATCAACAATGACCATCATTGTTATTGACAGTACTTACGTAGCATCTGTCCACAGTTAGAGCCTTAAGCTTAAAGCGCATTACAATCAATGCTCTTGTTTTCACAATGAGATGCCTACCTGGATTGAACCATCTAAAGAGCTGCCTGCTGACACTAATTCTACATTCCCGTGTCATTCAGTCGAATATCAGTCTCTTATTCATCATCATTACCGGAATTTTGTTTTTTCAGAGTGTATGCTGTGTGTCTATGGTGTCCTCCATATCAACTGCCAACCTAGCTTTCTCTTGCGAGAGTTGGTGATGGGATTTTACATGCATGCAAAATAAATCTGCATGCATTCACACTCAGGACCTCATTTTTTATAGTCTGATTCAAAAGACTTTGTGAAGAACGGGGTAAGAATCAATGTTAACTCTGAGGGAAAAATCCTGTTAAACTAAAACGCCCTGGTGAAGATTGGAACTGTGACCCCAGGATCTTCAGGATTATGAATCCTGTGCTGCCAACCAAACTATTCCGGCTCCATGTCATCTGTATTATATCCTGGCCACCTTTAAAAGGCTGTGCATTACCCACTGTCTTTATTGTGCAGAGTGGCGAAGTGGTTCTAGGTCAGATGGATGTGTTTTTGTTTTGTGTTATTGTGTTTTGTTTCATTTTTCCACTTTCAAGCAGGACACAATGTCTTTCTGTCAGGTGCAAATAATCACCTTCATCTTAATGTTTTCTGTACCTGGCACTCAGTTGCATGACGATATTCATTGAATTAAGTAGCAGGGGGGGGGGGGGGGGGGGGCTTTTAACATTCTTCTTTCTGTTTAAACCTTTCACTCCTGATCGCGGATATATTCACCACTCAAGGATCACAAGAAAAGATGTGAAGCTGGGACCACATGCATAGCAGTAATAGTTTTTTTATGATTTTTTTGTTGTTGTAGAGAATTGAATTGAGAATTCATTAAACCCAAATCAAAACTTGGAACACTGCACACTATAGACTGACAGCACGTCAAACTGAAAGGTTTTGAAAATTAAAGTTAAGTCAAGGGCGGCAAAGGGTTGAGAGGTGTACTACTGGTATTTCTGTACTTGGTTTTAATGAGCATGTTATTAGTGATGTGAAACATACAAATAATCAACAAATTCAAAAACATTTTAAGGTTTCTTTCTTTCTTTCTGCGTACGCAGGCTGATACTCCTGCGGACACTCCCTGTATAGCCAGGCAGTGGAGTTTTGTGTGTATGACCCTTTTTTATCCCGCCATTAAGGCAGCCATACTCCATCTTCGGGGAAGAACATTTTAAGGTTATTCAAATGGATCTGCTTCACTTTAGTACAAAACTTCCATTCTTACATTACCCCTCCTCCAACATACTTAACTGTGAGGGGGGCTTCTTCTCTAAAAACCAACCTATTGTCAAACTGTCCATAGAGATTCTTCCAGTCGGTAGATGGATCGATGTGGGTATTGCCAGTGAAGACAGTATGTTAAGGGTTAGAACACACATCAGACGCCTTGTTGCCGGCTCAGATGATGTCAAAGTCTGCACTTTATAGCCCTTCACACACACACACACACACACACACACACACACACACACACACACACACACATGAAAACAGTGAATCAGAGCCAGCCTTTCAGAGCTTTACAGCAACATCCATACAGTAGGTGCAGACGTAGACAGTTACATTTAAATGTAAATGTTGTGTTAACACCAATGACAGTACCTTCTTCTCTTCTTCCTCAAACACCGGTTCACTCAAAAACGAGTAGGTCACCAGCGCGCATGTTAAAAAGTAAATAAAATACCATAAAACAGTGCGACTCAGACTGTTGGCCCTTGGAGCAAATTTAGCAACAAGGGGTCGCACTCGATATTCAAGAAGATAAAAGCAATGGCCAAATTCAGGCCCAGGTAATAGTAAAATATCAGGGAAGTAAAAATAGAAAATCGTCAATATGCAGATCTCAGAACTGTCGAATCAATTTGTTTTTTGAATGAGATTGCATTTGTGGCAATCTTGATGGCACCCGGCAGTGAGTTCCACAGCCGTACAGAACTGGGATAAAAAGAATGTAAGTGGCTGTCAATATTTGATGCAGGTATAGTATAACATTGACCGCCACTCCTGGTGCTACTTTTATTCAATACTATACTGTTCAAAAAAAGAAACGCAAAATGAAATTTTGCCACCTGGGGTGGACCATACAGTTGCGAACACGCCAAAAACCGGCCCTGATGTATGTCTTGAACGTCGACGTGCTAGGATAACATTGATTCAGGTTGTCACTATGTGCACGTGCATGTTGTGGGCCAGGTGCGACAGTGCAAACATTGGGTTGTGCTTCTGTTGTTTCGCCTGCAAAGCATGCCCAACTCAGTGGTGAACACACACACACCATGGTCATAGTGCAGTATAAAAGCCGGGTCATTTTGGCAACCGGCAGGCACACCGTACCAAAAAACAGCATGCCACGTTTGAGCCCAGCAGAGAGAGAAAACGCCCTGGGTCGTTTGCAAGTTGGTCAGAGTGCAACTGATGTGGCCCATGCTTTGAATGTCTCCCCCAGTACCATATGCCGACTTTGGACTCGCTTCCAGAGGACAGGGTCATCAGCTGATGCCCCGAGGTCAGGCCGACCTCATATCACAACGCCAGCCCAGGACCGCTTTATACGGCTCAGACATCTCCGCAATCGCTTCCTGCCGGCCTCGTCCACTGTCCAGGCATGCGCTGGTGTCCGTCGCATCTCCGACCAGACTGTCCGGAACAGGCTGCATGCTGCTGGGCTGAGGGCTTACAGGCCCCTACGTGGCAACGTAATGACGGGGCGCCATCGACAGACCAGACTGCAATGGGCTACGCAACACAGACACTGGACACTGAGGAACCATTGGCTCTCGGATGAGTCACAGTTTCTGCTGCAGCGCCATGACAGGAGGCGAAGGGTTTACCGCCGGGTTAATGAACGCAACCAGCAGAACTGCGTCGGCGAGGCACCTCCGCATGGTGGCGGCAATGTCATGGTATGGGGGGCCATCAGCAACACAGGCAGGAGCCAGCTGGTGCGCGTGGAAGGTCACCTGACAGCCCAGCAGTACGTCCAGGTCATTGTTCAGCCACACGTCCTGCCTCTAATGGCCACTCCCAGGGCCGTGTTCCAGCAGGACAACGCCAGGCCCCACACAGCACGCCTGACCACAGCCTTCTTTACCGCCAACAACATCAACACCCTGGCCTGGCCCTCTCTTTCCCCGGATTTGAATCCTATTGAGCACGTTTGGGACGTTTTGGACAGACGCCTGAGAGTGAGGGCCAACGCCCCAGCGACTCCAAATGAACTGTTCCGGGCATTGCAGGCCGAGTGGGCGGCCATCCCACAGCAGACAATCAGGAACATTATTGCTTCATTGCCCCGCAGATGCCAGGCTACCATTGCAGCCAGAGGGGGTCACACCCGTTACTGACTTTGGAAGCGGCCTGGCGATTTCCCTGAGGGTCTGGGGCTGGTTCTTTACCACAGCATTACAGGGGAGACTTCTGTCCTACTGATGACCTGTTTTTGTCATTTTCACATTAAACGTGTTGTCACACTGAGCTTCAATAAATTGTGTTTCAAATCGGCAGCTTGGCATTTTGCGTTTCTTTTTTTGAACAGTATAGTTGTTCCATTGGAATATCAATTACTTTAGCTCTGCCTTTGAAAAAGGTGTTAAGTTAAATAAAAGCTCTTCTCTCTTCTAAGGGTTTCCATTCTAATTTCCTCATGTTCTTCCTAGTATTCCCCTTTTCTCTGATGTGGTTCCCTGTTACGAACCGTGCTGCTCTCTTCTGAATCTTTTCAAGGTTATCAATGTCCTTTAGATGGTAAGGATCCCAAACTGAGCAACCATATTCCAGTACTGGTCTAACCAGTGTTTTTGTAGCAGTCGTCTTTAACCTTTTGGGGGCAGTCATTGATATTCCTGTGTAAGAAAGCTAAGATGTTATTTGCTTTCTTACATACTAAATTGTAATGTTCTTTCCATTTGAGACGACTATCTATAATCACGCCTAAATATTTTGCAGCATTAGTTTCTTTAAGAATAATATTATGGATAGAATAATCTGATCTAATTAGTGAGCGTTTGTTACATATACGCAACACTTGGCACTTTTGAGGGTGAAATTCCATTTTCCAAGTTCTTTCCCACTCTTGTAAAACGTTTAGATCTTCTTGTAGAATGCGTGTATCATTCTTGCTTCTGATTGTTCTATATACTAAACTGTCATCTGCAAAAAGCCTTATAGTAGTTCCAGGAGAGAGATTTCTACTTATGTCATTTATATAAATTAAGAAAAACAAGGGCCCCAGAACAGTTCCCTGTGGTACACCTGACAAGACTGGTTCACAATGGGATGACGACCCTTCCACAACAACTTTCTGCGTTCTCCCAACGAGGAATGATCTAGCCCATTTTAGCAAAGAACCGCCAATGCCAATGTGTTCTAATTTAAGCAGCAGGCCCTCATGGTCAACCTTATCAAAGGCTTTAGAAAAATCTAATAAAATTGCATCTATTTGCTGTCTGTTGTTAAGACAGTTACTAAAATCATTGAGAGTTGTTATAAGTTGAGTCTCACAACTCCTTCGCTGTCTAAAACCATGCTGGGCGTTATTTAAGAAATCATATTTGTCAAAATGGTCCATTATGCTACTATACATTATGTGTTCAAGTAATTTAGCTGATATGGATTAAGAGATACAGGTCTATAGTTCTCTGCTTTTGTTTTGTCACCCTTTTTAAATAAGGGAACAATGCTCGCATCACGCCACTCATCAGGTATTACTCCCTGGTCCAGTGAAGCTTGGTAAAGTAATTGGTATACCTCACTCAATTCATTGGCACATAATTTTAAGAGCTTGCCAGGAACGCCATCGGGACCAGTAGCTTTGTTTTCATTAATATTGGTCAGTAACTTAAATACTCCTGCTTTGTTTACTTTGATGTTTTGCATTTCAGGGAGTTTATCATCATCCTTTAGTCTAACATTAATTAAAGGTTTGGGATTTGAGAAAACTGAACAAAACTGCTTGTTTAGTAAGTTTGCTTTCCCTTCAGGGTCCTGTATTAGGTTATTCTGGTTGTTTCTCAGGTCTGGAATCCCAATGTTGTCCTGTCTCTTACTCCTTATGTAAGACCATAATTTCTTGTTCTGATGATCACCTTCCGAAATCATCGAATTAACATAATTGGAGTGAGCAAGTCTACAGTAGACGGTGAATTAAACGCGGTTTTACATTCAAAATGCTAATTCAATTTCTGCTGTTATTTTAACCCTTAAACAGGTTACAGGGGGTAGATACTAGTCAGTTAAGGAAACGGGTGAACAAAGACGCCTGCTACCAGCACACATATATACGCGCGCGCGCGCACACACACACACACACACACACACACACCTTAACATACACACACACACACACACACACACACACACACACACACACACACACACTCGCACGCACACACACACACACACACACACACACACACACTCACACACACACACACACACACACACACACACACACACACACACACACACACATGCAGAAAGAGAGGACGAGAGAGAGAGAGGATGAGCGAAGAAATATTTCATGCAGGTAGTTGAGCAATCACAAATGCTTCGTTATTTTGACATTCTTCCCTCTAGGACAACAAAACAAAACAAACAACGAAAATGCATGTTAGGATGTACAGCAATACATGTGTGTTCAGAAAATCTTATGTAGGAAGAGCAACAGACGGACAGAGAGGGTAGGGTGCATGAGGAAAGGGCTGGGTAAGGGGGGGGGGGGGGGATTCACTGCTCAGTGTCAGCTGATCGTGACAAGTTTTATCCCCCCCCCCCCCCCTCCTTCCGCCCTTTCCTCACTACCCACCGCCTGTCCTCCGCTCGTTTCAAAGTCTGTGTATGACACAGCGGCATATGACTGTGACTGTAGATTTGGATATGTCTGTTAGGCGCACCGGCGAATACTAAACCGACGTTTTCATGTTTTGCCCGCGATGACTTTCCAGTTCTCACGTTAAGGGCAGATCTTCTTTGATGATGACTCCAGATTTTTTATGTAGAAGTAAAGTGTAAAAGCGTAGCGAATGAGGACAAAGAGAGAGAGAGAGAGAGAGAGAGAGAGAGATCAATTTCAGACATTTGCTGTAAAGACAGCAGCAACAACATCAACAACAACGAAACAACAACAGATGATGAACTGCATTTCTTATGACATACAAGTGTGTGTGTGAGGGGGTAGGGCAGGGGGGGGGGGGGGGGGGGGGGAGAGCACTGGCACCAGGAGTCATTGGAGCTGAACGGTCAAGAATGGATGTCATCAGTTCTGTCAGGAGGTTCGAACCGCTTGTAGTTGCTGACCAACGCTCCTGCTCTTCGTTGAGGTTGACTTGAATGTTTTGGTGGGCAGCCAGCTTGGCGTTATCCTCCACTGAACCGGAGAGGGCCAGGGTGAGAGAAGAAGTGAGAGAAAGAAATGTAATAAGTGGAGCAATAAGAACGACACGCACACATGCACACACACACACACAGCGCGCGCGCGCGCGCGCGCGCACACACACGCACACACTACACACACACACACACACACACACACACACACACACACACACACACACACACACACGCACGCACGCACGCACGCACACACAGAAGAAAGAAAGAAAGAAACCTATTAAGTAAAGAACTGAGAAGACTGACGAGAGGTGAAAGAGGTACCGACACCCCCTCGTTTTGAATCACGGGAAAAATGGCTTTGGGAGACGAATGAATACAATCAACATCAACGTGTGGGCAGCCAATCGATCATCAGCTTTTTTTAAAAAACTGTTTCCAGATGTGTCAAGCTGTTTCCAGATATGTTGAGCAATTTCCAGATATGCTGAGCAATTTTCAGATATGTTGGGCACATTTCCAGATAAGCTGAGCAATTTCCAGATGTTAGAGCTGTCTCCAGATGTGTATGTTGAGCAATTTCCAGATATGTTGAGCAATTTCCAGATGTGTAAAGTTGTTTCCAGATGTGTTGAGCTGTTTCCAGATGCGTTGAGCTGTTTCCAGATGCGTTGAGCTGTCTCCGTTGAGCTGTTTCCAGATGTGTTGAGCTGTTTCCAGATGTGTTGAGCTGTTTCCAGATGCGTTGAGCTGTTTCCAGATGCGTTGAGCTGTTTCCAGATGCGTTGAGCTGCTTTGTGTGTGACGTTCTCCCAGCTGTTGTTGCTGAGCAGGTGTTCACAGCCCTGAAGGTTGCCGCTCGTCAGCACGGGAAGATGGAGCCAAGCTGTGACCGGGGCAATCTTTTCCCGGATTCAGAATACGGTTCTCTCCACGAGCTGTTGGTTCGGCAGGTGAGGACTGCACTTCTCTGGGTCCTGGCCGCACCTTTGGGTGTATTTCATTCTTTTCTCATCTCTCCACAGCGCCGCTCTCGATGTGTGGGACTTTGAACAAAGGTGTCGAGTCGTCTATGCCGGCGTCTGTGTTGGTGGTCGTCGGTCTTTCTGGGGAGCGCGTGAATGTGTAGCCGGCTGTATGAACGTGCTACCATCTTTTTTTCTTTTTCTTTTTCTCTGATCACAGCTTCATTTCCTCTATTCCAAGTCTGTCCGTATTCACGAAATGTATTTAATTGAACGGGTATAGGATCATGAAGGGGAAAAAAAAAAAGTTGGTTTCACCTTTTTTTTTTAAGGTTCATTTCTGTAGGGAGCTTATCGTAGAATATCCTCTTTTCCTCCTCTTCATGTTGTGTTCTTCTAGCATTCTATCACTTTCTTTCCTAATCGAATATGTCTTTCAAAATTATTGTTTGTGTGGAATGAAAGATTGTATTTATTGAAAATAAAGATCCCCGCTGGTCTGTTGTCTGCAATATGTGAAATTGGGAATGGGACCTGTGACGGTACAAAGTGTCCGCAGAAACAATGTGTCCGCATGCGGACACTTTGTTCCCTGCGGACACTTTGTACCGTGAACTGACATTCAAAGTGTCCGCAGAAATCCTGCGGACACGTTGTTCCGCGAGTTGACATATAACTTACAAAAGCGGAACAAAGTGTCCGCAGCCGTTTCAGCCTCAGTGTAAGTGGGTGAATGTGCACGTACACTCCCATGCGCGTGCATGCGTGTGTGTGTGTGTGTGTGTGTGTGTTGTGTGTGTGTGTGTGTGTGGTGTGTCTATGTGTGTGTGTGTGTGTGTGTGTGTGTGTGTGCGAGCGCGCGCGCGCACGTGAGCGTAATCTAAACTTTGTGCACTATTGCACAAAAAAGTAGTCAACAAATTTGAAAAAAAAATTTTAATTAAAATGCACACACACACACACACACACACACACCGCGCGCGCGCGCGCGCGCGCGCATGGGAGTGTACGTGCACATTCACCCACTCACACTCAGGCTGAAACGGCTGCGGACACTTTGTTCCGCTTTTGTAAGTTATATGTCAACCCTCGGAACAACGTGTCCGCAGGATTTCTGCGGACACTTTGAATGTCAGTTCACGGTACAAAGTGTCCGCAGGGAACAAAGTGTCCGCATGCGGACACTTTGTTTCTGCGGACACTTTGTACCGTCACAGGACCCCCGGCGTCTATTGTGCGCTTGTTTGAAGCTATGTTGTTATACAAGTAGACTCTATTTCTGAAACTGGAAATATTCATTAAAGTCGTTACGAAAATTTGATCTGTGTGGGTTTTTTTTTTCTTAAAGTTTTATTTTGTTTTTGGATTTGATTCCATGGTCAGTCGATAGGCGAAACTTTGTTTGGGCCTGCAGCAAGTAGTAATCATTGCGAAAAACAGTTTTCTTTTATTTGAACGTTG
>CM031602.1:67014810-67039810 GCA_018398815.1 Conus ventricosus
TCGGGCGTATCTTTTTCTTACCTGTGAACAGGAAGAAACCCAACGAATGATTTGGATAATGTAGAAAGTTTATTTCCACCACTGGATTTTCTTCTGTCACTGAAAAAAAAACAACAACAAAAGAATACTCTCTCTCTCTCTCTCTCTCTCTCTCTCTCTCTCTAATCCTATCCCTCTCTATATCTTACATTTTCGTGTCTTCTACCCCTCCTTCCACCCCTCCCGTCTTTCTGTGTGTCTCTGTCTCTGGCTTCATCTCCGTGTCTGTATTCTCTCTCGGCTTTATAACTCGACTTTTTTTTTTTTTTTTGGCATGTCTATCTCCAACTACTTGAAAACATTAAACGACTATGGGCTTTTTTCATGTTGCTCTCTCTCTCTCTCTCTCTCTCTCCAGATTTCGGAGTATTTTCTTTCACACATCAACTCCAGCTGCACAGTAACCAAGCTGCATCGTGGCGCACGTGACACTGTTCACGTATGTTTGGGTCATAGTGTGGTGCCGAGTCTCGGAATTAGGAGTAAGGTTCCCCTGGACGACGGAAACGATCTCAAATGCAGCCACGAGTAAGAAAGACATGGACCATGCATGCTGCCACTGAGCTGGATCAGATGTTACCCTTTAATGTCCCACCTCCTCCTTCCCCCCACTCCCTTCCTCTCCGTCCCCCCACCCTTATCCCCTCGGCCTCTCTCTCTCTCTCTCTGCATCGAGCTTACGATGGGAAAGGATGCTGATTCGAGTCCCGAGGGAACTCAACATAAAAAATGGGCATTTTCGTTCGTCGCCCATCTTCTCTTTTACCATAGCAGATTTTCTCTGAGTGACATTCGGGCCCCACTCCCTTGGGAAAGCGCGTCGCCACTATACTATGCCACCATTTAAGAAAAAGATCTGCCAATGTCCGGTGCCACTATTTCAAAAAAGCCCCCTGTATGCGAACATATTTTTTGCAGCCTGTGAATGTGATCGTTTCCGACGGAATTTCACCAGGATCACGTCTCGGGTTGTCATGGGTGCTTTTATGTGCACTGCTAAATGCATAATGCATAGGGGACGTCTCAGTTTATTGCCTCATCCGAAAGTGTTGTAGCAATGGTGTCGTCCTTTCCCTTCACTATACCATGGGATGATTCTCCTTGACTGCCCTTTACCTAAGACAGGTGTGAATGTTAGTCCCACATGTTAAAACCAAACCAAGCACCCGCTAAATAGACGCGGGGGGGGGGGGGGGGGGGGGGTCGGAATAGCTCAGCTGGTAGAACGCCTGACTTGTGATCCTGGTGATCTTGGGGTTGCTGGTTCGAATCTCCGCCGAGCTATTTCAGGACAGGGGTTTGTTTTCTCCCCTCGGATTTAATGGTGGTTCTGACTGTATTTCCCAAAAAGTCTTTCGAATGAGAATACAAATAGAGGTTCTGTGCGTGAGCACACGCATATCTTGCACACACGTAGAATAATTCAAGCAGCTTTCGGAAGAACCTGTGAAAAATGGAAGGCTGTGTGAGAAATATGAGTGACTGACATTCGGTTGAATAACACGAGAAACGACAATATAGCTGGCAGCTCTATCAAGGTAGGCAACCCGTTATGTTCGCGTTCCCACTGTCGGAGTGAAAGTTGTGCGTGAAAGTTCTGAGTGATCGTGGATCACTCAGGAGTGAAGCGACAAAGGGCCCTTTCACTCCAAAATAGTGGGAATGCATTTGGGTGATCGGTGTGAGTGATCTATTTGGGGAGCTGACCCAAGCATTTCAATCCAAAAAATGCCAAGTCACTCATATTGGACTACTATCGCCCGCGCGGCCTCGCCTCGCCTCAGACTGTGGCTGGCAAGGCTCGCACGCAACCGAAAATTTTCCCGCGGTATGCAAATTGGACACGATAAATGCAGTAGGTGCCACTTGTGTTTAAACATGTTTGAACACAAATCTCGACCACGGAGTGATCTGACCGTGCACAATCACTCAAAGCTGGCTAGGAGTGAAAGGGTCTGGTAGTGGGAATGCTACCTGCATTTATCGAGAACTTTAACGAATTTAGGCCCAAAAACACGATCACTCCGTCATTTCGCTCATAGTGGGAAGGGGGTTTTAAACGAGAGTATGGATTGTGACACGGCGTTCCCACTGTCGGAGTGAAAGTTGTGCGTGAAAGTTCTGAGTGATCGTGGATCACTCAGGAGTGAAGCGACAAAGGGCCGTTTCACTCCAAAATAGTGGGAATGCATTTGGGTGATCGGTGTGAGTGATCTATTTGGGGAGCTGACCCAAGCATTTCCTGTGGGCCACGCTCGCCGCGCCTTGCCTCAGATGTGGCTGGCAAGGCTCGCACGCAACCGAAAATTTTCCCGCGGTATGCAAATTGGACACGATGAATGCAGTAGGTGCCACTTGTGTTTAAACATGTTTGAACACAAATCTCGACCACGGAGTGATCTGACCGTGCACAATCACTCAAAGCTGGCTAGGAGTGAAAGGGTCTGGTAGTGGGAATGCTACCTGCATTCATCGAGAACTTTAACGAATTTAGGCCCCAAAACACGATCACTCCGTCATTTCGCTCATAGTGGGAAGGGGGTTTTAAAGCGCTTTTACCTGCTTGCTCTTTAACAAAGGATATGGGCTATATGAGTAATCTCAATAACGATAATAATAACATAAAACAGTAACAATCAGTTGTAGACCAATATCTGATTAGAGACTGTGTGCTTGCAGGAATAATTTCTGGCCATAGAGATTCAAGAAATCCTTGATCTGGCATGATTGCTATATTGATTTGTATAGTGTTGATATGATTTGTCGAAAAAAGACAGTTATTACGATGTACGCGCAGAACTTACTGACTATCAACTTCAGTTTATTGATTATGGAGAAAGAAAAAAAAAAACGCGACAGAAGGGAGCTATGTGGTTTCAATTGTTATGAGCGAAGCGAAAGTTCCGTTTCATCAGAATTCAGTGACATGTCATTTAAATGTTGCGAGTATATAAAGTGTCCACATTGTTTTGTGATGATGTAAACGCCACTTCTAAGTTAGAACTGCTCATGTGAACCGTAGTACACTCACTGGAAATGTTCACATGATTGAATCCTCGATATAAAGAGGGAGCTAAACTGATGTTAATCAAAATAAGAGGGGACCCAATTCTGAGCCCTGGGTTGACGATGTGAAACAGGTAACAAATCTGACAAGTTGGTGATAACACATTTTGCTGACTTATTATCAAACATGATGTGCTAACTGGAGAGTATCTCTTGTTCTGCTGTATGACAACAGTTTTCTGGATAATAACTTGTGGTCAACACCACCTACAAAATCACTAAACAGTGTTCCACAATGTACATTTTGTCTGTGATTAACTGTTCATTAGCTTAAAATGGCCAACTGTGTACACACACACACACACACACACACGCGCGCATGCACGTACACACACACGTTGGATCATCCTATCGACTGTTCATGGAAAAAACAGGTGACACCATTTCGCCGCTTATGTGAAATGTCGCTTTAGTTTGACGTGTTCCAGGTGGCTGTCGTTTTACTTGAGTCGTTGAACCGGATGTCGCTCGCCTGGACGGTCTGTTTGTTTTAAGCGGGAATGAACCTTTAAAAAGGGCATCTGTCGTGTGTTACTGTGACCTCCGGGTGACATGGGATACGCACAAAACTCATGCAGAGAGATGCATTCAATCATCACACCTTTTCTCCACACGTTCACCGATCAGCCAGCTATATACCGGCCATCTAAACCGCATTGCGAATGTTGTGTAACCAACGTCAGACAACTTTGTGCTGAACAAGAACTGTCTTATCTTTACAATGTAATTAAATGTCAAACAACAGAAACGTTTTTACCCTCATTGTAAAAAAAAAAAAAAAAAAAAATTGTAGCCAAAACTCTGGCTTTTTATCGATCAGTTAACATTTTCGAGAACGGAATTCATGATGCCAGAAACCTGTCTTCATGAAATTTTGCAGATGTACGAGTGATGTGTTTGTGATCGGTTCCACCCCACCCCCAATTCCTTGCCTCTCAGCCACGTTGGACGTACTGGAAAAGGTCGATGAGATTTCTCAATCATGTAATGTGGTTCAGTGAAATGCATGTGGTCGATTGATGTGTCACTTATTGAAGCTCTTGGGGGGGGGGGGGGGGGGGGGGGGGGAGGGGGGCGTATCCTTTGCGAAAAGCTGAGTGTAGAAATCCTTTTAATCCACAATGCATGAGATTCATTAAACTGAGATTCAAGTGCCCTCAGAGTATAAGTTCTATAGCATGTTGGTGCTTCCATTATTGGAGTGAAAATCCGGTCAACAATTTCTTATGGGTTCTGTACTTACATCCAGACTGTCAGGGTTTTTTATTTTTATTTTTTTTTAATTTGATTTTTAATCAGTCTGAAACAATGCCAAAGCTATGGAGTTCGAGTCAACGTCGAGCAGAGAGAGAGAGAGAGAGAGGACGGGGGGGGGGGGGGGGGGGGGGGGGGGGGGGGAACATATACAACAATGATAATGATAATAATAACAATAACAACAGTAATAATAATAATAATAATAACATTGATGATGTCATCAAGAATTATGATATTGCTAATGATGTTGTTGAAAGAAATTAGATAAGAAAGGAAAAACACGATGCGAGGTAAAAAAAAAAAAAAAAATGATGAGCCGCCTGTTTTGACAGGTGATTGTCTCTGAATGACGGAGATGGAGAAAATGGGACAGCCTAGGCAGACACGGTGCACATTGTCTGGTAAAGAATCATGACTAACTGGCTAGCCCGATAGCACAAATGCAGGGATGGGGGTGGGGCGAAGTGGGGGTTCTATCAATTTGAACGTGGGTATCCTGTTAGCAAGTGCAATATCTCGGTTTAAGGCAGAACTCTCTCTCTCTCTCTCGCTCTCTCTCTCTGAGTGTTCAGTTCAGCGGTTATTTTAACGTCTGTTGAAAATGGACGATATTAGACTATATTGAAAGGCAACAGAGATCACTGAGAATGTCTGAACTGCAGTCGCTGGTCATTTTCTCTCACCTCTTTCCTTCACATGTTGGAATCTAGACACTCCACATCTTTACACTTATCAAAATACTTTTTTTTAAAATTCACAACAGTCTGCCCAACTCTGACTGGGCAATAACGTGTGCGATGTCCGTAATACATGTGTCATATGAAATATGGTCAGTGCTTTCAAAATATACAGTATTCATATCTTTCAATTTGTATCGCCCTGTTAAAATTGGGCAGTCTAGTATAGTATATGGTGGCCCGAAATGTTTCCCTCACATAACCTGACACCAGCAGATAATTTTGTGTTCCATGTGTTTAACCTAAGTTTATTGATTATCTGTGCTATATATCTCGGGCAGGAAGGCAATTCATGTGACTCCTGAGTGAAATTTCTGTTATGTGTACAGTTTTCCAACAAGTGAAGTATTTCACTTATAGGTAGCTTCAAAAGACATTCAGAAGTAGGTTTAACATTTCCCAAACCTCCCTGTTTAGCCAAATTAACTGCTATTTCATTCCACTTTAAGCCGCAATGTGATGGTACCCAGCAAAAATCAATGCCTATACATCGATTTCGTAAACAGTGACTAACGTATTTATTTTCATAAAAATAAGTCTATTCTAGCTTTGCAGTTCCACTGTTGGTGATGATTGATTGTAGAATTGATTTCGAATCAATGCACAGCAATGTATTAAATATGGCCATTGGTATGTTGGATCAGTCATAGAATTACATTTTGATTAATTTCAAACACAGCAAAAGAAAATGATAGTAGTCACACACACCACACACACACACAAATCTGAATAACGAAACAATGTTCAATGGCTTTAAAAGATGAAGAATCATATAGATCTAGACTGAAACTCAACCAGCACCATGTGTTCGCATTGTTCTATGGTTGTAACATTTCATATCACTAGGCCTACTGGAGATTTTGTCGCCATTGCGGACAATTTCTTGCGAGCACGGAACATGTGTGTGGAGCTGGTCCTGGCTGTCCTCCTGGGCCTCTGCCAGAACAAGGGAGGGATCCTTTTGCCAGGGTCATGGGCCGGGATGCTGGGGCTTCAGCTGTTTGGGTGTATGCTGTCTTTCAAGGTTCTGTAACTGGTGGAGAGGTTCTAATGAGAGGCAAAAGTGACCCAATAAAGATGCGCGTTAAAGAGCTCCCTGTCAGAAAGTAACGCACGGGTGGCACTCTGCTCACAACTACTTTCGTCTTCGGCCGCTGTGAGTGAATCTTCCTCACGGTCTGTCTAACGTATCATTTGCTGTTTTCGAATTTTGCCCCTTCAAGTCATTTAGCCACAGGGAAACATCATGTGTTGGCTAGTGGGAAATTTAAACCCCAAACCCCCCTTTTACCAAAAAAAACGTTTACCAAAATTTTTTTCCCCTTTTTGGGGGTTTCCCCCAAAAAAATCCAAAAATTTTGTCCCCGGTTTGATTTTTTTTAAAAAAAAAATAAGATTTTTTTTTTCCCCCCCTTTGGGGAGGGAAATGAAAATTTACAAAATGCCCAGAGTTTAAAAGGTTTGGAGGGATCAGAATTAATTTTGTTTTTAAAAAAAAAATTTGTAGGTAAAAAACCCCAAAATTGTAAAAAAATGTTAAATTTTTAAAAATAAAACAAGCCAAAAAAAGCACCTTTTCCATTTTTTGGGGGGCATTTTTCATGGTATAAAATTTTGTCCCCTTTTTTGGGCTTTTCCGGGGGGGAAAGTTTTGGGTTTTTTTCCCCCCGGGCCCCAAAACAAAGGGTTTTTTTCCCAGGGCATGGGGGGGAGGGGGTTAGCTTTTTGGGTTTTTTTTTTTAATTTGAAAATTAATTCTTAGGAAATAAATAAAAGGGCCGTTAAAAGTTTCAAAAAACCCGGGGCCCTTTTAAAATTTTCCTGGCCGGGTTTGGGAAATCCCCCGGGCTTAAGTACTTTTTTTTTTTTTAAGTAAGGGACCCTGGATAAAAATGGGTCGGTTTGTTTTTTATTCACAGTTAAAACCTTTATTTGTATTTAAAGAAATTTTTAATCAGGCTTAGACCCCCCTTTGCCTAGAATTTGGGAGAATTATAAGAACCCCAATAGAATGAAGGGGGGGAATTATTTTAATTGACTAGTTCCTGGTTTTGGGGTTTTTTATTTTTTGGGGATTTTTTACTTTTTGTGCTTTTTTTGTAATGTTTTTTTTTTTCTTTTTGTTTTGAACGCCGTTTTTGGGGTTTTTTTTCCCCCCCCCCCCCCCCCCTTTTTTTTTTCTTTCTTTGTGCTTTGGGATTTTTTAAACCCCCTTTCCACCCAAAAAACACCATACGTTTGTGAATTTTTGGCTGGTTTTTTTTCCCTTGGGTTGTTCGGGGGGGAAAAAGGGAAAAGAGGAAGAAAGATTGTTTGGGTTTTAGGGGAAGGGGGTTTGGTGGGGGTGTTGGGGGGAGAGGGGAGAGGGGGGGTTTGGGGTTTTGGGGTTTTTGGGTTTTTGGGGTTGGGGTAAAAAGGGGTGTGGGGGGGGGAGGCGGGCCGGGGGGGGGGTTTTTTTTTTTTTAAAGGGGGTTTTTCCCGGGGGGTGGGCCCGGGCGTGTTTTTGCTTTCCTGGTTTTTTTGTTAAAAAAAATTTTTGTTTTTGGCGGGGGGGGAAAAATTTTTTGGGGGTTTGGGTTTTTGTTTTTTTGGGGGGTTTGGGGGAAGTTTTGGAAAAAAAAAATAATTGGTAATTTTGTTTAAAAAAGAGAGCTTATTTTTTTAAAAGCTGTTTTAAATTTTCAATTTTCAAAAAAAAGGGCTATTAGGTGGGGGGGGGGGGGGCCCCCACCATCAGGTTTTGGGCCCTGGGGGTAGGGGAAAAATAGGGGGGTTTTAAAACCCCCCCCCCCCCCCCCCCCCTTTTGGGGGGGGTTTTTTGTAGGTTTTGGGGGGTTTGGGGGGGGGAAGGGGGAGAGGGGAGGGGAGGGAAAAAAGGGGAGGGGGGAAGGGGGTTGTTTTGTTTTTGCCCGGGGTTTTCCCGGGGAACTTTTTTGGAAAAGTGCCGGAAACTCCTAAAAAAGGCGTGGGGGGGGGGGGGGGGGGGGGGGGGTTGGGCCTCCCCTTTTCCCTTTCTCTCTCCCCCCCCCCCCCCCTTTTTTTACCTTTTGCCCCCCAAAAAGGGGGGATCGCTTAACCCCCTTTGCCCACTGCAAGAAGGGGGGTTGTTTTTTTGGGCAGGGGAAAGCAGAAGGGGTTTTTTCGCCCTGGGAAGGCATTTAAGCGGGGGACGGAAAAAAAAGGGGGGGGGGGTTTTGGGGTTTTTTTTGGGGGCCAAAGGGGCTGGCGGTGGGGGGTTGGGTTTTTGAAATGGACGCCCCGGGGAGGTGGGGGGGGGGGGGGGGGGGGGGGCGGGAGTGGGAGGAGGGAGAAAGGGGGGGGGGGGGGGAGGGGGGCAAAAGACACTCCCCCCAGTCCCGCCGCCTCCGCCCTGATTTTTTTTCCACGGTTCTGGTTGGCCGGCCAGGGGGGGGTGACAAGGGTGGCATTCCAAAAAAGTTCTAAAAGTGGATATCGGTGAAAGCGTGTATTTTTGAAAGGGTGTCAGGAGGGTAAACCTTCTCTCCTCTTCTCTCTCTCTCTCCCCCAGGGGGGAGGCTGGAGGGAAAAAAGCAGTCAGTGTTTCTTACTGGAGGCATTGAAAAAGCAATCCCCCTTTTGTCCCTGAAAAAGTCACCCCAAACCCAAAAAAATGTGAATTATGCCGAGGCAGAACCTAGCACGCGTAGTTGTATTGCGAGTTTTTATTGCAGGCACAGTTGGGTTATGACGTCATAGTAAACCCTCCCAAAACATCTTTTCTGATAACTGCAAAAAAACGTGCAACACGGGATACTGTGATTGCAGCAAAAGCCCTGCTGTCCCCCCTAAAAAACACATTGGCGTTTTACTGACACTGTACGACTTTCCCCGGTTAATACAGACCAGAGAAATCAATCCCTTGGCATGCTGGGGGGGCATGCTCCTCAGGGCCCCACAACCCTTTTCAATGTACAACATAACCTAAAAGTCTTCGACTCGGCACCAAAACTGGAGTGTAAACGACCGTCCCGCCAGGCGTCCAACGTGTGACGCGGCACGAAGGACCCCTACATTTTCACGCAGCACCCCCGGAATCGTTTTCCCGCCAGTGCACAAAAAGCCCGCAAAACTTTGGGGGCTAGAGAAAAACCAATAGCAGCCCGTACCCGTGCGTCGGCGCTGGGGCGAGGGTACGGGACGTCGACCATACAAAGGGCGTCTTAACCCTCGCCTCGACTAGCACGCAGCGATGGGCTGCGAGGTGGTTTCTGGGGAAAAAGGGTTTGGGGGGAATGTTTTTTTTTTCGGATGAATCCGGGTTCAAGTCTCTTTCCCCGGGTGGCCGTGACGTGTGTATCGACGTCAGGGCGAACGTTTTGCGCACCCTGTGTCATTTGGGGAGGTCGTTATGGGGGTGGGGGGTAAAGGTCGGGGGGCCCTAAATGCTCAAATTTGATCGGGGCTTGTGTTTGTGCCAGCAACTTGGGCAAGCCTTATATTGACATGTTCTTGGCCAGTTTTCTTCCCCTTTTGGGGACAGCTGGTGGCAAAAGACTTGTGTTTCAGAGGGAAAAGCTCGACCCCCCACAGCCCTTCCACACGAAAATTTCCCTTTGGCGCAATGTGGAGTCTGCAGTGGCCCCCGTGCCCCCGAATTAAACCCTTGAAATTTGGGGACGAAATGGACGACGGTGCAAGGGCAGCAGAATCCCCCCTCCCTTTTTGGCTCACCAAGCATTGCAGCATCCGGAACGTGATACCGATCCGTATATCCCTGTTTGTGCGCTTCAAAGCCCCCACGTTTGCAAACTTTTTGGGTTTGTGCTCAAGGGGGACCACCAAGTATTGACAGTGTATTCCTTTTGTCGGCCTAAATGGGCTTCACTTCGGTGATGTGCACTGTTATAGGCAAACTAATGTACAGTGGTGCCTTTGTCCCCGTTTTGCTTGTGTGTGTTTGTTTTTTTTCAATAAAATTGCGTTGACAAGGGAATTGCGTTTTTTTTTCCTCTCAGTTATTTCCCCGTAAATAAAGAAATTTGTCTTGTGTTGTTTGTCTTTGTGTGTGTGTGTGTGTGTGTGTGTGTGTGTGTGTGTGTGTGTGTTGGTGGTGTGTGTGTGTGTGTGTGTGTGTGTGTGTGTGTGTGTGGTGTGGGTTTTGTGTGTGTGTGTGCTCTCTCTCTCTCTTCCTTCTGTGGTGTGTTTTGTGTGTTTGTGTGTGTGTGTGTCTACTACCGTCCTTCATTTTCTCTGTCGGGGGAAAACAGTGGACGCCGGCCCCTGTGGATGGTGAAAAAAAGTTTATGACCCGGAGCCTTTTAAAGGCTATTGAAAAAATGCCCGGGGGGGATGGGTTTTCTTTTCAAATAAATTCGGCCCGCCCCGTCCAAAAGGGAAAATGCGCGCTCTCGCTGCTTGCGTACGTGTGTGTGTGTGTGTGTGTGTGTGTGTGTGTGTGTGTGTGTGTGTGTGCGCGCCGCGCGGTGGTGTGTGGTGTGTGTTTTTTGTGTGTGTGTTGTTTTTGTGCGGCGTGCGTGCGGGTGTGATCATGTCCCGTTATGGGTACGAGAGCACGCGTCAACAACGTGTTTCGCCACCCTTTAACCCAGTGATTCACCCCTCCCCTTTGCTACGTCACATGTGGTAGCCCAGCAAGTCGCCCAAATGGGTTCCCGGGCACACAGCGTGTGGTTCGGGGCCCGCTTTGAGACGTCATGCACGGGGGGTGTTTTCATTGGGTTTGGGCCTGCAATGTCGTAAACTCGTTTTTAGTCTTTTCCTATAAAAAATTTTTCTGCCCCATTGGGGGGTTGTTTAACGCAAAATCAAGGAACGGAATAAACCAAATTTTGCAGTTTTTTTCAGAAAATGTCATACAGTAGCTTTGTTTGGTTGGTTGGGGTTTTTTGGGGGGTTGTTGATGTTGGGACGTCAAACCGGAGCAAGAAGGAGGGAAGGTTGATAAACCGTTAGTCGTTCGGCAAGAAGTCAGGCATAGATGTGTCGCCTGATGATTTAGGCAGCGCAGGAACAAGACCCTTCGCTCGTGAAGTCTTGGGAGTTGGCAAGAGGTGGAGAGAAACAGGAGGTTAGAGGAGGTGAGACAGAATTTCTTGTGAAGGGCGGGCTGTTGTCCCGAGTGTTCACCAAGGGGAAGACAGGTAAGGTGACCACTCAGTTAGAGGTACCAGCGGGTTATCGTGACACTGTCATGTCAGTGGGTCACGAGTCGCTCATGGCGGTCATCTCGGCACCAGCAAAACAGCTGACCGAATCTTTGATGACTTTCATTGGCCAGGAGCAATGGCAGACATCAAGCGTTTCTGCATGTCATGTGACGTGTGTCAAAGGTCAGCCACAAGAGGGGTGAAGAGGAAGGCGCCTCTTAAACAGCCTCCTTTAATTGACACACCGTTCAGGAGGGTGGCTATTGATCTGATTGGCCCAATCTCGCCCGTTCCAAAGGTGGGCACAGGTATGTGTTGACACTTGTGGACTACGCGACTGTCAACCTCGGTGTAATGTCAGTGGAGGAAGGACTAGCGCACAGCCCAAACACACTCACAGCTTGCTTACGATCTCATTCATATATCATGCATTCGTCACATAAAACCCACTAGTAAAGTCTATAACTTTACTACACATGATCATAGAACGAAACATCAATGCATATGGAATCAAATGAAATAAAAACATTCTCTCTTTCCTGAACTTCACAAAATCATTTATCTAAAACATCATTAACTAACCCGGGTATAAACAGATTTCTACTTTACCTGGCCAGGTGATCTTAACTATTCACGAATCACTGTCTTTTCTTTTCTTTTCTTTTTCTTTTCACTGTCACTTTCAAACACGACACACTGCCGGCACTGGTGTTGGTCTGATGGCGCCTGGTCAGGTGAGACTGTTGGCGTTGGTCTGTGGTTTCTGCTTGGCGAAGTGACGCTGCCAGGTATGAGGTCGAACCCCCGGTTAGGTTAGAACAGTGACTATCAACATCGATCTGTTCTCTTTCTTTCTTCCTGCATTAACGCATTGCACTCTCTCTCTCTCTTCCTCTCTTCTAGTCTGCTCTTATCAAATGGACATGGTTGCTTTTCTTTTCTTTTTTTCTTTTTTTCTTTTCCTTCTTCATAAATTAGCAACTCTCTCTCTCTCTCCACATCTCTCCTCAGTCCTTCCTCTGCAGACTATCTCATGCTAATTCTCTCAACTTGGTTCTCTTCTCTCCTCCCCTCATCTCTCTGCTTTTCTCTCAAGCAGACCTAGAACCTCTCCCTCTCTCTGTTTCTCTCTTCGTTCTCTCCTCTCTTCATCTCTCTGCCTTTTCCTCGTGCAGAGACTACACCTAAAACCTCCTCATCTCTCTGTCTCTGTTCGTTCTCATCTCCCTGCCTTCCTGTAGGCGAGAGCCTACTCCCCCGAACTCCCCTCTCTCTCTCTCTGTCTGTTCGTTTTTTTCCTCCTCCCCTTTCTCTCCCTCCCCACTTTCCCCTTTATGCCCCCCTAACCCCGGGGCCCAAAGGGGCCCCAGTCCCAAATTGGGGTCAGAAATTTTTACCGCCCGGACCCCAAAGGGTTATCCCCCTCAATTTTTTTTGGATGTTCAAATCATGCGGCCCGGGCAAACACCCCTTACTCTTGTGGGGGTAAATTTGGTCTTTTAAATTGATTAGCTAAAAATTTACCCCCCCCACACACTCCCTTCCCCCCCTCCCCCCTTTTCCTGTTTTAAAATGCGAACGTCCGACTAACAAGGGGAATTTGGGTTTCCACAAATTGGCCGGTTAAGGCTGGGCCCGGCATGGGGGTCCGTCTGGGCAGCTTCGAGGGTGGGTTTCAAACCCGGTTATTTGGGCCCTGGCGGGACAGAACGTCTTTGGAGCCCCCCCCCTTTGCTTAATTGGCCGGACCCAAATTTGGGCCCCCGTCTTTTGACCCCTTTGAATGTTTGAGTTTGGATTTATGTCCATTTTGGTTGTGGCCGCGACTGACCACACTTCGGTTGTTTTGAATTTTGACCGTGACAATTTTCCCCCCTTGGGAAAAAAGGACTATGCCCGCTTGTCCAAACAAGGGGTACAAAAAAGAAAACCCAACCAAATTTGTTTGACCACAGTTTACACGGGGCAAAGTTTAAAAAAAAATATTTTTTCAAAAAACGGTTTTAAAGTTTTAAAAAATATATTTAAGGAATACCATCCAATGAGTTATCTTTGACTTTGCGCTTTTGGGTTTTATTTCGACTCTTTTTAAAAACGACCTCTTTTGCGCCCTATGAAATTCCCCCTATTTTGCGGTTTTGCCACCCCCCCTTTCCCCCAAAATTTCTTATGAAAAGCCAATTTTTAATATGATCGCGACCCTTGACACTTCACTGAGGAATCTCCATCCTACTTTTTGAAAATTAATCCCTCATAAAACAAGCGTGTTTGCCCAAGCATAACTACTCCCATAAACCCAAGTCCACAAGAAAAAAAGAAAAAGTTCACACAAAAAAAATAGAACCTTTCCCAACGGGGAAATTAAAAACCCATACCCAAATAAAACAAACTGTAAATCCCCCCTTATTATCAACAAAGCCCCCCGGAATGACTGTTCCCTTGGTTGCAGCTTGCTAGACTAAGGTTTAAATTGTCGCCCCGGGACTTTTTCTGTGACCGGGAAGGGTACTGAAACTGGGTTTCCGGTGGGGCTCCCCCAATCCCTTTTGCCCAACGCAAAACCCCGGGCTGTTTTTTGCGGTGCCTCCTGCAGGAATTTGAGTGGTTGGGTGATCTTTTCCTCTATCACGAATTTTTTTCCCCAACAAGTTTTTGGGGAACTTTCCCACGGCCCACCGACAGCTAAACACTCCTTTCACCGTTGCTTTACCCTTTTCCACTTTTTTCAATTTTCCTGCTAGCATATCTCACGGAAACTCGCCCCTTCATGCCCCCTGTAACAATTACTGCCCTACCCCACCACCTGATGCATCTGTCCGCAAAAAAAAGGGTTTGGTTTTTTGGGTAGCTTAAAGATGGGACGGGAATTTGTTTTTCCCAACACCGTTTCTGCAGTGCTTTGTCTGAAAGGTCTGACCACTCAAACCATGCCGGTTTCCCTCCCTTGTTTAAAAATTCACTGAGGGGAAAGGGGGATTGCTGCGAAATTTGGAAAAAAAATTTCCCCTATAAAACCCCAAATAAAACCTAGCGGGTCTCCTGATTTTCTTTTTTGGGTTTTCCCTTTGGTCTTTTTAAAATTCATCTTTTCCCCACTTTCCCCCTTTCTGGCTGCTTTGTGTCCCCTCCGACAAAAAAAACCTGGGAAAAACTCCAAATGTCTAGCCCTTCTTACAGTGAAAACTTTTCCCTATAACTTTTTGGGAAAAATTTAGGCAAAAAAAAATCTCCCCTTCTTTGCGGGGTCTCCTTTCTTTCATAAATTGATTGCGGCTGCGCCTTGTGAATCATCAAAGATCGGTCACCCTTTTTCCCCCCCGGTCCCGAGATGACTCCCCATGACCCGACTCGTGACCCACTGACATGCATTTCCCCGGGAAACCTGGGGGGGTACCTCTAACTGGTGGTCCCCTTTTTCCTTTTTCCCGGGGGGTACCTCGGTACAACAGCCCCCTTTCAAAAGAAATTCTGTTTCCCCTCCTTCACCCCCGGGTTTCTCTCCCTTTTCCCCAACCCCAAAGATTTCCGAGCGAAGGGGTTTTTGGTTTGTGCGCCCTAAACAAATCAGGGACACTTTCTTCCCCCCGACTTCCTTCCTGGAAAAACCCTTGGGGTTTTTAAAAACCCTTTTTCCCTCCTTCTTGCTCCGTGTTTAAACCCTGCGGGCCCCTGTAGCAGTAAAACCAAACTCGGATCCCCTGGCCCCTTGCCCAAATATTTCCAATGATCAAATTTTAAAGGGGTTTCTCCATCCCAAAACGCAGACAACTCCCCGGGAAAATTTTGGGGGTACTACTTTATTTAGAACGGGAAAACCCCTCACGGCCCATAAATTAGGGGAAGGGTCTGGATTTGCCCTGTCTAATCCCCTTTATCGCCCAGCGTTGTTTTATACCCGCTGGAACAACCAGTGTCTCGTAACACTTTACCCTCTGTTTGGCCTTTCCACCTTCTTCCCTGGTAACAAACCCTCCCCTCCCCCCTTTCCCCCTCCTCCCTGACACTGACTGCTGCCGTGTACCCATAAGTTTGCACTCCCCCCCTTTTAGGCTAAACCCCTTTTTTGGGGTTCCCCTGCGGGTCTTTTCCCCTTGGGACGACCTTTTTTCCACCTCTTGAAAGGCTGGGGCCTTCTGGAAACCTTTGCGAAAAACCCCTAGCCACAGGTCCCTTTTGTGCAAATAAAACATCAAATGTCCCTTGCCCTTCCTTCTGCCCCACCACTGGGTTTGCGCCCTTTGCAAAAAAAACCCCCCTGGCTCCTTGAAATCTTTCCCCTGTCCCTAGCACCTTTTTTCTCCTGCCCCTTTAGTGCCCAAACGTGCCTCTCTATTACCCCTCTGCAAAATTTTCAAAAAAATCCCCTGCTGTCTTGGCTGTCTTTCTTTCAAATGTAGGGTTTAATTCGGGGCCCGCAACCTGAAAAAAATCTTTTTTTCAAAAAATGCTCTTTAAATTCAGCGAATCCTTCTTGGGTTACCCTCAACCCCTTAACCCATTTTTCCCAAAATATTTAAAAAAAGGGTTGCACCAAATGAGTTTTACGTCTCCCCTTTGCTTGAAATTTTAGCGGAACGAAATTTCTTCCTAAAACCCCTTTCCTCTGTGAGGTCAAACCCCTTCTTTAAAGATCCTTCACAGCCCCAAAAATCGGTTGTTTTTTTTTTTCAGCTTTTTAACGCAGTAAAAATCTCCCAATCCCTTTAAACCCGTCAGTAACCCCGACAAAATGACCCCCAAAATCTTCTGGGGGCCCAAACCCGACGGGGTCGCAAACGTTTCAAAAACGACTGTGTATGCATAAATCGAATCGGTTCCCTTTAGAGAATTTTGGCAATTGGGTCGGGGAGCATAGCTGCGCACAGAGTCACGGAAAAAGAAAACCCCCCTCCCCGGTGGTCTCCCCCTGTATTTCACTTTCTCTAATTTTTTAAGGGAAACCCCTTTTAAACTTTTTTTCCTGTTCTTTTTTTCTGTTTCCCGGTTTCCCTTTGTCTTTCGTTTCCTGCCCCCTTGCGCTAGCCTTAGTCCTTTCCTGCTCTGCTAATGCTATTTTATGCGACCCCGTCGTTTTTTCCGCGCGTTCGTCTCTTTCCTTTTTTTTGTTGGGTTTTTTTCGAAAGCACGCAATCATCCCTGAAATAACCAGATACGAGCGACGCCCCAAAAAGTTTTTTCAAAAAGGGGTTTTTCTTTTCTTCCGCCATTGTATCTCTTTTTTTTTTTTTTTTTTTTTTTTTTTTTTTTTTTGAACAAGATTTTATTACAAAAAGACAGCCAAAATGGTTTTGGGTTTCCGACACGAGTGGGGGTAAAAGCACAATCCTATGAATGATAAAAATTTTGCCTTTGGGCCCAAAGTAAAAAAGTTTTTTAAGACGCCCAGCGCCCCGGGCCCAACTTTTGGAGCGAATTTTTAGGCAAACTGTGCGAAATGGTACTCTGGGGGTGAAAAAGCCAAGGGCCTTTGTATTAACTATTTGGAAAACAATTTCCAAGCCTTGTTTTTAAAATATCTTGGGGAAAAAAATTTCAGTAAGGGGAAACCCCCTTTTCTTAGGATTTTCAATTTCTTGAATTCCCCCCCGCTTCCTTTTGAGAAGTTGAACAAATAATTTAAAAGGGGCCCGAATATCCCGGAAGGCTCGCCAAAATTTTTCAACCCCGGGGTAATGTAGTGGAGGAAGGACTAGCGCCCCCGCCCCCAAAAACCCCTCCCCAGCTTTTTACGATTCATTCTATATCATGCAAATTTGTACTTTAAAACCCCAAAAAAAAATCTATAAATTTACTAACATGATCATAGAACGAAAATCAATGCTTTTGGAATTTAAAGGAAAAAACTTTTCTTCTTTCCTGAACTTCCAAAATCATTTAAACCCAAAAAAATCTTTAATAACCCGGGGGATAAACAGATTTCTATTTAAACCCGGGGCCCGGTGATTTAAACTATTCAAAGTTTTACTGTCTTTTCTTTTTTTTTCTTTTTCTTTTTTACTGTCCTTTTTACAACCCGAAAAAACTGCCGGCCCCTGGGGTTGGTTTTGATGGCGCCTGGCAGGTGAGACTGTTGGGTTGGTCTGTGGGTTTTGCTTGGGAAAATGACGTGCCAGGTATGAGGTCGAAACCCCCCGGGTTAAAGGTTTTGAACAGTGACTATCAACATCGATCTTTCTCCTTTTTTTTTTCCTGCTTTTAAAGCATTGCACTTCCCCTTTTCTCCTCTCTTCTAGTCTGCTCTTTTCAAAAAGGACATGGTTTCTTTTCTTTTCTTTTTTCTTTTCTTTCTTTTCTTCTTAAAAAATTAGCAACTCTCTCCTCTCTCCCTTTTCTCCTCAGTCCCCCTCTGCCCGACTTTTCATGGGTAAACTCTCAATTGGTTTTTCTTCTTCCTCCCCTCATCTCTCTGCTTTTCTCTCAAGCGACCCAGAACCTCTCCCTCTCTCTGTTTCTCTCTTCGTTTTCTCCTTCTTCATCTCCGGCCCTTTTTCCCCGGCGAGAAATACACCTAAACCTCCCCATCTCTCTGTCTCTGTTTTTGTTCTCAAACTCCCTGCCTTTTGTAGGCGGAGCCTACCCCCCCAACCCCCTCTCTCTCCCCTTGTCGTTTGTTTTTTTCCCCCCTCCCCCTTTTTTCCCTCCCCAAAATTCCTTTATGCTTTTAACCCCCTGTCCAAAGGGGGGGTCCATTGGTCATATTTTTTCCGCCCTGACACCCAAGTTATTCCCCCCCTAATTTTCCCTTGGATGTTCAAATATGACGTTCCCCTTTTACACGCCCTTTCTCTCTTTTTGGTGGTCAATTGGTCATTTAATTTATTAGCTAGATTTCACCCCCAACCCACTACCCTTTCCCTCTCCCTTTCCCGCTTTTTAAAATGCGACGTCCATAACAAGGGCGTTGGGTTTACAAAAATTGGGGGGGAAAAAGGCTGGGGGCCCGGCACTGAGGTCCGTCTGGGCCCGAATTTAGGCGTCGGGGGGAAAACCGCTTAGTCGTTGGCGGGGCCCGAAGGGCTCTGTGGAGCCCTCCCCCCTATGCTTTTAAATTGGGCCCGGGCCCCGACCTATGGCCCGTTTTTCTGCGCCTAGAATGTTTGAGTTTGGACTTATGTCAGTTGGAGTGGCCGACGACTGACCCCCCTTCGGTTGTGTTGAATTTTGACCGTGAAAAAGCGACAGATACCCAAAAAGCGGTTTTCATTGAAAGGCGTAGTTTCGAAAAGGTCGCTGAAGGGGGTGGGGGCATCTTTTTTTTGGGGTGGGTGGGGCCCGCCCCAATTCTCAGTGAACGGGGGCACAGTTTTTACCCAGGGGTGATGAGGGGGTCAACAGGCTGTAGGGGTCACACAGTGCTCACTACCCCCTACCATCCACAAAAAGCATGGTTGGTTTGGAAAAATTCAACGGCGTGTGAAGGGAAACTTAAAGAAAACTCTGTGGGAAAAAGGGAGCAGATTTTGGGGGCCCCTTTCTTTCCCGCGGGGACTGTTCGCCCACAGGGAAAAACCCTCAGGAAAGCCAGGCTTTTCGCCATTTTAGCTGCTGTTTGGGCGGACTGCGGCGGGGGCCCGGGGTGCATTTTCAAAGAGTGTGGTCCGGAGAAAAAGGAGTCCGAAGAAAAACAAAACCAAATTCGTATGTGGTGGACTTACGCCCTTTGGTGTCGGGGACAGGGAAGGTCGCAAGGGAGAGTTTTGCGGGGTAGGGTCGGTAGAAGAAACAAAATGACAGGGAAAGGGGAGGAAACAAACCCCCAAGGGGGGGAGGGTCAATTCCCGGTTTCTGTTCCCCCCGGGTTTACAAAAAGGGGCTTTATGCAATTTGGGAAAGGACCAAATTACCATCCTGAAAAGGGCGGGCGGGGGTTACCCAATTAATGTGAATGGGAAAAATAAAACTTTTTTCCCGGGGGAATTTTTTCTCCGCAAATATATTCGGGGAGACTCCGGGACATAGGCGCCGCGGGAATCATTTATGAGGTGAAAGAGGGCCCGAGAAGAAGGGGGATTTTGTTGCCAAGTTTCCAGAAGGTCTACAGGGGGTGTGTTCTGTATGAAAGGGGTAGACAGTAAAGGAGTTCCTAGGTTTTTTTTGTCGGAAAGGGGACACAAAGCAGCCCAAAAAAGGGGGAAAAAGGGGGAGGAAAATGATGAATTCAGAGAGACCCCAAAAAAAAAAACGAAATCAGGAGTCTGCTAGGTTTTATTGGGGTTTTATAGGAGTTTGTTCCAAATTTCCCCCCCCCAGCAATCACGAGTCCTTTTCAGTGACTTTGGGCAAGGCGGGGGAAACCCGGGAGTTGGGTTCGAATGGTCGACGCTGGCCCCCGAAGCACTGCAGCGGTGTTGGAAAGACTAAAGGGTTCCCCCTCCCCTTTTTGAAGTACCCGATATGTCCAAAACCTTTTTTTTGCGGGCAGAAGCATCAGGCGGTGGGGTAGGTGCAGTATTGTTGCAGGAGCATGAAGGAGTCGAGTTTCCCTGTGAGGTATGCAAGCAGGAAGTTGACAAAGTGTGAAGAAGGGTACGCAACGGGGGGAGAAGGAGTGTTTAGCTGTCGTGTGGGCCGTGCAGAAATTCCACAAATACTTGTATGGGAAAGAGTTCGTGATCGAGACGGATCATCAACCACTCAAATTCCTGCAGGAGGCGCAGTTGAAAACACAGAGAGTGCTGCGTTGGGCAATGGCATTGCAGCCCTACAGGTACCGAGTGCAGTACATTCCAGGTCGACAGAATGTCGGAGCTGACTATTTAAGCCGTGTAGTCTAGCAAGCTGCAACTCAGAGGAGTCAGTCATATCCGGGGTGCTGTGTTGATTGTATGTGTTGATTACAGTTATGTTGATTGGATATGGGTTCATTCCCAGTTGGCTATGGTTCATTTTTTTTTTTGTGTGGGACTTGTTCATATTTTCTTTGTGAGACTTGTTCATGTGAATGTAGTTATGCTTGGAGCATACAGTCGCTTGTGTAGTGATGCATTATTTGCAATAAGTGAGGATGGAGATTCCTCAGGTGAAGTGTCATGGTTCGTGATCATATTATATTGTGCTTTTCATAAGAATTGTGAAGAGAAGATATGGCAAAATCCGCAGGTAGGGGAATGGCATAAGTGCGCACAGAGGTCGTTATAAAATGAATTGAAATAACGCAAGAGCGCACGTCAATGATAACTCATTGGAGTGGTATTCACTAATGATATAATTTTATAATTTAAAACCGTTGGGTGTAAAGTATTTTTAAAAACTTTGCACGTGTAGCTGTGTGTCAGCAAATTCGGTTGTTGTTTTTTTTTTTTACCGTTGTTTTGAGACAATGCGGAGCATGGTCTTTTGCAAGGGGGAAATTGTCATGACAAAAATGAAAACAACCACTCGTGGAGTCGCCAGCCAATTTGTTCGGACATTTAAACTTCAACTCAAACATTCTAGGCGTCAGATAGACGGGCCATGGGTCGGGTCCGGCCAATTAAGCTTAGCGGAGAGGCTTCAGGAAAGACGGTCTGTCGGCTATACGGGGCTAAGCAGCTTTGACCGACGCCTCGATGTCTAGCGAGACGAGTCGTAGCGCCTGGCTAGGCTCATCTGGCCAATTTGTGGAACCAGCGTCATTGTTAGTTAGACGTCGTGGCGCCTACCCCGACTCAGCTAGCAATTTACACTGACCAGTGCCCCCGACTTAAGCCACCACGGCGCCAGTTAAGTAGGGTGGGGGGAAGGTAGGGGTGTGGTGGGGGTGAATCTAGCTAATCAATTAAATGACCGATTGACACCACAGAGAGTTAGGTGTGTAGGCGTGACTGTCACGATTTGAATATCCAATGGAATTAGAGGGGGATAACTTCGGGTGTCAGGGGTAAAAATACTGACCAATGGTACTGGCCCTTGGACACGGGGTTAGGGGCATAAAGGAATGCGTGAGTGAGAGAGAGGAGGGAGGAAAACGAACAGACAGAGAGAGGGGAGGGAGAAGTTCGGGGAAGTAGGCTCTCGCTACAGGAAGGCAGGGAGATGAGAACGAACAGGGAGAGAGAGATGAGGAGGTTCTGGGTATAGTCTCTGCAGGAGAGGAAAGGCAGGGAGATGAAGGACAGAACGAGGGGAGAACGAACAGAGAGACGGGGAGAGAGAGGTCTGAGTGTAATCTCTGAGGAGAGAAGAGCAGAGAGATGAGGGGAGGGAGAGAAGAGAACCAAGTTGAGAGATTAGCATGAGATAGTCTGCAGAGGAAGGACTGAGGAGAGATGTGGAGGAGAGTGAGAGTTGCTAACTATTGAAGAAGAAAGAAAGAAAAGAAAAAAAAAGAAAAGAAAAGCAACCATGTCCATTTGATAAGAGCAGACTAGAAGAGAGAGAGAGAGAGAGTGCAATGCGTTAATGCAGGAAGAAAGAAAGGAGAACAGATCGATGTTGATAGTCACTGTTCTATCCTCACTGGGGTTCGACCTCATACTCGGCCAGCGCCACTTTCATCAGCAGTCCAGCCTGACCGGTGCCCGCAGTCCAGCTTGACCGGTGCAAGTAGGGCCAACACCAGTGCCAGCAGTTGTGTCGTGTTGTGAAAGTGACAGTGAAAAGAAAAAGAAAAGAAAAGAAAAGACAGTGATTCGTGAATAGTTAAGATCACCTGGCCAGGTAAAGTAGAAATCTATTTATACGGGTTAGTTAATGATGTTTTAGATAAATGATTTTGTGAAGTTCAGGAAAGAGAGAATGTTTTATTTTGTTTGATTCCATATGCATTGATGTTTCGTTCTATGACCATGTGTAGTAAAGTTATAGACTTTACAAGTGGTTTGATGTGACGAATGATGATATATGAATGAGATCGTAAGCAAGCTGTGAGTGTGTTGGGCCCTGTGCGCTAGCCCTTTCCCTCCACTGACATCACCCGAGGTTGACAATGCATGAGATTTCATTAAACTGAGATTTCAATTTGCCCTCAGGTATAAGTTCTATAGCATGTTGGTGCTTCCATTATTGGGTGAAAACCCGGTCAAAAATTTCTTATGGGTTCTGTACTTACATCCAGACTGTCAGGGTTTTTTATTTTTATTTTTTTTTTTAATTTGATTTTTAATCAGTCTGAAACAATGCCAAAGCTATGGAGTTCGAGTCAACGTCGGAGAGAAGAGAGAGAGAGAGAGAGAGACGGGGGGGGGGGGGGGGGGGGGGGGGAACATATACAACAATGATAATGATAATAATAAAAATAACAACAGTAAAAATTTATAATAATAATAACAACATTGATGATGTCATCAAGAATTATGATATTGCTAATGACTGTTGTGAAAGAAATTAGATAAAGAAGGAAAAAAACCGATGCGAGGTAAAAAAAAAAAAAAAGATGAGCCGCCTGTTTGACAGGTGATTGTTCTGAATGACGGAGATGGAGAAAATGGGACAGCCTAGGCAGACACGGTGCACATTGTCTGGTAAAGAAATCATGACTAACTGGCTAGCCCGATAGCACAAATGCAGGGTGGGGGTGGGGCGAAGTGGGGGTTCTATCAATTTAAAAGTGGGTATCCTGTAGCAAGTGCAATATCTCGGTTTAGGCAGAACTCTCTCTCTCTCTTCTCTCTCTCGCTTCTCTCTCTTTTGAGTGTTCAGTTCAGCGGTTATTTTAACGTCTGTTGAAAAATGGACGAAATGAGACGATATTGAAAGGCAAAAAGAGATCCCTGAGAATGTCTGAACTGCAGTCGTGGTCATTTTCTCTCACCTCTTTCCTTCACATGTTGGAATCTAGACACTCCACATCTTTACACTTATCAAATACTTTTTTTTAAATTCACAACGTCTGCCCAACTCTGACTGGGCAATAACGTGTGCGATGTCCGAAATACATGTGTCATATGAATTGGTCAGTGCTTTCAAAATATACAGTTTTCATATCTTTCAATTTGTATGCCCTGTTAAAATTGGGCAGTCTAGTATAGTATATGGTGGCCCGAAATGTTTCCCTCACATAACCTGACACCAGCAGATAATTTTGTGTTCCCATGTGTTTAACCTAAGTTTATTGATTATCTGTGCTATATATCTCGGGAGGAAGGCAATTCATGTGACTCCTGAGTGAAATTTTTTTATGTGTACAGTTTTCCAACAAGTGAAGTATTTCACTTATAGGTGCTTCAAAAGACATTCAGAAGTAGGTTTAACATTTCCCAAACCTCCCTGTTTAGCCAAATTAACTGCTATTTCATTCCATTTAAGCCGCAATGTGATGGTACCCAGCAAAAATCAATGCCTATACATCGATTTCGTAAACAGGACTAACGTATTTATTTTCAAAAAAAATTAAGTCTATTCTAGCTTTGCAGTTCCACTGTTGGTGATGATTGATTGTAGAATTGATTTCGAATAAATGCACAGCAATGTTTTAAAATATGGCCATTGGTATGTTGGATCAGTCTTTGAATTACATTTTGATTAATTTCAACCAGCAAAAGAAAATGTAGTAGTCACAACACACAACAAATCTGAATAACGAAAACAATGTTCAATGGCTTTAAAAGATGAAGAATCATATAGATCTAGACTAAAAACTAAACCCAGCACCATGTGTTCGCATTGTTCTTGGTTGTAACATTTCATATCACTAGGCCTACTGGAGATTTTGTCGCCATTGCGGACAATTTCTTGCGAGCACGGAATTTTGTGTGGAGCTGGTCCTGGCTGTCCCCCTGGGCCTCTGCCAGAACAAGGGAGGGATCCTTTTGGGCCCGGGTCATGGGCGGGATGCTGGGGCTTCAGCTGTTGGGTGTATGCTGTCTTTCAAGGTTCTGTAATGGTGGAGAGGTTCTAATGAGAGGCAAAAGTGACCCAATAAAGATGCGCGTTTTAAAAAGCTCCCCGTCAGAAAGTAACGCCGGGTGGCACTCTGCTCACAACTACTTTGTCTTCGGCCGCTGTGAGTGAATCTTCCTCACGGCTCTAACGTATCATTTGCTGTTTTCGAATTTTGCCCCTTCAAGTCATTTAGACCACAGTGGATAACAATGGCGTAAGGTTGTTTGGGGCTGTAGTTCAGCAGCTTGAAGAGCTCGTCTATGTCCTGTATTGTAGAAGATCCAGACTTGATTATATCAGGCCATAAGACTCTCCCAGACGATTGCCATATGCACCATTCAGAGCAGAATCATGAAGCAGAGCCACCACTAGCAAGCCTGAAGACTTGGACGTTCGAGCGCGAATTGATGTTCAATTGTTCACTCCAGATTCCGTAGTGTTTGACGTCTTTTTTATGGCTTGTGGTGACGTTTTTTCTACTTTTTGCTGTTCTTTTTTTTCTGTAATGATTCTTTCTTACTTTTCTTTCCTTTTATGTTTCTGACTTCACTGCCGTATTTTGGTGATTGTTTCTCGACCCCCCCCCCCCCCACTCCCTTTTTTTTTCTCTCTCTCTCTGTGCGGTTGGATGTTCGTGCTACCAGCTTTCAGCACCTGCGAATATGTTATAAAGGTCAGTCCGATCATTTTCTGTTTGATCGTAAATTTGTGATCGATGGTTTGTTCTCTGTGTGTGTGTGTGTGTGCGTGTGTGTGTGAGAAAGAGAGAGAGAGAGAGAGGGGAGAGAGAGGTGTGTGTGTGTGTGTGGGAGAGAGAGGTGTGTGTGTGTGTGTGTGTGTGTGTGTGTGTGGGGAGGAGAGAGAGAGGAGAGAGAGTGTGTGTGTGTGTGGTGTGTGTGTGTGTTTTGTGTGTGAGTTATGTTACTGTGTAGTGGTGGCTGTGGTCGTTGGAGGCGGGGGGCGGCAGCGGTG
>CM031602.1:67044810-67054810 GCA_018398815.1 Conus ventricosus
CGAGAAAAACGCGGTTATCTTAATATCCTTTGGGGAAAAAACAAACAAATACGGCGCTGATAAATGATATGCCGGAAATGGGACCTATTGCCTCCGCCAAGCAAGTTAAGTTTTCATAACATCTGTTTGTTCGTTTGATTATTGCCTTGTCGTCGAGATTATCAGAAACAACTAAACTTGGTGGGAAGATGGAATGTGTCCTATGGACGAATCCATGAGATTTTGGTGTGGATCGGTTCTTCGGATCCAGAGCAAACAGCTGATCCAGCATCCGTTCAACAAGGTCATTACAAACATGTATCGGTTAAATCTGAGGCTGTATACCCTTTTCTGACTAACCATTCAGAATATTATATTCATGGCACAAGCTACCTCCAAAAGTTCTTGTGGATAAGAATTCTTGCTTAACTAGCCACAGTGTGACTTAGTCATTATGCTGAAGTATCACCCTAATCATTATTCCAACATACAAACTACACAAGAATGAAAGGATTAAAAAAGAAAGAAAATTCAATGTTCAAGGTTGACTGGAGCACAGAAAATTAGTTAAGGCTTTAGTAAGAACCGCCTTTAGACAAATGGCCTAGAGAATTCTGACGTCAGCTATGTACAACAATGTTGCAAAATCTGCTGACGAAATCTGCCTGGTCGCAAAAGTGATACTTTTGTCAAATGTTACTTAAAGCCTTTCAACAATAAACTTGCAAGTACAGTAGTCCACCCAATCCTTTAGATGGCTGAATAATTCTGAATATTTTACAGATTTTACATTTTCTTCCCAATACAGAGATGGTAATGATCAGAAAACAAAGAGAGTTCGAGTAGCGAGGCTAGCACGTGGCAGTTCAGAAACTGAAGAGCTTGAAACAAAGAGAGTTCGAGTAGCAAGGCTAGCACGAGGCAGTTCAGAAACCGAAAAGCTTGAAAGGTTCGCACCCACAAAACTGCAACTTGTACAAACATTCAGGGTTCAATGTTTGAAGATCGATCAAAGAAAACTTTTCAAAGTCTACAATTTCATACAACTTACTAACCGTTTAAAACCTTTCCCGTACTCCGTGGGTGTGAAATCACCCAGACACGTGTTTTTTTGCTCTGTAACTCTAGTAATTTTGAAGCCACTTCCACTTAATTTCATGACTTTGTCCCTAATATATTAAACTACATATCAATTGAAAATTATTTTGTTTTATACATAAACAAAGAAATAATTAAACAATTAATGTCCCAGTACGTCGTGGGTGTGAGAACACCCATACTACCAAAGAATAAACCTTGCACGCCGTACGCCGTGGGTGTGGGGCCACCCATACTTACAAAGCTTGCGCGCCACACGCTATGGATGTGACGTCACGCGTGCTTGCTACAGAGAGATAAGAGTCGCGTTGGTAAGAAATTCCTTCCTGCCCACGATTTGGTGCCACCGAGTTCCGTCTGCTTTGTCTTTTGCGGGGCGCGTACTGCCAAGTGTGAGCAATGTACGTCATAATCAAAATGATGCAAAGTAACATTACGTATTTAAAAAAAAAAAAAAAAGAAAACACGTAGGCCTTGGTATGTTGCACATTCTAGGAAACGTCATACTGACAGAGGATCAAGTATTTCTAATGTTTTACCAACACACACACACACACGCGCGGGCCCGTGCGCGTGTACTATATAGCATAGCTCATATATATTATTTATATATATATATATATATTATATATAATATATATATATATATTATATATATATAATATATATATATATATATGTCTTTCCATGCATGCACACACACACACACACTTTCTCTCTCTCTCTGTTTCTCTTTCTCTCTCGCACAAACATGCAATAATGCTCACATGCACACACACAGATAAACGCACATTCATGCGGCCGCCTGTGCACAGTTATTCACTGAGAAACAACAACAACAAACAACCGTTTGACGCAAGTAGCAAGACTCTCATCTCATAGAAGTCAAATTTGCATGACGTACGGCAAGGTCTTACTTCCTCGAAAAAAAACCATGGGTTACTGTACACCCACGGCGTACGGCGAGGGGTTAGTTCCTACACAAAAACCATGGGTTACTGTACACCCACGGCGTACGGCGAGGGGTTAGTTCCTACACAAAAACCATGGGTTACTGTACACCCACGGCGTACGGCGAGGGGTTAGCTCCTATACAAAAACCATGGGTTACTGTACACCCACGGCGTACGGCGAGGGGTTATTCCTTCTTAGAAAGCATGGGTTTCTGCACACCCACGAAGTACAGCGCGCAAAATTTTAGGCGACGTACGGGAAAGGTTTTTAAAGCACTGCGTGTAGCCTCTTCGATGTCGTCGTCGGGTCTACGCCAGGCTTCAAAATTACCCGGTTTCCGTTCGTTAATGCTTTTGTTCTTTCACGGACCACGACTTCCGGTTTTGTGGCTATACGCACCCTATAACACGCACCCCTTGCTTTTGAACGCAATGTCCCCATTGCTCCCAAAGATATTCTTTTGCTAATGTCGAAATTAGTTTCCGACCCAAACAGGTTAACATTAGCAACGAATAATAGAACATTTACATTGGGAGTAGACTAAAAGTTAGCCTCATCTCTCAAAGTACAGTATTTGTAGCTTTACAATGTATTCTTGGAAGTTATCATGAACACAAAGTCAAATCATTCTTGTAGGTGATCCTCTTCACAGACAAAAACAAAGAAAAGGGGATAAAACACTTTACCTAAGTTTAAATTTTTTTTTCAGTTTGCTTTTTCCAACATTAATAACGATTAATAATTGTATTAAAGGGAAAAGGACACAAAGGGTAGAAAGCCTGAGAGGCACAGCATTGTCCATGAGAGTGCAAGTGTCATGACCAGCAATGAAAGCCGAGGTTCATTCCCTGTGGAGGTGGGAGATGCCACCACAGAAAGATCGAGGTTCATTCCCTGTGGAGGTGGGAGATGCCACCACAGGAAGATAGCTGAGGTTCATTCCCTGTGGAGGTGGGAGATGCCATCACAGGAAGAAGCCGAGGTTCATTCCCTGTGGAGGTGGGAGATGCCACCACAGGAAGGTAGCCGAGGTTCATTCCCTGTGGAGGTGGGAGATGCCACCACAGGAAGATAGCCGAGGTTCATTCCCTGTGGAGGTGGGAGATGCCACCACAGGAAGAAAGCTGAGGTTAGGCTGTTGATTTTCCATCCTGCTGTGTGTGTTGTAGGGTTACTCTTGTTCCAGTCCTGTCGGTTGACGCCACGTGTAGTCAGTGGTCGAGTGGTATTGGGATGTGTGGCTCATTCACTCCATGGAACAGTTCAGGGACTAGAATGTGATAGGTGTTTATTCATCTTCACTACAACACACACAGCAGGGAGCAAGCCGTTTAAGGCACTGTGTGCAGCCTCTTCGATGTCGTCGGGTCTACGCCAGGCTTCAAATTGTCCGGTTTCCGTTCGTCAATGCTTTTGGTTCCTTCACGGACCACGACTTCCGGTTTTGTGGCTATACGCACGGACGATGTTAATTTACATCTGTATGCACCCTATAACAACACTTTCACAGCTTTCGTTGTTTTCTATTTAAAAAAAAAAAAATTGCAGTTATACTTGCAAATAAAGGGGGGAAAGGTGATAACTGTTTTTCCGGGAATTTTCTTATTTTCGCTGCCATCTTGAATGGTGAATATTGTTTTCCTCGGGGTATGGGGGAAAGTGTTTTTTTTTAAAAATATATATATATATATTGAATTATAAACAAAGCTTGCTCTTATGTCTTAGATTGAAGAAATAAGGAGAGATAAGCATTCATATCTGCAGTGGTAGATAATTCTGCCTAACAGTATGTGCTTGAGTGGGTCTTTTATATATATATATCATGGCCAAGAACAACAGTGCCACTCGAAACATGCAGGCAGAGTCTGCTGGACGGGGCAGATGACTGGGAGTGCACTGCAGACCTCCCAGAATGGAAGAGTCACCCAGAAATCATCAGCAAGAGTGGCATGAGACCAGACATAGTAGTCCACTCTAAGTCAACCAAGCAGCTGATCATGATCGAGCTCACGGTGCCATATGAAAACAGAATGGAGGCAGCTCAAATCTACAAGACTGAAAAGTATGCTGATCTGGCAAACAGCCTGAGGAGAGAAGGCTATCAGGTCAAAGTCCTCACTGCAGAAATTGGAGCTAGGGGATTTGTAGGAACGTCTGCATACAGCCTCATGAAACAGCTCTCAGTTGCAGGGAAGGAAAAAACCAGAGCCCTGAAAGCAATGGCAGAAGCGGCAGAGAGGTGTTCAAGCTGGATCTGGTCAAGGAGGAACAAAAGTGAACTTCATAAGGCTTAATTTCCCTACAAATATCAGGTGTCCCTGTGGCTCAGTGGTTAAAGCGCGAGTCATTAAGTGGAAAATGAGCATCTCCAGAGGGTCATGGGTTCGAATCCCAGCCATGGCTCGTCCCAAGATGGGAAACAAAAAAAAAAAAAGGGGCAGCAGAGGGACATCCGGAGTCATGAACCGGGTGTGGCCCAACCCCCTAGAGTGTCAGGAGATAAGGGCCGAAACACTTGCTTGAAGGGGGCTTCTCTTCTGAGGACTCTCTGCTGCTACGCTCTCCACGAGTTTCTTTCTACTGATGCATGGGTAAACCATTGACTTCCGGGAATAGGCCGGAGGACGTCCGGGAAAGACCGGAGGACACTGGGAAAGACCAGAACCAAGGGCTCTGTGGGCTGGCTCCCCACTTTGCCTTAAACATGTGGCTACGAAGAATAAAAGGAAAAGATGCTCCCAGGATTCACCGAAAGGGGGAGAGAATGATGAATCCATCGGTGCTCAACCAATCACGACTGCAAATCCCAAACGGACTATGAACATGGACCAAATGGAATATCCATGTGTCTGTGGAAAGCGTTTCGCTACCACCCGTGGCATGAAGATCCACCGAACAAAGATGGGATGTGTGAAGACTCATCTGAATGAGCAGCAGCGCACTGCATCAGCAGATAAGACGTCGGAAGACCAAGGCCAGGATTTAAACCACAGTGCCAAGGACATCCACGCTGTTGGTTCGGATGAGGAATTTGCACAGGCCCTCGATGCCAGGCGCCTGAAACTCAACCTGCCACGAGCAAACGAAACTGAAGATTGGGAGAAACTGGATGCAAAAATCGTCCAAAGACTCGATGCACTGATATGGAAAAGCACCCTTGAACACAAACTAGCCACATATGGGGACATTGTGTATGCCACATGTAGAGACGCCTATGGAGTAAAACTACCCAAAGAGAAAACACCTCCAAAGAAATCCAGACGCCAAGAAAGATGGACAACATCAGAGTCCAAAAGAACAACCTCAAGAAGCAAATGAAGACCGCACTGCCAGCTGAAAAACAAGGCTTGGAAAAACTGTGGGAAGACCTGAAAGAAAACCACAGCGCCCTCAGCAAAGCGGAATCTGCGAGAAAGAGGAAGAGCAAAAAGAAGAAGACACAAGAGCGCTTCTTCAGAGACCCCTTCCAGTTTGCCAGAACACTGTTTGAGCAGCCAAAATCTGGGACCCTAAGTGTGGACAAAGGAGTTCTTGAGCAGCATCTGAGGAAAACATACTCTGACTCACAGAGCAAAGCACCACTCGACATTCAAGGTCTGGTGTGGCCAACCAACCCTGAGGAACAGTTCAATGGCAAGCCTCCAACGTTGGCGGAAATCAAGAAGGTGGTCGACAAAGCCAGAGCCAAATCATCACCAGGGCCAAACGGAATACCTTACCAGCTTTACAAGAAATGTCCCAAGGTGCTGGAGTGGCTCCACAGGTTGCTGCGATCGGCTTGGAGAAACCAGAAGATCAGCGGCCAGTGGATGACGGCAGATGGTGTGTACATCCCCAAAGAGCAAAACGCAAGTGACATCAGCCAGTTCAGGCCAATATCACTACTGAACGTCGAAGGGAAAATCTTCTTCTCTGTCATGGCAGCAAGGCTGACCAAGTACCTGATGGAAAACAAGTACTTGGATGTGTCAGTCCAGAAAGGTGGCATCCCAGGCGTGGCTGGCTGTGTAGAACACGCCACAATGATCTGGGACGCAATCCAAAAAGCAAAAACAGAAAAGAGAGACCTGGACGTAGTGTGGCTTGATCTGGCAAACGCATATGGATCTGTGCCCCATGAGATGATACAGTTGGCTCTTGAGATGTACCATGTGCCAAAGAACATCCGCGACATGCTCAAGAAGTACTTCAATGGCTTCTCAATGCGGTTCTCTACCAAGGAGTACACAACAGATTGGATCAACTTGGAAGTGGGCATCGCAATGGGCTGTGCAATTTCCCCAATACTGTTCGTGCTGGCAATGGAACTCATCTTGAAAGCAGCAACAAACAACGCGGGACAAACAGACCTTGGCGATGGATACAAGATGCCTCCTCTCAAGGCCTTCATGGATGACACTACAGTGATTTCATCCAGAGAAGACGAGACACGTCATGTGCTGGAGAGGCTGGACGACATAGTTGCCTCATCCAGAATGCAGTTCAAGCCAAAGAAATCACGGAGTCTCTCACTGAGGAAAGGAAAAGTGGCCGAATCTGTGGTCTTCAGTGTTGCCAACCAGGCCATTCCAACAGTCACAGAAGAACCAGTCAAGAGCCTTGGAAGATGGTATGATGATACGGTGAAAGACACACAAAGAGCAAAAGAAACCAAGCAGATGGCGGAAGAAGGCTTGGAGACCATTGACCAGTGTGGGCTCCCTGGCAAATACAAGGTCTGGTGTCTGCAGTTCATGCTGATACCAAAGCTCCTATGGCCTCTGATGATATACGACATCTGCACCAGCACAGTTGAGGCAATGGAAGCCAAAATCAACAAGTTCACAAGGAAATGGCTTGGTGTCCCACCCTGTCTGACTGACATCGCGCTGTACTGTCGCCAAGCAAAGCTGAAACTACCACTGAAATCCATCCTGGAGGAATACAAAGCAGGGAAGATCAGACTTCAAAGCATGCTGGAAGACTCAGGAGACAAGGTGGTAGAAGCAATCAAGCCCCAGCTGAAGACAGGCAGAAATGGAAAGTTCAAGAGGCGATGGATTCTGCAAAAGAAAGTCTCAAGATCAGAGAAATAACAGGACACACACAGACCAACAGACAAGGACTGGGGGTGACCAAAACTGAATGGTGGTCAAAGGCCAAAGGAAAAGCCAAAAGAGACATGATGATTCAGGAGATGAGAAAAGAAGAAGACCAAAAAAGACTCCAAAAAGCAGTCCAGCAGAGCCAGCAAGGGCAATGGACAACGTGGGAGAATGCACTCCAAAGAAGTCTCACTTGGAATGACATTTGGCACATGGCCCCTCTCAGGATCAGCTTCATTCTCAGATCTGCATATGACCTTCTGCCCTCAAATGCAAACCTGGTGAAGTGGGGGAAAACAGACGATCCTGCATGCCCCCTCTGCCATGAAAAACAAACAGTGGAGCATGTTCTAAGCTCATGTAAGTAGCCCTGGCTCAAGGAAGGTACACATGGAGGCACAACCAAGTGCTCAAAGAGATTGTACAAGTAGTCTGGGCCAGTACCAACACCACAAAAGGGAGAATCAGGACTCCAAAAGCACCCGCAACATTCTTCACGGCAGGAGGCAGCAAATCATGGCCAAGAACAACAGTGCCACTCGAAACATGCAGGCAGAGTCTGCTGGACGGGGCAGATGACTGGGAGTGCACTGCAGACCTCCCAGAATGGAAGAGTCACCCAGAAATCATCAGCAAGAGTGGCATGAGACCAGACATAGTAGTCCACTCTAAGTCAACCAAGCAGCTGATCATGATCGAGCTCACGGTGCCATATGAAAACAGAATGGAGGCAGCTCAAATCTACAAGACTGAAAAGTATGCTGATCTGGCAACAAGCCTGAGAAGAGAAGGCTATCAGGTCAAAGTCCTCACTGCAGAAATTGGAGCTAGGGGATTTGTAGGAACGTCTGCATACAGCCTCATGAAACAGCTCTCAGTTGCAGGGAAGGAAAAAACCAGAGCCCTGAAAGCAATGGCAGAAGCGGCAGAGAGGTGTTCAAGCTGGATCTGGTCAAGGAGGAACAAAAGTGAACTTCATAAGGCTTAATTTCCCTACAAATATCAGGTGTCCCTGTGGCTCAGTGGTTAAAGCGCGAGTCATTAAGTGGAAAATGAGCATCTCCAGAGGGTCATGGGTTCGAATCCCAGCCATGGCTCGTCCCAAGATGGGAAACAAAAAAAAAAAAAAAAGGGGCAGCAGAGGGACATCCGGAGTCATGAACCGGGTGTGGCCCAACCCCCTAGAGTGTCAGGAGATAAGGGCCGAAACACTTGCTTGAAGGGGGCTTCTCTTCTGAGGACTCTCTGCTGCTACGCTCTCCACGAGTTTCTTTCTAAATTATATATATATATATATTATATATATATATATATATATATATATATAATATTTAATTTGAAGCTTGCATACACCCATACTTTTGAGCACTCGACAGTAGCGGTACTCTGACGTTTCTCTCCGAAACCAAAGATGAAGCAGTGGCAGATCAGTATCTTTGCCTTGTTGCTAAGAGGAACTCCATTGCGCACACTAATGTCCTAATGTCATTCACTACTTCCTGTTGGTCTGATTGACTCGGTGTCTGCCTTTGCTGTCTGTTTGCCACACTTTGCTGCTGAGAGTCTCTCACAGTCATGTTTGAAGCACACGCACGGTGACTGGCAAGAGGGCAAAAGCTACATGAAGGCACTCGCTGAACAGCAGACAGCAAGAAGCTGACATAGTGGCTACCTGCGAGGACGACCCAGCTAACTCTACAGTTCTCTCGCCCCGATGTGGTTAGTGGCCCCGCAGAGCGAACCCCACCCTGACGCAGACAAATAATACGGAAAGCGAGGCGAGATACCGAGCCCGTCACAAGTGCATCTATGCTGAAGCATAAGAACAGGACGGCGGTTGTCTTGAGCCAAGGACCATAGGAAGTGGGACACACACGTTTCACTGAATATCGACACTTCATATAATGGCTTACTTAACGTAGTCCTTTGGTCATTATCTATCTGACACCTCCCGCCGCCACCCCCCCCCCCCCCCACCTCTCACCTCCTCCTCTCCTCCCCCATTAATCCCCTCCCGTTCCCATTCCCAGTATGCTCGGGACAGCCGTGGGTTGGCGTGTGTCGGGGAAAGTTACATCCTGTATTTAAATCATCAGCTTTTCGCCAGTAAAATCGAAAACTACTTGTGCTTAAATGTCAACACGCCTGGCAGTGGGGCCTGGCAGTGCTGTGCTTGGTTTGGAATCACGGCTCAGAAAATGGCTGACAAAGACTTTCCTTCCGTGAAATACCAAGCCAAGGGGACATGATGAATGAACAGACGCACTTTTATGGAAGATCTGTAGAGTGATTTTTTTTTCTGCTGAAGAAGTCTAGGTCGCTCTAAAACCATATTATGAAGCCGAGCCAATCGGTCTTTAATTGCCAATCGAAACGCAGCTTCGGACATATTTGGGGATGACATTGTGTAACGTCTGCTACCGCAATCACAACACGTTCAAAGTAGATTTTAGTTTGCTAATCAGAATTTTACTTACTATTCAAACAATTATACACATCAATCAATGCGAAGGACATCGCCTATTGATATTTACCAGTGGTTTTGTTTAAATGTAAATATGAAAGAAAAAAAACTTTAAATTTGTACATTTTCGACTCGCCACAGCAAGACAGTCGAATACACTCCATACTGTGAACTCGATGACCAGATGTAAAGCTTGCCGACCAATCGTAAAGGGTGAAGGGTCACAATAGGCCCAAGGAAGCGTGCTTGTCAAAACTTGCTCTCGCTCCAACTTGCATTCCCTGATCCGAGTCAACAAGGTGCTTTAGAGTCCGGTTTTGATGGCTGGTTGGCGGCGATGTGTCGGATAAGACACTGGACCGTATGGCGATAAACTACGTGACAGGAGGAATTCTGTCCATTTGACCCCACACAGACCCAG
>CM031602.1:67063392-67078392 GCA_018398815.1 Conus ventricosus
GGTGGGCTGGTGATGGGGGTGGGGGGTGGGGATAGGGCGAGTGGGTGAGTGCAGGAGGGGCAGAGTGAGGAGACCTGTAAAAGACATTGCTATTGAAATCAGAACAATGTGTGTGTGTGTGTGTGTGTGGTGTGTGTGTGTGTGTGTGTGTGTGTGTGGTGCGCGCGCGCGCGTGTGTTTTGCTTCACTTGTGTTCACCCCCCCATCCTGATAGCTTGTGTGTGTGTTTGTGTGTGTGTGTGTGTGCGCGCGCGCGACAGAGAGAGAGGGGGAATGAGAGAGTGAGTGAGAAAGAGCGAGAGAGAGAGAGAGAGAGAGGAGCTTTGTGGAATCTAATCACTCTCAGGAAATTATTACAAGACAACCGCTTGCATACCTAGTGAAAGATCAGCAGAGTCCTGTGTCGTCGATAGAACCTCCGGTGCACTGCAAAATCAAAGTCCAATTTCAGCCCAAGGCACAGGATGATACAAACTTCAGCACACTGCAAAATCAGAGTCAAACTTAACCCAAAGACACAGGTTGATACAAACTCAGTACACTAACAAATCAAAGTCAAATTTCAGCCCAAAGACACAGGTTAATACAAACTCAGCACACTACAAAAATCAAAATCCCAAATTTCAGCCCAAAGACACAGTTGATACAAACATCAATACACTGCAAAATCAGAGTCAAAATTCAGCCCAAGGACAAAGGTGGATACAAACTTCAGCACACCGCAAAGTTGGATTCAAATTTCAGCCCAGAGACACAGTTGATACAAACTTCAGCGCACTGAAAAATCAGGGTCACAGATTTAGCCCACATAGGGTCAAATTTCAACCTAGATAGTGCAATATTTCAGGCCACATACGGTTGGGTTTAAGTCCAGGCAGAGGCCTTTTTTATTGACTGGTTATCAGTGACACGATATGGACCAGATTCGTTTTACATGTGTATTTATTTATTCCCTTTGTTCGTTTAATGTATCGGTGTTTAGGAAGTGCTCCAAAATTGGACCATCCAGTGTTGTGACCAGATATCAGCCCCCGGTGAGGTTATACCACAAAGCTTTTCGGTCGGGTTTGCAACTAGCTGCATGTTCTGAGACCAGATTCATTTTTCTTCATTTTGTTAGCTGTTGCTTAACAACAACATTACCACACCACCCCCCACATCCTTTTTTTTTTTTTTTGCGATAGAAAATGCCCGAGCGTCAAACGACCAAGTTATACTAGCTTCTTGATTTAATAGAAGAGCCCCGTTCCCTGCCTCCCCCCCCCCCCCCCCTTCTTACCTGCCCCTCCACATCCCCCTCCTCATTCCCACCTCTCCCCCTTGCCCTTCCTGCTCCACGTTGCACTGTTTTAGGAACCACATCTGAGGGATGTGATAAGATAGGGGTTGGAGGATGTGCGGGGGAGGGCGGGGGAGGCGGGTATCCGACGACAGAGTGTTGCTGCCACATGTTATGATGGTCCCAGCGTATTGCTTCGAGCGTGAGAAATACAGTCACTTCAAGCGCCAAGGAGATCACGTTACTATTTATGGCATGGTTGGGAAAATGATGAGTGGCTCATCATCTTTCCTGACCCCAATCCCTTCAAGACAACATTATCTCGTTTGTCTCGAAGTAGAGGTGGATTTCGAACGGAAAGATGCTAAATGAGACACTTAATCTTCTGTGTTTTTCAAATATTTTTCTTAAACTCGTATACATGAAAGCAAATGTCGGGCTAGTCATTCACTGACATCTGTAAACTTCCACGTGATTGGTGCCTAATAGGACCCGTAATTCACGTGTTGCTTGGTCTGCTGAACCTCCCGGAAGTGATGTCATCGGTTCACACGCACTGGTCTTCCCTTAATTCCTTCACAGACGATATTAGAGCTAATTTATTACGTAATGGAACGAGGAGCGTTGCTTCCAAAGTCTTTTGCTGAAGGGTAGTTGCAGATTATGTGCGTGAAATCTAGTTGTATGGGCAGTTTGTGTAAGTATGTATGTATTTATGTATGCATGTGTGTAGATAGATAGCCGAGTGTGTGTGTGTGTGTGTGTGTGTGTGTGTGTGTGAGTTGCATGAATGGTCGCTTGCATATGTAGTTGCTTGAAATGCACGTCCCCACAACCTTTTGTCATTCGACATATGTTGTTCAGTTGTATGTACCACATGTAGCTGCCGATGACGATCACGGGAGCTTTGGAATAAGGCACGCATCGTGCTGGGAACACTAAGGGGAGCAATTCTCTCCGTTGCTGTGATCTTTATGACCCCCACCCCACCGTCCCCTACCCTTTATCCCCCGATTCAAACCACGTCCTCATCTCTGACTGTGATACGGCTCCTCTATGCGGATTTCTTTTCCTTTTCGTTGTTCCATTTGTTTTCTTTGTACATTGATAATTTTTTGAGGAGTGCAAATACTAAATGATGTTGTGATGTTGATGTCCCATTTTGTGACTGTGATATACTCTAGCAGTGCAAGGTAATCTATTTTACATCCTATTATCTTCCTCGTTTGATGCGTTGCCCCCGTTGGGTGCCAGGGAGTCTTTAAAGTAAAAATTGTATTCCCACGGGCTTCCACAGGTTCTATGCGAACGATTTCCCCCATTTTCTGTCAGTCTCGTTTAATTCTGACATGTTTTTTTTTAAACTTTTCCAGGTTTTGTTCATTTATTTATTTTTCATTTTGTTTATATTAAAACATTTGAGACTCATTCATCTGCCTTTATGCGAATGATTTCCACTTTTCTGTCAGTCTTTTTTAACTCGGACTGTTTTTTAAACACTCTCTTATTGTCATCCAATTGTTTTTTTCTGCATTTGAATTCCATTCATCCGTCTTTGTTCTAGACAGCGTATTCACACTATTTCTTTTCTCTTTTGAAAGTTCACATCATGCTGTTGTTGAAATCTAGTGAGAAGGTGATATTGTGATCATGCTTCGAGTCGACACGAACCGTCCTTTTTTTTTTTTTAAAGAGTGTATTTGCCCCTATGGACTTTTCACTGCAGTTTTTCGTTGCATGTTTTCATATAATTCCTTTACGAAAAAAAAGACTATGGTGGTGCATTAAGCAGCATAACCAGCGCTCATAATACAGCTTGGTTTTTTTTTTTTTAATCTGCCTTAACAGTTTAGCCGTTGTTTCATAAGTAGCGTGACTGATATAGTGTCAATTTGTTTCATAAGTAGCGTGACTGATACAGTGTCAGTTGGTTCGCTTGTTTGTCTGTTTCCTTCGGGACTTTTTTTTTTTTTTATTATCCCATGTGGTCCTGAGAGAGTCCAGTGTGGGCTTCTGGAATATAGTGAAACTGATATTGAAATCTTGTCCAATATAATTTCTGATTCTCTCTCTTGCTTGCACCTCCACACCCCCCCCCCCCCCCCCCCCCCCCCCCCCCCCCCCCCTCCATTCGTCGCTCGTTAAATTTCTAAAAATGTTGGTTGATGTAAGACCTCTGTCTGTCGAACCGTCTGTCCTCTGTCACTAAATTCTGCGTTCGAAACTCTTTCTTTCTCTCTTTTCACCGAGGTAGGATAGGAAATGGGATGGGCCAGGACGATGGGTAGATGCGTGCGTTTGTGAAAAGTTCCCGCCTTTTTAAGTTTGTCAGGTCGTGTTTTTTTTTCTTTTTATCAGTGCTTTTACAGAAAATGTGAACACGCGGAACTTACTCAGTGCCATCCGAATAAGATGAAAAAGACAAATATTCGGAATACCTATGGTATACAATGCGTACCTTACTCATTTTGCTAAAATGTATCCCATGTCGTGACAATGGTGTTCGCCATCCAGAGAAGGGCCAAGATAATACCGATTCGTATGATGTGCATATTTATTTGACTATTTCATCTTATATATTGCACATAAACAAGAAAAACGATACAGCAGTTATTGTTTTAATCAATGTGTTTTTGCAACGTGTTTCTGCACCAAATTGTGATATGTAACACGGATTTGTTATATGTTTTTTGTGGTTGAAAAAAAAAAACATAATATGGTAAGCCAGCAGTTCTGTTTGAATGTTGCTGAATGCCTACACATTGTTTTGATTGTAAATATACACACATGTATACATATGCATGTGTGTATGTGTGTGTATGTATGTATGTATTATGTATGTATGTTGTATTCACTCACACTACATACCTGCGACATATAATGCCTTGCGCCTTTTGCTGAGCTGAGGTGGGATGGGGAGGAATGCAACATTGAATTTTAAGGTACATCTGTCAATACCTAAACTTGGTCCTATGCATTATTTCTTTAACATCAGTATCTCCACGGATATTTTTTCGTTATTGTGATATTCGACAATTGGCGCTGTATTTGCTCACTGCTGGTTGTTTGACTGACTGATTGATTTATTGATCGACTGTCTGACTAACTGTTGTCAGGTTAGCGCTGTTTGATCGATAGTTTATTTGTATAAGTGATGAAGTATGTTTAATGACCAATATAACAAAAACAATACAAGAGAGCGAGAAGGAGAGAGAGACTATGTGTGGAGTGAGCGAGTGAATGAGTGTGTGTGTGTGTGTGTGTGTGTGTGTGTGTGTGTGTGTGTGTGTGTTGTGTGTGCGTGCGTGCGTGTGTGTGTGCGTGCGTGTGCGTTGTGTGTGTGTTGGGTGCATACGATCCCTCTCTCTTCTATTTGTTTGTTTTGCTACTGTGCTTTTTTGTTTGCAATAAACAAACGTGATATCCAAACAACTAGCATACTGTTTTTATCTCTCTTCTGTCTCTGTGTGAACGTTCGCGTACATAGCCATGTGTGCGTGTGCGTGTGTGTGTGTGTGTGTGTGTGTGTGTGTGAGAGAGAGAGAGAGAGAGAGAGAGAAGAGAGAGAGAGTGTGTGAATGTGTGTGTGTGGGTGTGTGTGTGTGTGTGTGTGTGCGTGTGTGTGTTTGAGCAGGCATAAGAGGCTGACACACGAGCCTCCCCGCCCGTACGCTTCGGACGTACCGGTCGAACCCGATCCCAAACGGAGCGTCTGTCATAGTAAACGTACGTCTCAAACGGACTTCGGCATCCAGTTCGACCCGACCGTTCGAGATACACCGTGATCTATTCGAAACGGACAGCTAGAATCCTCCAACCAATCAACGCTCAGCATTGAGCGAACACCCATGACAACGGAAAAATGGCGTCGTCCAGCAAGGCGATCAGACTGTCCGATTCGGAGACCAAACATTTGATTGAATCGTACCAAGGCCATCATGTGCTTTGGAATGTCAACTCAAAAAATTATAGGAATCTAAATATTCGAGAAAAAGCTTCGTATTCAATTGTACAGTCCTTTGAAGCGGCATGTGGGATCAAACTCGAAGGGTTTAAAACTCGCGTTTTGGTCGGATCGCACAGGTTCAAACGTTTCGTGAAGCACTCCGTCCGTTCGACACTGACTGGTCGGACCGCACAGGTTCAAACGTTTCGTCTCAACCGTACGGGCGGGAGGCTCGTGTGTCAGGGACTTTACACATCATAAGGCGTACGTAAATGTGTCTTTGAAAGAAAAGCACAAGAGTCAACTTATAGATGCGAACGCACACACACATACACACACACACGCATGTGCGCGAGCGCGCGCGCGCGCGCGCGCACACACACACACACACACACACACACACACACACACAATGCATTATAGACGGACAGACAGACGGAAAGATAGATACACGAATATAGAGAGATATTACATGTAAACATGTATGTGCGCACATACACGCGCACGCAAATATGCGTGCACACTTCCTCGAATTCACTGGGACACACACACACACACAAAAAGGAAAGAGGCATGGAAGAGAGAGGAGAGGGGGGGGGGGGGGGGGGGGGGGGGGCTACGCAGGCGAAATGGACTAAAGATTTAGCAATTTGATAAGAACAATTATTGATGCTTCCCATTCACTCCTTTCTAAAAGAAAAAAAAGAAAAAAAAAGGCTGATGAATAAAATGAGCGAACCACGAAAGCGATAAAAAAAGAGTTAAAAGAGAGGGAATAGGAAAAGAAGTGAAAGGAAAAAAAGAAAATGAAGCAACCCCCCCCCCCCCCCCCCCCCCACACACACACACACACAAATGGACATAGTTCTATTTTCTTCAGAAAGAAAAGAAAAGAAGGCAGTTCCACACCAACACAACGCCCAATGCCCTCACTCCAACCCCCACCACCTTAAAAAAAAGTGATGATTCCGATCACGTCAGACGAACCTGCAAACAGCTGCACATAGAACAAACAAAACAAAAACAAACAACGACGGCGGTACACGATGAGCCCTCGACTTCCCACCTGATTTCTTGACTTTATTTTGTCTCTGTCGAAGAAGAGGTGGTCTACAGAAAGAAAGAAGCTGAACTGCACAAATAAAGAGAGAGAAAGTATATTGCTTAAACATTATCTGTTTTTTCATTCCTCTCTCTTCCTCTCCCTCTCTTGTCTGTGTGTGTGTGTGTGTGTGTGTGTGTGTGTGTGTGTGTGTGTGTGTTGTAACAAATTAATGGCTGGGAGAAGTAAGTGCAGGCTGACAATTCCTCTGTCATCACAACAATGACTTGGCAAAGATTAAACAAAGGAGAGATTAAAAAGAAGGTTGGCGGCAGGATGGGAGCGGTGGGTGTGGATTTGTGACGAGAAAGAAAATTGGAATGAAAAATTAGGACGCTGTTATTACAAATATGAAATCCTTCACTAGCAGCAGATGGGAACCATCATACAGCATCTTGAAAATAGAACCATTCACATCGCCTGCTCAGAGGTCCTTCGTCCGCTGATTCACACTCATCAATAAGATACGGCGGACTGAATCAATCTTCCTTTGGCATCAAATGGAGATATACCACAGTCCATAATTCTGTGGTATTCTGATTACCAAGTGTTAAAAAAACAACAGAAACTAACGGCACCCCAAAGCAGCTTATGAAGGTTGGGAAAGTAAAACGAGAAGAAAGCGCTGAGAGGATTGCTGAAAAACTGAAATTATTATGTGAAGAGTAATAACTAAAAAGGGAAATCGTTGAGGCCTATGCTCGAGGATCCAATCTATATATATGTAAATGAATAAATAGTTAGATAAATAGATGGTGTGTGTGTGGTGTGGTTGTGTGTGTGTGTGTGTATGTGTGTGTGTGTGTGTGTGTGTGTGTGTGTGTGGGTGTGTGTGTGGTGTTGATTCCCTGAAATTCATAAACTGCCTTCCGATTAATTTATTGATTGAGACCGCCGATCACCCGTTGAAAAGTTCATAGTGCCCTAGTCGAACGTGGCACACGCACTTAGGTCTTAAACACCATTCAACGACCGATAGCCGATGTTCTTTCTTTCTTTTTATTTTGCCCCCCCCCCCCCCCTCCCCTTCTCTCTCTCTCTCTTTCTTTCTTAATACAACGGCTGGAGTTTTTTTCTCCCTTTTTTTTCTTTCCCCTCCTTTTCTTATATTTATTTATCTACTTATTTATTTTTCACAGTGGCTGGATGGTGCAGGAGCTTTGACCAAAGTGGTAAACGTTGAAGAATCCACAGCGGGCCACGTGGTTGTTGGAGCTGAAGGGGACAGCGGCCCCGGCCCCGGGGCCCGTGCAAGAACCTGCGGGAATGTTGCCTTCCCAGCCCCCTACGATGGATTTGAACTCGAAGTAGCCGTTCTCCTTCTTGGAACAGTCCATGTCCACGTCCACCAGCCAGTAATGGCTCCCGAATCTGAAAACCCAGCCAAGGTGTCAGTCCGCATGAAGGAGGGGAGGGGAGGGGCAGGGAAGGGAAGGGAAAGGGGTGGGGCGGGGTAGAGTGGGTTGTAGTACGGGAGAAGTGGGTATTACGGGCAGGTGTGCGGGAAGGGGAGACTGGGAGTGGGGACAGGGTGCGGAGAGTCTCTCTCTCTCTATCTCTCTCTCTCACAACACACGGTGATGGGCAGAGAGAGAGAGAGAGAGAGAGAGATTCAGAGACAGAGAGACAGAGATTCAGAGAGAGAGAGAGAGAGAGAGGGGAAGAGAGAGAGAGAGAGGTTCAGAGCGAGAGAGAGCGAGAGTTATACAAACACACTCACATACACACGTGCACACATGCGCCGCGCGCGCACACACACAACACACACACACACACAACACACACACACACACGCGCGCGCGCGCGCGCGCGCGGCGCGCGCACATGCACACACTCTCTCTCTCTCTCTCTTCTTCTCTCTCTCTCACACACAGGCAGACAGACAAGACAGAGAACCAAACCACCCCGGCCAAGAGAGACGACTTCTCTCAAAAGGTAAGTTAACAGGAGTTCTCTCCCCTCACGTGTTCAGCTGGTTATAACCCGGGTGGCTGTGGTCGCTGGTGGTCCAGACAGCCGGGGTACCGTCTGCCCGCCGGCCCTGGTAGCTGCCCTGGCCGGCTTCCGCCCCGTACCAGTCCAGGAAGTGGTCCCCTTGGCTCCAGGCGTTAACCTTGGCGTAATGACTTCCGTTTCCGATCTGGCGGTGTCTGATGGGAATGGCGCAGGCGCTGGTGGAGGCGTCGTGGGTACATCCTGCATGTGGACGGGGCGATCACCGGGTTATAGTGTTTACTTTCTGTCTGTTTATTTTTCTTTGTGTAGACTGCTTTTAACTGAGCTTATCAGGTCAATGTGTTTACTTTCTGTCTGTTCATTTTGTTGTTGTTATGTAGACTGGTTTTAACAGAGCTTATCAGGTCAATGTGTTTTCTTTCTGTCTGTATATGTTTTGTGTAGATAGCTTTTAATTGAGCTTATTTGGTCAATGTGTTTACTTTCTGTCTGTTTATCGTTTGTGTAGACTGCTTTTAACCGAGCTTATCTGGTCAATGTGTTTACTTTCCGTCTGTTTATTTTTTTTGTGTAGACCGCTTTTACTTTAGCTTATCTGGTCAATTGTGTGTGTGTGTGTGTGTGTGTGTGTGTGTGTGTGTGTGTGTGTGTGTGTGTGTGTGTGTGTCCTTAGTTTCCATTTGATGCTCAATCTTCTGTGGTCAGTATGACTAGTTGTGTAAGATCTGCAGTCCAGTTGCCACGGAGAATAGTTCTTCAGGTCGTGCCAGCTGCATCAAAGTTAAAGCTGCAGCTCCACGATCTCTTGTCTGGTTTCACGTCGTAGGCTGGACAGTCTTGAAGGAAGTGGTCTTGAGCCCAGGATTCAGTGCCACGTGGACAATCCTGAGTCGGTTGAGGTACCTCATTGTCTGCTGTAGCCAGTTCCCGGTATGAAAATTATCATATGCTGGTGCCTCTGGAGCTGGTGAATAGCGTCAACACTCTTGTCTGCTCTTATCCTTCTCTTCCATTAAGAGGACAGTTTAATTTCGATGTCCGTCTAGAAATGTGAAGACCAGGGAAGGGAAAGGGGAGGGGGCATGCTCCAAAAAGCACATGCCCATGACAACACAATGGAACTTGAATTTCGATAGAAACCCGGAAATATTAATGTATTAAAAAAAAAAAAAAATGGTCTGAAAAACGCACAGCCCATTACAACAAAATGGAATTTAAATTGTGATGTAAATCTATAAACGAAAGAAAAACAAAAAACAAAAAACAGTGCTCTAGAAAGCTCACAGCCCGCAACAACACAAAGGAACTTTGACATAACAAAGAGAACAGCAATGCTCCAGAAGTTATACGCTACCGCCCACAACATCACAATGAAACTTGAAGCGTGAGGTAATTCCAAAAGTGACAGGGTGAAAAAAAGTTCTTAAAGAAATCCCACAACATTTATAACAACACAATAGCACTTGAATTCTGAGGTAAATCTTTAAAAGATAAAGAGAAAAAAAAGTTCTACTATGCACACAGCCCCTAACTTCTACACACAACTGAACTGAAACTGAGGAGCAGCATCGATGAAACAAAAGGTCTAGAAAGCTCATATCCAATATCAGCATGGCGGAACTTGAATCATGATGTGTGTGGTGTGTGTGTGTGTGTGTGTGTGTGTGTGTGTGTGTGTTTGTGTGTGCGTACATGCGCGCATGCATATCTGTGTGTGTGTGTGTGTGTGTGTGTGTGTGTGTGTGTGTGTGTGTGTGTGTGTGTGTGTGGTGTGTGTGTGTGTGTGTGTGTGTGTGTGTGTGTGTGAGAGAGAGAGAGAGAGAGAGAGAGAGAGAGAGAGACAGAGAGAGAGAGAGAGAGATAGAGAGAGAGAGAGAGAGAGTGTGTGTGTGTGTGTGTGTGGTGTGTGTGTGTGTGTGTGTGTGTGTATGTGTGTGTGTGTGTGTGTGTGTGTGTGTGTGTGTTGTGTGTGTGTTTGTGTGTATATGGTGTGTGTGTCCTTCATTTAACGTCTATCCACTATTCGTGATATTAGACACATGTGTGAGTGTGTGTGTGTGTGTGTTGTGTGTGTGTGTGTGTGTGTGTGTGTGTGTGTGGGTGTGAGTGCGCGCGCGCGCGCGTGTGTGTATGTGTGTGCGTGCGTGCATGAGAGAGACAGACAAACAGACAGACAGACAGAGAGGGAGAGAGGCAGACAGACAGACAGACAGATAGACAGACAGACGGACAGACAGACGGATAAACGAAGACGCAGGGATAGAGTGAAGGAGTGAAGGGGAGCCGACAGGAGTCTACAGCGACAGACACTACAGTCACAAGCAGCGAGAACAGGTTTCAGTCGCCGTGTCTGAAGGCTTGCTTACTGGTCGAATGCCAATAGATGAACTTGTCGTTGGAGACTTGTCTCAGTTCTAGACAGGCAGTCACGTAGACCGCATTGGACAGCACAATCACCGTATTCACCGACCTGAGCACAGCATGCCATACATAATTATGTGTTTCGTTTCACACCCACTCCCCGTCCGAACAAGTTCTGTTTTCACCCACTTTTGAGGGCTGACTTGTTTATTTGCCTGTTTATCTGTCAGTCAGCAGAATAGACATGTTCCGGTAATTCAAAACCACGGGGAAGATAATGCCTCTCTATCTCTCGGAAATATAAAATTACTTAATCTCAGTTTAAGGGTTAAACAAACAGATCTTGAGGGTCGGATACTTCAGTTGAAGCACATACCAGAATAACGATCGGGATATGGACTGCCTGCATTACAGGCACATCGTCTTGCATCCATACCTGGGGATTTTCTCTCTCTGATTAACCTGTTAAGCTGACTGATTGGGTAAAACTACTTTGGCCGTGTCTATCAGCGGCATCTGTCCCATGAAAACGGCAGGGTAACTCTCGCCGAACGCGAGCTCTGAAACAGATTACCTCCCTTGCAGATTTACGGACATCGTCTCATACGAAAAACAACAGGACCAGTTTTAACATAACTTCGTCAACAAGTGAAAAGGGTTCCTAGGACAGAGCATGACATTTGGGGGTGCGGATCTGAGGTCTGTGCATCTTTATCGACGGTGGAATCAGGATGGTTTAACAATCTGCTTTGAAATTAAAAAAAAAAAAAAAAAAAACTGCGCTAAAACTGCTCGAATTTCAATGGAGACCATACTGTAGTATAACTTCTGTTCACATCAATATGTTTACTGCTTTGCTGGAACATAAAGTCAAATTTGTCATCACAGTGAAACGCTTTATGAATCCTGAATAAGACAGGATTGCTGCGATTGAATAATTATTTTTCTAGCCTTCTCAAAAAGCGATTACATGATGCCACAGCCAAAATATATTGTTAACTCCGTTCCTTTCACGGTCACAAAAGTTACAGCAAAAACTTACTGTAATTTTCATTTCTGACAATTGAGCACGTGTAGCAATGAATCTGTGAACTTTTCGAATCAGTTCTGTTTCACATCTTTGACTCTATATGTATTTCAGAAACGAGTATGTTCAACATATTTGGCGATATATCTAAGAAAACATTTCACCTTTAAACTTCCTAAATCAATAAGTTTTAATGCGACACCGTCCCTTAAAACAGGCTATATCTTACTGCTTTCTTCTTTTTACATTTTAAGACAAAAATTTCAACTATGCTCATGTAAAACTGAAAATAATACGTCAACATGTAAGATAAAATCACAATGAAAGCTTTAAACATAAAGACCAAACGGTTAACCATAATTCTATTTGTAGACTTTACAAACGCCTTGGCATCATTGATTATGCTTTTCCTTCCAATCATCAAATTGTAAATGGTCTTGTCTGGCACTGATACTGATTTCGTCCTTGCTCCCCAAAGGCGAACAATAACATTTTTAAACAAGTGAGGGTTTGTCACTCATATGTGGTGTCATCATTGGTCCAGTGTTAGGTCTTCTGTTCACAGCCTACATCAATGACATATATACAAAAGAGAATATAATAATGTGTATAGTGCCACACTCTAGTTCCCATGCTCAATGGTTTGTCATCCATAAAAACACTCGAGTTCCTGTTAAAGAGAAACATTTTAACCAGATGATTTTTCAACCTTGGAGAGAGAGAGAGAGAGAGAGAGAGAGAGAGAGAGAGAGAGAGAGAGAAGAGAGAGAGAGAGAGAGAGAGAGAGGTGGGGAATGAGACTGAGGCAAAGACAGAGACAGACAGACGGACAGACACACCCACCCACCGACACCCACATCCACACCCACACAGAGCCAGTCAGACACAGCGGGTGATTTAGAAGGGCATAGCGGGTGATTTAGAAGAGCAAAGAACTGACCGTATGACGTAGGTATTTCCAGAGACCAATTGGCACTGGAAGTTGACAGTGCCCAGACCGCTCAGGCCCGAGACGTCCAACAGGTTGCCGGAGCTGAAGACCAGGCTGTCTTCCCAACGACTGCTGCGCCAGGTACCGGTGAGGGCGCTCGGGAAGCTGCACGTGCTCTCTGCACGTTCGACAGAGGTCCACACGGCGTTGAACAAAGCAAGCCCGGAACACAGGCTGTTAGTTAAATAGCTAGTTTGCATTCAGCTTTTCTGTCCACACCTTATTGGTAAATTGGGCTTACCATTCGCGGAAAGAGGAGTTGGGTTAGTTCCATGAAACATTTAAACGAGATCTACTGCGCACAAGTTGAAGGGTTGTACTATCTTGAGCATACATCTCTTCGTCTCGCCTTCAGCTTATTATTTTCTTGCTTCCTTTTGTTTTCATGCAATTGATCGTTGTTGTCGCAGTTGTTGTTTGCTTACTTTCTTGCTTGCCAGCGTCTTTCACAATGTACCTTTTCTTGTGAGTGCAGAAACCTTGTCAGCTTTACAAATATTTTAAATTTGAGATTTTTTTTGTTTTTTTTTTTTTTTTTTTTTTTGTTTTGTTCAGAACAATGCTCCTCATCATGTGACGGGTATTCTTGCTGCCAGTTTTCTGCATCTGGAAATTGCATCCTCCCTCCCGTCCCTCCTCCTACGTCTACGTCTGAAAGATCAAATGTGTCAAACATATATTAATGTGATTTGTGCCTGATATTAAAAGAAGCAAGGAATGAACGCGAAAAAATACCGGTTAGACTGCATTCACTAAGTAAAGTACTTTTTCAGTTTGTTGAACTCTTCGCATGGGGTCGATTGAGGTAAAGCTAGATATGCATGGAGGTCTATGACTTGAAACAAGCAAGGGGTCCATTTACGGACATCAAACAAACTAAACACACGCAAAACTCCTCACAGCATAGACTGCGTACTGAGCGTGTGTTGCTGCCAGGCCCGACTTGTCCAAGGACTGATTTGTCCAAGGACTGATTTGTCCAAGGACCTGATTTGTCCAAAGACCTGATTTGTCCAAAGTCCTGATTTGTCTAAAGACCTGATTTGTCCAAAGTCCTGATTTGTCTAAAGACCTGATTTGTCCGAGGACTGATTTGTCCAAAGACCTGATTTGTCCAAGGACCTGATTTGTTCAAAGTCCTGATTTGTCTAAAGACCTGATTTGTCCAAAGTCCTGATTTGTCAAAAGACCTGATCTGTCCAAAGTCTTCATTTGTCCAAAGACCTGATTTGTCCAAAGCCTTGATTTGACCAAAGACTTCATTTGTCCAAACACCCGATTTATCCAAAGACTTGATTTGTCCAATGACCTGATTTGTCCAAGGACCTGATTTGTCCAAAGACTTCATTTGTCCAAACACCTGATTTGTCCAAGTGTCTTCATTTGTCCAAACACCTGATTTGTCCAAACACCTGATTTGTCCAAAGACCTGATTTGTCCAAACACCTGATTTGTCCAAACACCTGATTTGTCCAATGACCTGATTTGTCCACAGACTTCATTTGTCCAATGACTTGATTTGTCCAAAGACCTGATTTGTCAAAAACTTGATTTGTTCACATGTCCAGATCGAGTTTCCGATTACCATCCAAACTGTTTGGACATATTGGACTGACGGAGCAAGACAGCGAGACAGACAGGTAGACTTTGACATCAGATATTCAAGCTTCATTTCTTAAACCTATACCATTTATGGTTTTCATTTCAACTCAAGAAATAAAATGTTTGGACAAACTGTAGTAAATTTGGACTAAAGGGGTCTCTGGATATATCTGGAGTTACGGCCTGTTTTGGAAAACATGACAGGCCCAAATGAATACACAGATGGATTAAAGCTTTGTACAGACAAATCATGAAAAAGACCCATACGTTGCTTTAAAAAGACGATAGCGAAAGGCATGATTGGCTCCAAACAGACTTCACAACAATCCACGCATAGCTTTATATACACAAAGCAGAGATCCGTGTTTGGGTTAAACAAACTATGTGGGAATCCATGTTTGACTTTAAGCAGTCTATGCAAATATCCATGCATGGCTTTTAACAAGACTATGGACAGATCCCTGTTATTGCTTTAGACGTACTACGTAGAGATCTATAGATGACTTAAGAAGACTTGGCAAATGTCCTTGTATGACCGTAAATACACAAGATATGGATTTAAATAAAGTCAGCTGATCCATGTATGGCTTTAACCAGATCCTGCAAAGATTTTTGTATGGCTTTACACAGAGGATGGAAATTTCCATGTACTGATCGATGATTGACCTTGAACATAGCAAGTAGATATTTACGTAAGGCCTTAAACCGACTAATTAATCAAGGAGATCTGTGTGTG
>CM031602.1:67083392-67085892 GCA_018398815.1 Conus ventricosus
CAGCGGCGACCTACACAACAAGCCAACGCCGAGTGAAATCAACACGAGTTGCGATCCCCCACAGCCTAAAAAGTCACGAGGGGGTGGCAGATATTGTGCTGTAGGCGAGTGCAGCAGCTCAGCAGGAGACGGATATTCTTTGCACACATTTCCATCTGTTCCAGATACTCGAAAGAAGTGGATTCGGTTGGTGAAACCATGCCGGGCCACTAAGTTCTTTTTACCACGTCAGTTCCAGCTGGACCACGGAAACGAGCTGTTCCGACAATTGCCGAGCCCGTTCGAGTGGATCAAAAACTTCGTCTGCATTGTGCGCGTATACTTTGAAGGCGGAGTGGTAAGCTCGTACAGATGAGTACGATAGTCGCACGTTTATTCTGTTCTTATCTATGGACAGATCACACTTGTTAAATTGAATGAACACGTTAAGGCTTGAGGAAGGAGAATCTCCGCTCGCCGTCCACGCGTGATCGCATCAAGAAGTCAGTCGGTAGCCTCCCTCGAGACTTCGGTAAAGTCCGTACGCCTTCGGAATGATGTGTTCGGGCGTCCAGCTTGAACTGAATAGCTCGTTTCCGTGGTCCAGCTGGAACTGACGTGGTAAAAAGAACTTTGCGTTCAAACTGATAAGGTAAAGGCCTTGCAGAAACCTCCCCAGAGTTACATTCGCTGTCACAATCATAGTCACTGCTTTTACATGATAAATTAAATACCGATCGAGATGTGCAAGAACCATCAGAATCGCTTTCTGTCGCCGTTGACTTATTGTGTAGGTCGCGGCTGACGGCCAGTCCATCATGTGACGTCACATCCAAGAGTAGTTAAGCCATGCCAAGATTTAGTTGATTACCTCCCGTTTTCTTGATTACAGGTGAAAATGCCCACTTTCGTGGATCGATTTCGTGTGATCGGGAGCGAATCGGATGTTTATTTTACCAATTTATCAAACATTTCATATTTCTGCATAAGCTGACCAATTTTCGAAAACCTCTAAAGTAGACCTTTAACACCTGCAGGGAAAATTTAGTGGATCCCAAAGTGTCAATGAAGAAATTAACATTTACACCTTTAGCATCTATAGGCAAAATTTCAGGGATCCATACGCTTTCAGAGAAGGAACTAACAAGTACACTTTAATACCAAGAGGAGAGGAATTTTCTGTGAACGAATTAACATCTATGCTTTAACGCCTAAAGGAAGAACTCTGACTGATACATTTAACAACAGAGGGGGTAACACAGCAGCCCCTTAGTGACAATGAAGGACTTCACATTTACACTTTAATACCTACATAGAGAATACAGTGGATGCGACATGCTGTTAGCGAAGGAATTACCTTTTACACTTTCTCACCTTATAGCATAATTCGATGCGGAAGAAAATAATCATTGATCATTCTAAACGAAAAATTCAGTTGAAACCATAGCGTCAACGAAAGAATGACCGCTCAAATTTAACACCTAATGGGACAATTCAGCGGACGCCATGATGTCAATGAAGGAACTAACATTGGCCCTTTAACACCTAACAACTTAATGAGCCCCATTGTTGGCAGAAAAGGGATTACTATGTTCACTTTAACACGTAACGGGAGAATTCAGTAGACACTATAGTGCCATTGGTGGAATTAACATTTACAATCACATAAACGAAGATTTCCATGGACCCCATTCGCCGTCGATACAGGGATCAACATTACATTTTTACACGTACAGGGAGAATTCAATGGATCTCAAGCTGTAAATAAAGGAATTAATATTTACACCATTATACCTAAAGGGAGAATTCCAAATATATTTACTGACCTCCTATGCTGGCAGGAAAAGAATTGATATTTGCACCTAGATACCTAAAGGAAGAATTCAACTGACTCCTTGTGTTCGCAGAAAAGGCATTAAGATTTACAAGTTTACACCTAAAGAAAGAATTCAACTGACTCCATATACTAGCAGAAAAGACATCAACATTCAAAGCTTTACACCTATAGTGAGAATTCAACTGATCCGATATGTTGTCAGAAAAGGAAACAACACTTACACCTTTACACCTAAAGGGAGAATGCAACTGACCCCATATGCAGTCAGAAAAAGAATTAACATTTATGTCTAAACAATTGACCCCAAATATTGGGAGAAAAAACAGTAACATTTACAAATTTACACCTAAAGGAAGACTTCAGCTGATCCCATATGCGGGCAGACAAGTCATAAACATGTACAGCTTTACACCTAACGGGAGAATCTAACTGACCCGAATAAAGTAAATAACACTTATACCTTTACACCTAAAGGGATAATTCAGTTGACTCCATATGCTGTCAGACAATAATAATTAACACTTACACCTTGACATGTAAAGGAAGAATTCAATGGACCCCAAATAGTAGCAGAAAAGGGCATTAACACTTACATTTTATACACAAGGGAGATTTCAATTGACCTCATTTAAAGTCACAAAGGAAAATAACATCTACCTCTTTACACTTACAGCGAGTGTTGAA
>CM031602.1:67090892-67123392 GCA_018398815.1 Conus ventricosus
TTTTTTTTTTCTCTCTTCTCGGTGGTTTGCTTTAGTATATTTGATTACTTATTGCAGTGTTTATACATTTTAGTAAGCAATTTTCTTTTCAGATCTATGTAGTTTTCCATTTTCAGATCTCTCTCTCTCTCTCTCTCTCTCTCTCTCTCTCTCTCTCTCTCACACACACACACACACACACACACGCATGCACGCACGCACGCACGCACGCACGCACACACACACACACACACACACACACACAGCTAATCCAAATGTATGGTATAGTTATAACTGTTCTCGGAGACAGTCTGAGTGCAATGCCATTCTATTCTCAACTGTGCAAGTTCGCGTGACTGAATATCTGCGTGTTTGGCTTATTCATCTGTTTTTAACCCTCCCTATCCCCAACCCCCAGCCCGCCCTCCCTTTTCCAGAAATGCAGACGAACAAACATATAAATGATGTAGACCATAGAAATGTTAGGAAACTGTGTATGAAGTAAAAGTAATTTTGAAACTCATTAAATAAATTAATCTCACAGATTCCTCTTTAACACCCCCCCCCCCCCCCCCCCCCCGCCCATTCTACACCTCTCTTACCTCTTTCCCTCTCCTTACCATCCGCGCCATTTATCCCCAAAAGATCAAAATCATAGCGGTAGGGTAAAATTTCCAAACACACAAAACATTACAATACAATGTTAAGAAGGCGCTACGAGATTCTATCATTGATAGAACACACAACACAATACACTATGGCACATAAAAATAGTCCGCCACCCACCCTTCTATTCACAGAAGGGGGGGGGGGGAGGAGGGAGAAAAAGAGAGACAGACAGACAGAGAGAGACAGATTGAGAGAGACAGAGAGAGACAGAGAGAGAGAGACAGACAGACCGAGAGAGAGAGAGAGAGAGAGAGAGAGAGAGAGCACCTCTCGGCAAAATTTGCTCAGACGAAACGGAAGGATCAGGAGGATTGGAGCAGCCCCTGTACGCCCAATCTGCGCAGGAACCCCGGGACTACTTGGGAACTGTCTCGAGCGAGACCTGAGAGATTCGACCTTATGGGGTCAGCTGGCTGTCGTGACTGTTCCACCTACCTCCCCAGGGGCTCATGGAGGTAGATAAGGGGGGATGGAAAGGAGAGGGAGAGGGGGGAAGGGATGGAGATGGGAGGAGTGGAGAATGTGGGAGATGACGAGGGCATTAAGATGTGAACGTAAAGAAAGGGGAGTTACAACATTCTCAATCCTTTTTTTTTTCCACGTGATGTAATGTTGTCTTTACTCTAAATGTTGCTTTAGGGAAAAAAAAAGACAAGAAAAAGACCCTCCCTCCCAACACACACACACAAACTTGATTTTTTTTTTTTTTAAATGTATACAGAAAACACGATGGATGCATAAGCTCTTCTGTCATTTGCAAACTAGGAAAATCGATGATTAGGTTCCCATGTTTCAGGACCAAAGGTATGATAATAATTCCTAACGACACTATAAACTTGCGGATCATTCCGAGAAACTGAAACTCCCATGGTCTGACACGCTTAAAGAGCGCATCAAGCGCTAGTGGAGGGGACGGGGATGCAAACTAAGGTGTGGGTGCAGGTACCTAGCGACAGATTTTGTCGAAGATGGGGCGGAGGAAGGAGAGCGGAGAAAGAGGGGGGTTGGGGGTGGGAGGACTCTGTAACAGCGTGGGGAGATGGGGTGCGATAAAACCAAGGGGGTAATATGTAGTAAAAATTGGAGGTGGGTAGAGATGAGGGCTTCCATCATAGTCATTAAGGTACATTGAATATTTTTTTTTTTTAACGTGTGGGTGGAAGAGGACCTCCATCTGGTGTGGAAGTCAAAAGAAGTAATCTTATGTGGAGGACTAAACAGAACAGAACCTAGATCTGAAGACTAGTGAGCCCTACATCTTTGGCGACGACGACTTACGTCTGATACAGAGGAATGAGAAGACATACATGCGGTGCGAAGATTTGGAAATAAATTGGACCTTCATCATGAGTAGATCAATAAAGAAGATCTTCACCTGGTGTAGAGATCTCATTGGACCTAATCTGACGTCGTAGAGGACTTAAGAGGCACTTATACATCTGGTGTGGAGGACTGAACAGGACCTACATCTGGTGTGGAGGACTGAAGAGGGCCTACATCTGGTGTGGACTGAAGAGGACCTACATCTGGTATGGAGGACTGAAGAGGACCTACATCTGGTGTGGACTGAAGAGGACCTACATCTGGTGTGAAGGACTGAAGAGGACCTACATCTGGTGTGGACTGAAGAGGACCTACATCTGGTGTGGACTGAAGAGGACCTACATCTGGTATGGAGGACTGAAGAGGACCTGCATCTGGTGTGGAGGACTGGAGAAGACCTACATCTGGTGTGAAGGACTGAAGAAGACCTGCATCTGGTGTGGAGGACTGAACAGGACCTACATCTGGTGTGGAGGGCTGGAGAAGACCTGCATCTGGTGTGGAGGACTGGAGAAGTCCTGCATCTGGTGTGGAGGACTGAAAAGGACCTACATCTGGTGTGGAGGGCTGGAGAAGACCTGCATCTGGTGTGGAGGACTGGAGAAGACCTACATCTGGTGTGGAGGACTGAAGAGGACCTACATCTGGTGTGAAGGACTGAAGAGGACCTGCATCTGATGTGGAGGACTGAAGAGGACCTACATCTGGTGTGGAGGACTGAAGAGGACCTGCATCTGGTGTGGAGGACTGGAGAAGACCTACATCTGGTGTGGAGGACTGAAGAGGACCTACATCTGGTGTGAAGGACTGAAGAGGACCTGCATCTGATGTGGAGGACTGAAGAAGACCTACATCTGGTGTGGAGGACTGAAGAGGACCTGCATCTGATGTGGAGGACTGAAGAGGACCTACATCTGGTGTAGAGGACCTGCATCTGGTGTGTGAGGACTGAAGAGGACCTCCATCTGGTGTGAAGGACTGAAGAGGACCTGCATCTGTGTGTGAGAACTTAAGAGACCTACAGTGGATTGAAGCAGGCCTGCATCTAATGTGAAAGACTGCAGTTCTACGTGTAGTCTTTAAAACTTACGAGAATCTACATTTTATTGAAGAACTGAAAAAAAAAACCACAACTATATTTGAAGTAGAGGATGAAGGAGTACCCATATACGCTCTTGATGCATCTTAAGAAGACATCTACTGTTGGCTGAAATAGGCTCTGCATCTGACCTGAGGGAGAACCTCGCATCTACAACAGCGGTTCATCGTTTACAACCAGCGTGTTCTGAGGACAAAAACCACCAGAAAAATGTTCCAGATGATAACCGTTAAATCTTTGAAGCGGAAGGATGACGTCAAGCGTATCAAAACAGGTTAGACTAGATTGCAGGGACGGCACAAACGGACCCAGGAAAATGCCCCATTCCACGCGCCTTTCACACAGAAACACTAGCTAGACCCTTTAACTGAAGTAACGTGTGTTATTTTTTGGTCCATCTCCTTTCCGATAAGACGACAGCCGAAATGCAGGAACAAAAGAAGGTAACATAAGAATTGTACAGCCAAATGTAATGCGAGCTGCGTTTGACATTTATGACTGTAATGAGTGCGTTTCCAGACTAATGACTGAAACAGTTTAAATGTCCATTGAATCTATCCCCTCCATCCCTACTCCTTAGAACGTACTTTCTAACAAAGCTATAATCCATAATATTAGAATAAGCTCTAAAACCCCGTTTAAACTAAAAAAAAAAAAAAAAAAAAAAAGTCGGAAGAAAAAAAGCTGATGCGAATGTGGTTTTGCAGATTTTTTTCTTCTTTATCCCCCTTTTCAAAAAAAAAAAAGAAAAAAAGTTCATTTTTAACTGCATGACACGCACACTGAGTCAGTGTGTGACAGGAAGAGTAGACACTGACAGACGACAGCCAGACTCCAAAATCCAGAATGCTTATGTTCTCACTCCCACACCTTCAGTCCGATTTTTGTCTTCATTCCCGCAACAGCGACTGATCGATCACAATCTATACCGTCCAGATCACCATCGGTTCAGACTTAAGCAACAGTGGTGTACAGGTGCACAATCCTGATTGGATTAAATGCCCATTGACCGGCATGAGCAAGCAAGGGCAAAGACTGAAATCGGATTAGGTGCGCTCGGATTTGGTGGACGCCTGCCGGTGCTTATCGTGTGGACAACGTGACACAACAATGAACGTGCTTAAAACCCCCGCATTTGAAATGGACAAAACAAGACATGCACAACGTGAAGCAAGGCTGTAGTGACTGACTTGAATCGTGGCGCACTTGACTGCAGTGGCTGACCTGAAGCGAAGCGAATTACTATGACTACGAAGTCGCTAACCCCCAGTTTAAGCCACATCTTATTCAGTTTGTGTTATTGAGTGTCATCATACTTTCACCTCGGAGTTTAAAGGCAAACGTCTCAGAGTAACAAAGATTATCCCCCCCCCCCCCCCCCCCCCCCCCCCCCCCCCCCATTTTGGTAAAAATTTCACTAAATGCCCATATAATTTCAAATTCATTTTTCTGTTTATTGGCTAAAGCATGTTAGACTGCAGTGACGGATCTGAATCGCAGCACATTGTAAAAACAGTTTACAGCAGTGCAATTGACTGAGAACAGGCCACGAAGAAAGAAGAAAACAAGCGACAATAAAGGAAGATTTTGAAAAATGGGAGGGGTGGGAGAGGGCAGAGTCAGATGAATGAATGACACAAGAAGGGTAAATTGGAAGCACGGAATTTCTGGGAGTTTTCACGGATAGACACCCTATCACCAATAAGGGGGATGTTAGGACTTCGTTTTTACTGTCCTTCACCACTGATGAACCATCATTTCTACCCCAGAGCAATGAAGAATTCTCCCCACTCATAGCATCATCTTTCAAATCTTACGACCTAATAAAGCAGAAATGCTTCCCCTCCTGTACACTGCTAAACCATACATCATAATGGGATTTAGAAAGTGTTATGCCTCTCTCAAGTTTCTTTCTGTGTTCTGCGTGTGTGCCTGTTGTCTGCATGAGTGCAGAGCAAAGATGAACAGACAGACAAGAAAGAAATAGAAAATGAACAATGCATTATAGACACTTTTAATGGACACAATGACAACAAAATAATGGTAAGTCTTCAAGCAACATGCATCCAAGCTGGACACACACTAATCCACACAACGTTCTCCAATCCGATAATTTATTTTCAAACACCCTTTAACACACTTGAGCAAGGCATATCCAAACTTAAAAATCCACAGCAAACCAGAACAAATGTCCATGCAAGTTTTTAACATCAACCTGCACAGTAATGTCAAGGTAACTGTTTCGACTGAACAACAAATGAAGATGGCCTACAATTTTCAAAACAGTAGCCAAAAAGGAAAAAAAAAGCAAAACTGAAATGTAAAAATCAAATTAAAGGATAGCTTTAAGAATAAGTATTTTTACCAAGAATAAGTATTTTACCAGACGTTTCTACAGGTTTCTGCACATTTCTGGGATCTCTCCCTCGTTTTTTTCTGGAGAAAAGGGCTGTTCTTGTTTTTCTCCCCTCCCTAACATATTAAAACTTAAAAAAAGAATAATGTATGAACACATGCAGGGCTATATAGATGTGCACAATCACATGCATACACATACACATACACATAAGGATGAAAAAGGGGCATCAATTAGATACACTGAAAATGAAGGCCTAATAATCTACTGTTCGGTATATTACGATTCACACACAGAAGTTTGTAAACATGGTCATGTACCCTAACATAAAAAAAATGAAAAGAGAAAAATGTCAGATTCAATGTGAACAGTCTTTATCATCTCTGTAAAGTTTAACAATAATAAAAAGAGGACATGTCCATAGTGCTTTCCAAAAGCTCAGTCTTCAGAATTTCTATTAAGCTGAAACTAGAATATAGAATTACATTTTTAAATGATAAAAAGGGTGCCTGTTACATTCATGGAGAGGGGACTAAAACTACAGTTGCCCTTTTTTTTCAGTTTGAATTCCATTACAGCCAGACTGACCACAAAGGATCCTTTCAGAGTTGTAATGGCTGTGACCAAGGCCAAAGAATAAAAGATTTCTTCTTTTCATCATGAAGAATCAACGAGAAGTAAAACGGTAGAAATAACATATTGTAGACAAGATTCGATGGGGTTGGGATTATTTGACAAGACTTCAATATGTTTCCTTAATAACATCCAAACACAGATCAGATTTAAGAGTTACTAACACAGTGCTAGGTTCTCAAAGACACATATCCATGCAATGGACAATGCATGGCTACAGGGTTTTAGACTTTTAATTTGATACCTTTGCACATTCAGATTTTAGTGAGAGCCAGCGAGGGTAAAAAAATCTTGTGGTAATGTTTTGGCCTCCAGTGTGGTTAGAACTCGAAACCTCTCAGTCATCAATCCATCAAACTAAAACACTAAACACTGATGGTGGGGATAAACTGTTCTCAAAGTGAATAAAAAGACTTGGTTTTTCTTTAGGCCAAGAGTTATTCAGTGCACTATGGATTCACACCAAACAATCAGGTCTTTACAACCAAGTTAATCCTCTTCATGGAAGCATCTCAGAGAACCTGACCTACACTGAAATTGTCTGTTACCTCTTGGGTCTGGTAGACATCAGGATAAGTTCTTGAAGGAAGCATAGAGAACAAGCCTGTCAAAATGTTTCAGCCCAAAATGGAACTTCATAGCATGATCTTCACCACCTCAGTGATCCTTTAAAAAAAATCTTGAATTCTGCAGCTTTTCAGGCCTTGCTTTTTGTTTTTGTTACCACAGTTCAAACGTTCTCTCATCTTCTGTACCCATTATGAATATATTTTCAAGTCATTGGTGACAATTGCTTTATGGAGTTGTGATTCCCTACGTTTGGGGAAACTTACTCACCCTGGCTCAATAGCAAAGCACTCTTTTCTTTTCATTACTGCTAATTTCAGTAGCTCTTATGGACGTTGATCGCAACAGGCAACACCAAACATGACCAGAGTGACTCAGCATCAGTGCAGCGTCTCTTCTGGCAAGTTGCCTCCTGACTGACCTGATACTGATTGCTCCGTATGGACTACTGACACTCAGGCTGCAACAGGATGAGGCAGGATGTGTCTGTGAATGGCTAGATGGAAACAGCTGAGTGAGGGACATCTCTATAAGGTGGTACTGAAGATGAGACACAAACAATATAAGAAACAAACTTTTAAACAGCTTGTTTGTACAATATTAATGCCTTCTTTGACAATGCTATCAATGGCATGGGTCTAAAACACATAATATTGTCAACAACACTGTATGTGTTTTTACAATGATAAGAGTATTCTGCACTGCACTGCACCGCATACCTTTGCCATCAATATTGCTCTTCCGTTTGGAAGTAATCTGATGAAGAAAGGAAGGGACTTTTACACCAAAGGCACTTAACTAGACATATTATTATGCTCACGTGAACGTGAACAGAATTTTTTTTTTAACAAGAACTTCAAACTTCATTTAAATAAAGCTCTGCTTGCTGTGTGTGTGTGTGTGTGTGTGTGTGTGTGTGTGTGTGTGTGTGTGTGTGTGTGTGTGTGTGTGTCTGTATGCATGAGTGTTTGAGTGTGCTGTTTGTGAAAGTGGGGTGCATGTGTGTGCCCATATGTGCCTCTGTATATATGTGTGTGTGTGTGTGTGGGGGGGGGGGGGGGGGGCATGCACATGTGTGTATGCATGCATGTTTGTTCAATGTACGTTTGTATGCATTTCACTTATATGAATGACAAACATTCAAACTAAATCAACATTTATCTAAACATTTCATGCCATGACCATAAGTTGAATTGATATAAAAGTTCATGCACTTAATGCATGAATAGATGTATGTATATGAAGTCCACCACACTGAGCCACATGGAGACCATTCCTCTCTTTCGGCTGCCTTAACCGTAGCTGACCCGAGTCAGTTACCCATGCACTGCTGGGTGGACAGAAAGGGTTGTCAAGCCCCTGTATGAGGCTCCAACTCACAACCGTCAATTCTGCAGGTTAAAGCTCTAGCCATATGGCTGCAGGTCCCTCTTACATGCAAATAATTCAAGGGAAATAGATCAGTGCAATCATCACAGGAACAAAGACATTTGGGACGGTACATACAAAGACAGCAGGCGCACATGCATGCGCGCTTGTGTGTAGACATGTGTATTGTATGTGAGTGTGTATGGCTGTATGTGTTTGCGTGTGTATGTGTATGTGTGTGTGTGTGTGTGTGTGTACGTGTGTGTGTGTGTGTGTGTGTGTGTGTGTGTATCTGTGTCTTCGTGCATCTGTGTCAAGGAGCGTGAAACCTCTCACAAAAGGCATTAGACGCTTGGAGACAAAGGGACATTGTACGTGGTATACAAATAAGTAATTGACCAATTAACCAGGGTACGTTACCCACCGCACACGGCCGAAGTGGTCAGATGACAAACAACACCTAGGAGAGAGTTCGGACCTGGCCAGTGGCGAAAGGGGAAGGGTTGTAACCACTACGACCTCGGGGCCCCAAGTGAGTGCTAAATGCTCGGTCAGCTGAGGTTCTTGTGTAAACAGTCAGTGAAGAGCAGGGGGCCTTGGATTTGTTCAGATGGTATTGCCGGGGGTCACTGTGTTGGTTCTATTGTCAGGCTGGCTGAATGCGTGTGGAGGTTGTAGTAACCCTCCTTAAGATAATTACTGTGTTAACTGACCACCGAAGTCGGCGGGAATTTTTCGATGTCCATCTGGGGCTAAGAGTGTGTTTGCTAATCAATTAGGTAGGGGTGTGTGTAAATGCTGATGTGTGTGGAATGTCACGAGTGGAGAATTCAGGGTACTTGTGAACTAGGGGCTTGAGAAGCAGCGTGGACAAAGGCATGGCCTGAAGGGGAATCCTTTGTTTCCCTCCCTATATAAACTGAGGGAGAACAACGTGTGGAAAGAACAACACCAGGAGAGAGAGAGAGAGAAGGCAGAGGAGAGAGAGAGGAGAGGAGTGAGCAGGACAGAGAAAGGGTCGAGAGAAACGTGGTCTGGGAGATAAAAGAGACAGCTAAGTCTTAGGGTTGAAGACAAGCTGGAAGAGAAGGAAACTAAGTTTGAAGCCCAGAGGTGGGTGAAGATAGACAAACTGAATTTGAACCCAGAGGTGGGTGAAGAAGACGAAGAAGAAGAGTTCGACGTCGAGATCCCAGAGACGACCACGAAGACCCAGTCCTGAAGCCGGAGCCAGTCAACCAAGGGCATCACCATCAAGCAGTGCTGAAGAAGACGTGAAGAGACTTTTTTCAAGAACTGTGGTGTGGTGTGGAAAGCGTGGTTGTGTGTGTGAAAACCTGGCCAGGTAAGAATTTCATTTCATTATAACCCGGGATTAGGATGTATTGATCTTTTATGTTTTGATATTTCATTGTGTGTGATTTGATTGTACATGATTAATTATAAGTAGCATAGAAATTGTATTTCTTGTTCTCAGTCGTGTTAGAAGAGAAACGAATGCGTGACATCCCATTCCAGAGAGAGGTGAATGTTTGGTGTGCGCATGAGTGTGCATATGCGTGTATGAGTGCAACGATACCCTTGGTGTGTTAAGCCTGACTAATATACATCAACTTAGTGCACTTAAGCAATACCATCACGATTTCCCCCGTCCTGGACAAAGTGGCGAGCCTGCCAGGATTGCATGGCCCAAATTAGTCTCAGGCGGGAAACAAAGTGAGTACTAGAGTAGTACTGGGGCGAAGCGTCCACTAAAGGCAATTATAATTAGCTCTTCTAATTATTTCCTTTAGTTCTTTGAGTGTTGAGTATTGACTTGTGTGTAGGGTGGTTGTATTAATCAGAGGTCGTTCAGAGAAACGAAGAACGAGGTTCTAGTCTTAACTCTCACAGAAGCTGTGGTTTAAGATTAAGGCTCCTTTGTGTTAGGAACACTACCATTGGTTGGTGTACTCAGAACGTTTAGTAGATAAACTGTGTACTGACTTTTTCCGGGTCTATAAGCGTAACTGTTTTAGTGGTGCTAAAACATATCAGAAAAAAAAAAAAGAAATGGCTGAAGAGAGTTTTACTCCCATTGCGGAACTAGTAAGTTTGGGGAAAGAAATGGGATTATACAGGAGATGAACTGCGTAGATTCATTGAAACTCAGCAGAAGAATGAGAGAGATGAAAGGGCTGAAAGAAGGAAGTTTGAAAAGGAACAGCTCGACGCTGTCAAAAGAAACTCGGATGCCGAGGCTGAGAGACTTAGACTTGAAACTGCTGCATCAAAGGCTAAAGCAGACGCAGAGTGTACAGCTGCCAGAGCAAAAGCAGATGCAGAGAGTGCAGCTGCTAAAGCTAGAGCAGATGCAGAGGGCGCAGCTGCCAGAGCAAGAGCAGATGCAGAAAGTGCAGCGAGAGCTAGAGCAGATGCAGAGAGTGCAGCTGCCAGAGCTAAAGCAGATGCAGAGAGGGCGAGAGCAGAAGCAGAATCGGAGATTTTAGCCAAACAAATTGAGTTGGAAAGAATAAAGTCTGAAATCGCAGTGAAATAGACACCAGTTCTGAGTCAGTAGGCCGCAGACAAAGTTGCGCACCTAGACTTAAACTCCCACTGTTCAGAGAAGAAACTGATTCAATCGACGCCTATATCAGTCGGTTTTGAATCGGTTGCCGAGCACGAGGGCTGGCCCGAAGATAACTGGGCAATAAACCTGTCTGCCTTGTTGACAGGTCGTGCGTTACACACAGTATCCACCCTACCCAAAGGTGATCAGAGAGATTTTGACAAGGTGAAACAGGCGGTGCTAAAGGCATATGATTTGACTGAAGAAGGTTTTAGGCGTAAGTTTCGCGAGGCGAGAATCGAACAGGGTGAGACATACACTCAGTTCGGAGTTAGACTGGACCACTATTTCAACAAGTGGGTAGAACTGAGTGGAGTGGACAGTGATTTTGAAGGCCTCAAGACACTGGTGATAAAAGGAACAGATACTTGATGGTTGTGGGACGGGCCTTCCCATCCACATTAAGGAAAAAGGTACAACCACAATAGCTGAGGTACTTGAGACAGCTGAGACATACCGGGAAGCGAGGCGTGATTTGCCTGAACAAGAGGAAAGCCTGGAAGTATATTCAGAGGATAGCAGGCCAGCACATGACTCACGCAATGAGTCAGTAGTACACACCCGTAGGCCCACAGCGTCACGTGAGCAAACAAGGTTGAAAAACAATAGCCACGTGGCTAGGAATGAGCGTACCTGTTTTCTGTGCAATAAGACAGGGCACTTGGCTAGGGATTGTATATTCAAGTCACAGAAGGCAGCAGCAATGAGGATCAGGCCAAGAGAGAGGCAGATAGGAAAAGATGAACAAGATGACAGTGTTATTTTGTCTGGATTGTGCTGTGTGTTCACCGATTCAGGCGATAACATGGATGTGCACAAAGGCAGAGTGGGGGAAAATGTGGTTAATGTCATTAGAGACTCTGGGTGCACTGGTGTAATGGTGAAGGAGTCCCTGGTTAAGAAGGGACAATTCACAGGTAGAACACAGAGGTGTAGACAAATAGATGGAACAGTAGCAGAATTCAAAACGGCCCAGGTGTTTATTGCTACACCATTTTATAGTGGAAGTGTACAGGCTTTGGCTGTTCCGAAGCCGCCGTATGATCTGGTGATTGGGAACATCGTAGGAGCACGTGGGTACAGAGACCCAGACCGGGATTTCTGTGTTGAATCAGGGAAAAGGAATCACGTGAGGAAAAGCGTGTCCAGTGAGACCTACCGCACTCACTTTGGGGCAGAACAAAAGGGCGATCACTCGCTCAGAAAGCTGTTCGGTTTTGCTCATACAAGGCAGAAGAAACGTGTTAAGGAAGGGACAATCGGTTTTGAGATAAAGGATGGGGTATTGTACCGAACGTTCACTCACTCGAGTTCGGGGAAGACAAAACGACAGATCGTTGTGCCTATAAAGCGCAGAAAGGCAGTGATGTCAGAAAAACATGTGACGTCAGCCTCGGGCCATCTCGCTAAGAAGGCCTCACAAAAGGCAGTGACGCAAGAGTACTACTGGCCCGGTATCCTTGGCGATGTCAGGCGTTTCTGTTCACAATGCAGCACATGCCGCGGGGTAGGCAAGGTGTGTGTACAGAAAGGGGATCAGACTGGTCTTACCAAAAAGTTGGTCAAAATAAAATGGTCGGTCGAGAAGTCAGGTAGTGGGTGCGTGTATCTTTTGCAGTGTCGTGTATGCGTGACGTGGCTGGTTGCAGGCCACGTGTATGAAGAGAAGGGGAGAGAATTTCCGTAGAAACATAATGGTTATATGGCCACACGACTTTGAGCTGGTGGAGATTTCAGATTTATGTTAATATTTGCTTTGATAGTGTGTATGTATTGATTTTTCTCTATAATTTTTGTTGCAAGACAAATCTTGCGTGCGTTCTCTGGTGTAAGTAGGCTTATGAGAGGCCGATATTAGCACTGGTTTAAATGGGGAAATTATGAGTTTCATCTCCTTGAATGTTAAGTTTTAGCCAATGCAGGGCATTGTCTTCGAGTGGGGGGAATTGTCAAGGAGCGTGAAACCTCTCACAAAAGGCATTAGACGCTTGGAGACAAAGGGACATTGTACGTGGTATACAAATAAGTAATTGACCAATTAACCAGGGTACGTTACCCACCGCACACGGCCGAAGTGGTCAGATGACAAACAACACCTAGGAGAGAGTTCGGACCTGGCCAGTGGCGAAAGGGGAAGGGTTGTAACCACTACGACCTCGGGGCCCCAAGTGAGTGCTAAATGCTCGGTCAGCTGAGGTTCTTGTGTAAACAGTCAGTGAAGAGCAGGGGGCCTTGGATTTGTTCAGATTGGTATTGCCGGGGGTCACTGTGTTGGTTCTATTGTCAGGCTGGCTGAATGCGTGTGGAGGTTGTAGTAACCCTCCTTAAGATAATTACTGTGTTAACTGACCACCGAAGTCGGCGGGAATTTTTCGATGTCCATCTGGGGCTAAGAGTGTGTTTGCTAATCAATTAGGTAGGGGTGTGTGTAAATGCTGATGTGTGTGGAATGTCACGAGTGGAGAATTCAGGGTACTTGTGAACTAGGGGCTTGAGAAGCAGCGTGGACAAAGGCATGGCCTGAAGGGGAATCCTTTGTTTCCCTCCCTATATAAACTGAGGGAGAACAACGTGTGGAAAGAACAACACCAGGAGAGAGAGAGAGAGAGAAGGCAGAGGAGAGAGAGAGGAGAGGAGTGAGCAGGACAGAGAAAGGGTCGAGAGAACGTGGTCTGGGAGATAAAAGAGACAGCTAAGTCTTAGGGTTGAAGACAAGCTGGAAGAGAAGGAAACTAAGTTTGAAGCCCAGAGGTGGGTGAAGATAGACAAACTGAATTTGAACCCCGAGGTGGGTGAAGAAGACGAAGAAGAAGAGTTCGACGTCGAGATCCCAGAGACGACCACGAAGACCCAGTCCTGAAGCCTGGAGCCAGTCAACCAAGGGCACACCATCAAGCAGTGCTGAAGAAGACGTGAAGAGACTTTTTTCAAGAACTGTGGTGTGGTGTGAAAGCGTGGTTGTGTGTGTGAAAACCTGGCAGGTAAGAAGTCATTTCATTATAACCCGGGATTAGGATGTATTGATCTTTTATGTTTTGATATTTCATTGTGTGTGATTTGATTGTACATGATTAATTATAAGTAGCATAGAAATTGTATTTCTTGTTCTCAGTCGTGTTAGAAAGAGAAACGAATGCGTGACATCCCATTCCCAGAGAGAGGTGAATGTTTGGTGTGCGCATGAGTGTGCATATGCGTGTATGAGTGCAACGATACCCTTGGTGTGTTAAGCCTGACTAATAATACATCAACTTAGTGCACTTAAGCAATACCATCACGATTTCCCCCGTCCTGGACAATCTGTGTGTGCATGTGCTTTCATTTGGAGGTACAACTGTAATGTTCATGCTTAGATTTGGGGAAAGGCACAGGAGACAAAGGTCTCAACTTCCTTCAAACTCTGTTTTTCTGTTCAACATGTATGATACTAATATGTGACCTTCCACCACAAAACCAGTCTTAACTCAATTTTTGAAAGTTCTGAGATATACATATATTTAAAATCTACATATTTTTCTGATAAATTTGATATACAAATGAATGCTATAGGGCAAAAAATAAGAACGTTATGGTCATTTGAAGTGGTTTACTGTGCCAACGGCCATTTTGAGAAAATGGCTTCTACAGTTTTTGCTATCATCTCCAGCATATTTTCCTTAGCAATGGCATCTTACTTTTTACCATACTTATTTTTAGATGACACACAGAGAAACTGGGAGAGCGTCACACACGCTTTCGAACAGTACATAACACGATGGGGTTCTGTAAGTGTTGCATTAAGTTTTAGGTGAGTGAAAATGGGTCATTTTGCATTAAAAGAAGTTCATTTTGATTCGAGGTTAGGCTTTTAAATCTCAATTTTAGCTGTATTGGTTGTTTTGGAGCAAATGGATAGTGCCACGTGAAAGTTTAGGGTGTAAGGAACACATTTCTGCAAAAAAGTCAAAATGCCCCAGGTTGACCCTCACCAACTATTTTGAGCTGTAGCCGTGAAGTAGGCCACGCGAGTTAAGATGGTTTCGTGGTGGCGGGTCACATATAACAACCTATCATCTTTGCATGAAGGTTGAATTCTTTGAATGGAATCTTAATTTCATAATATACCCAGGATGAGACAACTCACAGATAAGTAACTATGTCACCAAAAGTGACCATCTTCTCAGTAGCACAGAAAAACTAGCTTACTATCATTGCAATCCACAATATCTTTTTCTCCCAAAATTTGATAACCCTCCCTTTAATGTTGACCTTCTTCCCTCCCTTTTCCCATCTCATGAAGCGGCTGTAACAGCACCATTCTCACATAAAAAAATATTTCAGCAGACACAAGAATTGTGTGTCTTTCAAATTTTTGTAATTACGTGCAGTAATATAGTCTACACACAATATGGACATAGTCAGAAATAACAGCACAATCAGGCAACACTCGCATAAATTACTTCTGAATGTGAAAGGAATGACTACAACTGTGGTCTTCAAAACACAGGCTTTTTTTTTTTTTTTCCAAATCAACAGCACATTTAAACAAAATAACACAAAACTGTTGAAATATGTTCTTTTTTTTTTATTCAGCTCTCATTAAAGTTCTTGTAAGGAATACTTAAATGCTTGGCACTTTCAACCAGTGTTCAAGGCACAGTAAAGGCAAAACACACACACAAGCTCTGCAAGTGCAAACCTGACCAAAAACCCAGTCCAAGGCCACAGACAAGTGCAAGACTCTGAGAAAACACAGACACAAGTGTGTACATAGCTCTGTGGATAGCCTGCTCATCACCAACACAAAGAACATGTGGAAGAATATATCATGTCAATATCCATCAGGCATGAGCGAAGCAGATGCTGTTCCTTGGAATCTTTCCATATCCTTCTGGGCTGATGCTTTTTTTTCTCCAAAGGTGGGGAAACAGTTCAAAGGTAAAGGAGAGAAGACTGGGTGAAAGGATAAAGGCCACTGGGAGATGGAAAATGAGGAGGGAGTGAGGAGAAGGGGACATGAGTATATAAATGGGAAGGGATGTATCAAATTTCACTAACAAGTTCATCTTCTTTCCTTCAATAATGAAAAGGGATGCGGGGGATCAAAAGGATATGTAAAATTTCATGAATAAGTTAATCTTCCTTCCTTCAATAGTAAATGGGAGTGGATAAATGAATATGTAAAATTTCACTAATCTGTTAATCTTTCCTTTCTTCAATTGTGCATGAGAAGGAATAGGATATATGCAAAAAAATTTTCACTAATCAGGGAAGGGACAAATGAAATATGTAAACATTTCACTAATCAGGGAAGGGTTGAAGGAGGTATGTAAAAAAATTCACTAATCAGCTGATCTTTCTTCCCTTAATCTTTTAGAGTTCATGTACTGAAATCCTCTCTCTCCCATTCTCTGGCTGGACAGGAGATTGGTCAGGAAGGGAGAAAGAGGGAGGAGGAGACAAAAAAAAACAACAAGGACACGGAAGCTGAGGGATTGGGGTTGGGGGGATGGGGGATGGGGGATGTGTGTGTAGAAATAGGCAGTGCAGTTCTATAATTAACTGAGTGTGAATGGGCCCTGCTACTATCTTCACCATTAGGTTCAAACAACATTCTAGAAGCTCCTGGCTCCAATGATGCCTAACTGTTAGATCAGCTGACCACATATGGTGCATCAAAAAAAAAGAAAAAAAGAAAAAAATGATTTGCCAATCCAAAACAATCAATTAAACAGCATCTGCAGCAAAACGAATGGAGCAAAGGATTGCAGGGATATCAAAACCAAACCAAACCAACCAACCAAACAAACAAAAAACCCAGCACAGCCACCCACCAAAGAAGATGGGAGTTTGCAATCAGGAAATGTTGTCCAAACAAATCTGCTTCTTCTTTCCCTTGATGGCCACAAAATAATTGAAAAAAAAAGTTATTGTGAAAAATATGCTGAAATTCAATTCCAGGCAGATTTATCTGTTTCACAACCAAAGAATATGTCATACAGCCGACACATTGCAGAGGTGTTCAGGATATACATCAGTAATACCTCCCGTAAAGCAAGTATCATGATCAAATGACTCATTAACACTATCATCTGATAAAATGAATTATTGGCCAAAGACTGTTGATCTTACTGAACCCTTTCCTCCTTCACTTTTCAAATGTGGTTTTTCTTGTTATACCATGATATCCAGAAAATGTGACAAATATTTCATACAACACCAATACTGTATAACAAAATATGACTTGTGTAGTTCTTTGCTGCTTCTGTTAAACAGGTGACATGTCAACTGAATCGCAGCGGTTTACTGGGGTCATTCTACACAGATTATACTAAAAAGTAAATTTTCAAAATGGAGTGACTGACGGCGGCGAACGAAGCAAGATTAGGAATAGAGTTTGTTTAGAACTTACCGCCAATGACATTGACAAACAAAGCACAAGACAAGACACGATGCATTTCAACCACTTGGGTCTTCTTCAGGCGAAAAAATAAATCACATTTAACATGTGGGACAGTACAAACAACGAAAAACGAAAAAAGAATGAAAATGACTTATCCGTTCTTGGCCATGTGTTTGGTGGGCGGAAATGACATGCGGCCAGGGGGATTATGGGAGAGGAAACGGAGGGGGGGGGGGGGGGTTGCGTCAGGGGAGGTGTGTGTGTGTGATATGATAGGGTTGTGTGTCCAGTTTATTGGGATGGTGTGATATCTTTGTGATGGTTGTGGTAATGGTGGATTGATAATAATGGTAAGGGGGAAAAAAAAAAAAAAAAAAAAGGGGGGTGGGTGGGTGGGGGGTGGGGATTTAAGGGGAAGGATAATACAAAACTAAGATTAAATAGATGGAGGGTTGCTGTAACTACTGTATGAAGTGAGTGAAGGGGATGTGGTGGTGGTGTATGTAAGTGTGTGTGTATGTGTGTGTGTATGTGTGTGTGTTGGTAGGGGATTTTGCCAAGTGGTGTGGAAGAGGTGAGTATGTGTGTTTGGTTATTGTTGGATATTGATGCCTTGGGGGTGTAGTGTGCCCAGTTTGGCAATGAGATGGGATTCTTGAGTTGTGCGTTCAAAGCTGTCACTCTGTGACTGCCAGAGTGCCATGACTTTGACATGGTCGATGTTGTGTTGGGTGTGGTTGAAGTGTAGGGCGACGGGTTTGGGTCGGTGGTGGCGGATATCGGCCAGGTGTTCAGAGACGCGTGTTTCGAGTGTGCGTGACGTTTCCCCTATGTAGATCTTGCCACACAGCTGGCAGTGGATGGCATATATAATGTTCTTGTAAGGAATATATGCCATCCACTCCCAGCTGTGTGGCAAGATCTACATAGGGGAAACGTCACGCACACTCGAAACACGCGTCTCTGAACACCTGGCCGATATCCGCCACCACCGACCCAAACCCGTCGCCCTACACTTCAACCACACCCAACACAACATCGACCATGTCAAAGTCATGGCACTCTGGCAGTCACAGAGTGACAGCTTTGAACGCACAACTCAAGAATCCCATCTCATTGCCAAACTGGGCACACTACACCCCCAAGGCATCAATATCCAACAATAACCAAACACACATACTCACCTCTTCCACACCAGTTGGCAAAATCCCCTACCAACACACACACATACACACACACATACACACACACTTACATAACCACCACCACATCCCTTCACTCACTTCATACAGTAGTTACAGCAACCCTCCATCTATTTAATCTTAGTTTTGTATTATCCTTCCCCTTAAATCCCCCCCCCCCCCCCCACCCACCCCCACCCTTTTTTTTTTTTTTTTTTTTCCCCCCTTACCATTATTATCAATCCACCATTACCACAACCATCACAAAGATATCACACCATCCCAATAAACTGGACACACAACCCTATCATATCACACACACACACCTCCCCTGACGCAACCCCCCCCCCCCCTCCGTTTCCTCTCCCATAATCCCCCTGGCCGCATGTCATTTCCGCCCACCAAACACATGGCCAAGAACGGATAAGTCATTTTCATTCTTTTTTCGTTTTTCGTTGTTTGTACTGTCCCACATGTTAAATGTGATTTATTTTTTCGCCTGAAGAAGACCCAAGTGGTTGAAATGCATCGTGTCTTGTTTTGTGCTTTGTTTCTCAATGTCATTGGCGGTAAGTTCTAAACAAACTCTATTCCTAATCTAAAAAGTAAATAACAAGTGGAAAGAGGAGAAGACTGGAAAGTATGCAGGGAAGAGGAGAAAGGGGGATAAGCTAAAAATCTTGCACGGCCATAATATCAGTCTGTTATATGTTTTATTGTCCATTGATTTGGATAAACCATGAGCAACACTGTACATAAGAAGCATCCAGTAGATGCAAAACAGCTGTGCAATGAATCATTTTTAGCATACAACTGAAGAAAAACAAACGGGGAAACAACCACACCACATATGCAAAATACTACAACTGCCAAGCTTTGAGATCCTTCTTATCCCTGCAAATCACATGATATACACACACTATAAATGAGCTTGCTCGCTTTCAAATGTGTACAAATCTTGTGTGCACAGAACTGACATACAGCAAAAGACTATTGGTTACAATTCCTGTGGTGTTTGTTCCTTGATTAGCATTCATATAAATCTCTAATGCAGCTTTATTTTACATCACACTTTTCTTCTTTTTTTTTTCTCTCCCAAGGATGAGTCAGACATATTTTCAAACATCTGATGACCTGATTAAACCTCAACATGTTAGAGAGCAGCAAAGGGGAACCATGCTTATCAAGAAATCAAAATGCTTCTGATTCAGTGATTGTCCAACTGTTGTTCAGAAACAGAGGTTAAAGTTAATGACAGAAAAAAATTCCATGTACAAAAGCATTGCCTGGGTATATAAGTTCATTCAAGGCACAGCTTGAATTTATTGAAAACTGTCTCTGGGATACAGGTCTGAAGATAAGGCATATGATACACGGGCATCAGTGAGGAAATCAGTGTCAATATCCAATATTAATCTCACAAATGGCAGCAGGAACATGACAACTAAAGATCTTATTCTTCTCCTTTTTCTTTGTCCTTTGACTAGAACTTGGAACTCCATCTTTGGTGAGCTTTCTGCATATGTCACCGTTTCTAACCCCACTATTAAAGATTGCCTCATTGCATTGTCAGGAATGATATATACACATGGCATATGTCAATTATCCAACCAGCATATAATATACTACTCTCCCACAGAAAGATGGTGTGGGATTTTACAAATGTGCATGGTTTTTCTTTCCTTTTTTTTTTCAAAAGCGTGTATTCACATACAGTACCTCAATTCAAAGTCCCATCAAAGGGGCTTGCAGGAGGCAGCAGTCTGTAACTGTCTGTCTGCCGTACAGACTGCTCCCAGGGTTCTTGAATCAAGGTAACAATGCTTTAGCCCCTAGGACAATCATGCCCATATGCACAATATGAAATCTTTGAATCTTATTTTTCCTTCCAGCAGAAACTGCTGTTGGGCTTGTGTGCATTGGTCATGGATGGGCAGAAGGTTAGATAGAATATTACTGTTTACAAAAATGCAGATGCGTACATGTGACAGTGTGGAGGGAGCATTCGTCTTCAACCTGGAGTACAAACAGTTCAGCCAAGAATACCCACATAAATTGTCAGAGTGAAATATCATGCATGCATGTTTGTGTGTTTGTCACACGGTGTCTAAACTGTTCTTTTGTGTGTTTGCAGAACATCCGTTAACTGCAATGCACATAGACTTTGAAACAGGTTTGCAGTGACTGCCAATATGTTTTGGTGCCTCCACATTTCTTCCTGCAATCCTCCTTAAGTTTTAACATGGCTGTCATCACTACCACCTCATGATCATTATCAATGTTGACAACCACAGAAGGTGCTAACCCTGGCTTTGTTAATGCCAGCCTTCATCTTCTGGGGTTTGAGAATGAAGTTGCTGATAGCAACAGTGATGGGGTATACATAGTAAAAGCAATATATTTCAGTAGAGCAAAATGTAATATTACAAAAATAATGTTATTGTCATTGAAAGCATAACATCCCCCTCCCCTACCCCCATACTATTCAGTAGACTAACTGATCCAAAATGTAATATTACAACAATAATGTTATCGCCACTGAAAGCATAACTTTCCCCCCTCCCTCTAATACTGCCCCCTCCCCCTTCTCTCTCACCTTCCCCCATCCCCAATTTTCTCCTAAGATTAGCCATCTGGCAAAAGGAAAGAAAACAGGACCAGTCCAAATCACTGAGACTGATGTGCATCACAAAACAAAACTAACACAACCCCCCCCCCAAAAAAAAAAACACAAAAAAACTATTGTCATGCCATTTTCTATTGTGCCTGTGACTGATGAGGAATGTTTGGTGGTTGTTACTCAGCTTTTCATTTTCTGAAGGATTCTATGGAGCAGCCTGTGGGTGTACATGACCTGTACCACAGCATGGCCTTTTGGCCTGTTGGTATCACCTCTAAGGGCAGATTCAACTTCACCCCACACCTCATCCATGAAAAACACAAATGTGTTTCCACAAAGAGTCCGACATGAAGATATTTGTACATGCACACAATAAATTCACTGCCAGCATTGATTAAGTCATGGATGACCAGATCTGAGACAAAGAGCTCTAAAATGTTAACAATGCAGCTATCGCTCATAGCACAACCCTTCAGTTTTCACTTTCTGATCAACAGTACAGGAAAAGCGACTCACCAGGAACTGTCTACTAAAACTGCATTGCTTTCACATATCTTTCGCCTGACCTTCACTCAACCCTCCTTCCCATCCCTATACCTCTCTCTTCCCTCTCCACATCAGACTTTTCAGCTTTAACGACTTCAGGTATAAACACTCAAACCAAGGCACAGAATATCCACTCCACCACTCGAACTACTACCATCACTCACATACAGACACCAGACCTATTTACCCTATGTGAGTTCCTTCAGGAATCAATAATTTTGGCCATCAGAATTCCATCAACACACACACACACACACACACACACACACACACACACACATGCAAATGCATTTTCATTTTAAAATAATTCGACACAACATTAGATTTACAAATAACATCCACACACCCACGTTTTACCAGACCTGATCACCCTTTTAGAAAACCTAGTATAATATGTCAAGCTGAAAAGTGTAATATGTGTTTGAAAAGTGTACTCTCAGAGGATGCACCCCAAAACATCCATACATTTACAGCACCTCAACAGTTTTGCATTTAGATTCTTCATGTGATGTCCTTCCTGATGCCAATCTGGATTCAAACACAGAGTGCTTGCCCAACTCTGTTATACCCTTGGCTCAGAGCTGTACAGCAACATTAGTGCTGAGTGCAGCCACAATAAGTACATTGCTATTGCAAGCACATTCAACAGGGTAGGTGCTCCTCTTACTGAACAAGCCAGCTGCCTTGTCAATAGTTCAGCAAGACCACGGAAGCTGCTCTTTCAAAAGTTTGATTCTGGCAATATCTAAAACGGAATGTATTGTCAGAAAATGTTATGGTGGAATGAGGGTTTCTAAAGTGTAATTCATTACACCCAAAGTGACAGGTAAATAAATGGGTCTGAAATATGCACACACACACGTAAACATACAAAGTACATACACAACTGATCTAAACCATCCGGCCACTGTCTAATAAACAAATTCAAAGCACACATAAATGGGAAGACATAAAACTGTTAATAAATAATAAGACTGATAATGCTATTTTTGAACCATCACATTCTTTATGACTTGTATTCAGTGGCAAGACTTTGAATGATCACATTCTTTATGACCTGTACTCAGTGGCAAGACTTCCAAATGCACCCCATCTAATAATATATTTTCTTACCCTCCACTTTAAAGTTTGCTGATGAATAATCCACCAATGTAAAGTTTAAAGTTGTCTCCCTGAACACATTTTACACCAACATTAAACTGATGAGCAGGAACTGCCAGATCATGTTTCCTCAATGCTTTTCTGACCTATATATTATGCTGGTAAATATATCCATCTTATAGTTGATGACACTTTTCCTTTTGCCACTCCATTCATTCAGGACTGCATCACCAGTCTGATGATTTGGTACTGTCTTCACTTTACATTAGAAAATTCATAGACGTGCTCCTCTATGAATCATCTTCAGTTGAAAGAAATGAGTTTGGGTTTGCCTTATAATACATTCAATTTGGAGTTTCTCCTATCTGTAGACCTAGTCTTAGCAGAATCTCAGAGACAGTCCAGCTGGAGACGGTGCTTGTAGAACTGGTGATTCTACTGGCCTGGCAGTTGTCTTGTTGTGAGATATGATACATTTTATTAAATCTTTGAAGCAACATATAAGTTCCATGTCATTAAAGTTTCCTGTTTCTCAAGGATCCCGTGCCCTCCGATTGACGTGAAGCGGAGGATGATGTCACCTGGACATTGTTGTTGTCACCGACCCTCACAGGGTTGACAGGGGAAGCCACCAGCCACTCGTTGTCCTTGAACTCAATGTAGGCAGTGAAGTGGTAGGTCATGGCAGAGTAAGCGATCACATACTCACACAGGGAGAAGTAGCTGAAAGCTGCAAACCAAACAGCCACACATGTACATACAACAGTTCCATGAACCAACCAAAGCAGGCTGTTGGAAGCCTAGATCACCTCAAGGATGTATCAGGCTGTACAGCACTTGCATGATGCAGTTGGGCATGCACTACAACTGACAACAGAAGAAATGATACACACATGAAATATTTCATAAAGTAGAATTAAAATAATAGGTATCTTACAGCATAAGATTCAATTAAAATGAAATAGAATCATTCACTTCTTAAGGAAAAAAAAATTTGGGAAAGTCCTGTCATGACAAAGTCTTCATCAACAGCTTTGTAAAGTGTTTATATTCCAGAGTGCAACAGACATAGTGAACGCACACAAGTCCATCTCAGGCAGTCCACAATGAAGTCTCTAATTCACCTTTTGAAAGGAAAGAACTCATAAGGTGAAAGCAACATGCACAGGAGAGTTCTATTATAAATGTTTCTAATTACAGATGGAAGAGCGCCATTGTGTGTTTTAAGTAATCTGAAAATGTACCTGACCTGAAAAGATGCTTTCTTACATAGGACTCATAATAAAGAAAGAAAGCATCTGATAAAAATCTACATGGCACAAAAAAGTAATAATCAAACATTTTCAGTTATGTAATTTTTCTTAAAGAACTTGAAATTGAAATGCACTAATTACAAAAATTATCATCCTAGTGGTTGATATGTTTGAACATGATAAAAAGTGTGCTTTCAATTATTGATTTTTTTTTCCAGGCCATTCTTCTTCTTATCATTTTGCAATCACATCATAAATGTTTTGGCTACTGTTTGAAGTATGGGGATATAAATCAATTTTGATGCCATAAAAAATGACATTATTTTGAAAAAAAAAAAAAATCTTATTGCACTTGCAGCTATTACAGATCATACTTGAAAAATCATGAGAATTGCAATGAAAGTGAAGATAACACAACTGCAATGATGAGAGTTAAACAATTTGTAATAGGAGCATTATAGTATAAAAAGCAAATTTTGAGAATAGAGGATTTGAAAGTATATGCTTTCAATTGTACCCACTCATTCTTTGAGTTTTGGATAGCTTTGAATTGTTTTGAGGTATCAGAAGTCAAATGGCAAATTGCTAGTAAAAACGAGAGGTAAGTTTTGAAAGTGATAAGCTCATTTCGAACTAACTCACATGCAGACATGCTAGTAAAGGAAATGAAAGTTTGTCGTAATGCAAGTAAGTGGATACAAATCCCTGACATGACTGAAAACAAACTGCTGACTGGCTGCTGGACCTTACAACAGCCAATCGAAACAGATCATGTCACGCACTTCCACTTGAAAAGCTTAGACTCACTTTGTAGCAGCCACCTCAATTTGCATTAAATGCTGACACTGACTCGTCACTGAGGTCTGACATGGACTGATTGATGTGCATGCATTAGGTGCACCTTGTCAAAGTATCAGGTATCATTCCAATCCTTTTTTTGGCATTAATTGTGTGGACACACCAATAATCTGAAGCTCTGGTATAATAATCACAGAGTCTTTCTACATTTTGAGTGATCCAGCCAACTCACTCTGTTCCCTCCAGATTATTCCAATACAAAAATGCAAAACAAAACAAAAATGCCTACATTTCTCCACAGACTATGGGATCAAATGTTCACGCTAACTGTTCCCCTGAAGGGAACAAGTCTTTAATCACTGGTAAATCTAATGAAAAAATAAATGTTCCCCTTGCCTCTCCCACACCCACAACCGAAAAAGAAAAAGAAAAAATCTTTAAATTGAAGGAAGTTTTATCTGGACAGCCTTTATTGGGATGTCTTGACTAAACTAAACTCAGAATCTTACTATGTCTCCAGAGTAGTTTAGAATTTTCCATGACATTCTTACAACACAACACTACTGTTGAAATGGGGACAGAGAGCAGACTGGCAAACTACACTGATAGTAGTTCCATTTCCCGGTCATGGTCAGATTTGGCTCTCTGAGCTTGATTTCGATGGCTTGTTGTACTTTTACTTTGGTGATGGTGTTCCCTGTTAGAAATGCGTCGAGCACTAGCCCACAGGTCTGAACAAAAGATTCACTAGCTCCAGCCGGATGTCAGTATGGCCATGAACATACACACAAACGCTCATCTTTTCCCTCGGACTGATTAACGATATTCACTTACCACTGTGCGCGTGTTTGCTGGTGTTGAACGCACTCGTGTGTCTGTCTGCGTGTGTGAGTTTTTTGGCAGTGTGTGTGCGTGAGTGTGTGTGTGTGTGTGTCTGTCTGTGTCTGTGTGGTGAGTTTGTGCGTGCGCGTGCATGTGTGTGTGTGTGTATGTGTGTGTGTGTGTGTGTGTCTGTGTGTATGTGTGTGTGCGTGTGCTTTGAATTAGAATTATAATTTTTTCATGTTTTTCTGTAATATGCGCTTTGGGCTCTTGCAAGGCAAAGTGCTCTATAAATATTCTTTTACATTACATTACATTTTCTATTTTCATTTTATTCATGTTAGCTGTTTGAGAGTCTTTCAATGATCCTCATTGCTTTTATATTTCATACTGTGATTTTCACACCATCAAATCTATGTGCAGACTGCTGACCATGAAAACAATTAAAACAAAAAAAAAAGAGATCATACTGTCTATTTCAGGAGCGTAACTAAACATAACACTCATCAACAGCTGATCTCTCTGAAAAGAAAAAAAAGAAAAGAAAAGAAAGAAATGACAAACAGTTCACACTCAACAAAATTTAAGGCAAGTTTGCAATACATTTCAAAGAAACTGCACTGTCTACCTACAGTCAGGAAATCTACAAGCAAAAAGCACAACAGCAAGTATACCATGGTGACATGACTACCACAACTTACCACCAGGTTCGCAGAGCAGACGGTGCCTTAGGTAGAAGTAGACCAAACCTGTTGTTGCTGTCATGGTGGAGGCAAATAGTGTTTTTTTCCAGAAGTAGGACCTCTCCTCCTGGAAGACACCACATTAAGCTTCATTAAAAAGAGCACCAGTCAAATAATGTTTGAACTCTCGCTGCAAATTCCTCGTTAAACTGTTTGTAGTGTGTTGTGTGTGGAAGGGAGGAGGGGGTTGAGGGGAGATACAGGAGATGGAAGAGAGTGAGTGAGTGTGTGTGTGTGTGTGTGTGTGTGTGTGTGTGTGTGTGTGGTGTGTGTGTGTGTGTGTGTGTGTGTTATGTGTGTGTGTGGTGTGTGTGTGTGTGTGTGTGTGTGTGGTGTGTGTGTGTGTGTGTGCGTGTGTTTGTGTTTGTGTGTGTGCTTGTGTATGTGTGAGCATATTTGTGAGTGTGTGAGTGTGTGTGTGTGTGTGTGTATGTGCGCGTGCGTGTGTGTGCTCTTGTGTGTGTGTGTGTGTGTGTGTGTGTGTGTGTGTGTGTGTGTGTGTGTGTGTGTGTGTGTGTGTGTGTAGCATGCATTATCGTCTTGCACTTCATTAAGGTTGGCTAGAATTATAAACAACACACACTGAAAAAGTGTCTGCAACCTTAAATAATGTGTGTGTGAGTGTGTGGTGTGTGTGTGTGTGTGTGTGTGTGTGTGTGTGGTGGTGCGAGCGCGTGCGTGCGTGCGTGCGTGCGTGCGTGCGTGCGTGTGTGTGTGTGAATATGAGAGTGTACATCAACTGTTATACTGAGCACTGTGGTCTCATAGCTCAGTAGATGTGGTGTAGTGTACACGGACTAGTCCACATGTAGTGACACACGTCCTTGAGGAAACTGAAACTGATTGTATGTGTGTCTGTGAGTGTGCGAGAGAGAGAGAGAGAGAGAGAGAGAGAGAGAGAGAGAGAGAGAGAATGTGTGTGTGTGTGTGTGTGTGTGTGTGTGTGTGTGTGTGTGTGTGTATGTGTGTGTGTGTGTGTGTGTGTGTGTGTGTGTGTGTGTGTGATGTGTGTGTGTGTGTGTGTGTGTGTTGTGTGTGTGTGTGTGATGCAAATATGTGTATGCTTGTGTGGGTTCTCTGTGTGTGCCTATAAAAAAGGGAGGGGTTGAGGGTGTTTGTGTGTTGTTTTTGAGTGTACATATATGAGCAACTGCATGTATACATATGCGTGCATACGTGGCAAGCATACCTATGTGTCCAAAGTATGAGAATGTAAATGTGTCTAATGAGTGTATATATGCGCATGATAATACATACACACATGTAGGTACAAGAAGACACATATAACTGAACTATTAAAGAAAAACATGTATTTTTTTTGCTTTTGAACCCTATATTATAATTCATAATGTATACCTTTCCACCTGAAAGGATACTGTATACAAAAAGGCACATACAACTGTTCGCGTTTGAAGGCCATAAAATGTTAATCTGACAACATATTGCATCAAATGCCATTACTCTCTATTATCCATAGATTTCATAGCATTTATGAAATCATTGCAGCTGTTTTTTCTTCACATTATGTAGTTTCATTCGTTTGACTTAATATGAGTTCATTTCCAATTTGATTCTCGCTCCCCACACCTAATGTCAGTATTAAAAAGAAAGCACACAACTGACCACCTGATAACACAATAATCTGGGCATTAGCCCATCCACTTTAATTATTATTATTTTATTTTTTTTTTTTTTGGCTGTCCCACCTCTGCGCCACCTCAGAGGCAGTGCACTCACGCCGCTCATTCCAACACCCCGTCCACAGCCACAGCCCGGTCGGCCCCGCCACAGCCCCAGCACCGGCAATCCACAGGGAGCAGCCAATGTCAAGTCGTCAAGAGGCAACCCACCGGAGGAGACACTGCACTACTGCCGAGTCACTTCGGTGGTGTTCAGTGGCGCCTGTTCTGATCTAACATACGCAGGACACCACCTACAAAGCCCCCTACTGACGACAATAATTGCTTAGTCGCGGAGCCGGCGTGAGTGAGCTCTCCCTCCGGAGGGCGCCACCACGTCCGTCCAACGACAGCCCCCATGGACCCGCCGATACCGGTGACCCCGATTGAACCAAACCAAGGCCTGAGAGATACAGGCACCTGCAGTGTTAGTCAGGAAATTTGAGCAACACTCTCAGAAACACATCCATTAAGTGGATGAAACTCGACTGTGTGGTCCCAGTTTTCCCAACTGAGTCCGCAGCAAACTCAACTCTGGGTAGGAGCCGGTCGGTGCAAAAAAACCCACATGACTCTGATGGATTCGAACCCACGACCTCCCAGCCGGGAGTCCGCGACGCTAACCACTTCGCCACGGCGGCTTGTCCATCCACTTTAATTAAACAAAACATCAAAAACTTTGAAGACATTATTCAGTAACCAAAAAAAAAAAAAAGAAAAAAAAAAAAGGTCAAAAATGATACAACAGCAAATCTCCCCACCACCAGCACACACAAACAACAGCAGTAACAACAACAACAAAAGACCACTGTGTTATTCTTACATCCTGAGTCCTTGGTGAATTACAGGACATTCTGAAGCAGATGATGTTGCAGAGCATGTAGGTTAGAGTGGTCACCATGAAAACAATGAACAACTTTTCATGTACAGCTGCACACAGACAATCAATATCAAACCAAAATGATGAACAACTTCTTATGTGCAACTGCCCACAGGCAATCATGATTAAATGTAAAATGACTACCAAATGATGAGCGACTTGTCATATTGCTGCATGCAGACAATCAATATCAAATTTCAAAAATATTCACAAATGACACTAAGCATACAACAATGTTCTTGATGAAGGAGGCAGAAACAAACAGAAGGACTGCATCAATAAAATAGCATGTTGGTCTAAAGACTGACATATCAAGTTCAATGGTTAAAAATGCAAGGTAATTCATATCAGTGAAAATACCCCTAATTTTAAATTTACCATGTATGAATAAAAATCTAAAACTCAAGAAAGTTGAAAAAGATTTAGGGCTCTTGATTGATAATAATCTCCTTTGTGCCCAGCATATCACTGCAACAGTTAAAAAGGCAAACAGAACTTCTGGATAACATGGCATTTATTCAGTTCAAAACAAAAGACATAATGCTACCACTTTTTAAACCTTAGTGAGACTAATTCTTAAATATGGCAATATGGCTTGGTCTCCATTTTTGTAGCAGTATATAACATTTATTGAAAATGTGCAAAAAAAAAGTTCACCAAACAAATCATCAGATTGAGCAACTTAAATGACAAAGAATGGTAGAAACTCCTAAAAATGACCAACTCTCGAATATCAAAGTGCTAGAGGTGATATGATAGAAACCTTCAAAATTTTACATGTATAATAGTTCCCAAGAGTAATTAACTTTCAATTATTGAATCTAATTCAAGAGGTCATTAACAAACCATTTGTTAAAACAAACCATTGACAATCAATTCATTTGTGGCAGTTTTTTTGTTGTTGTTGTTGCTTGTCAGAAAACAAAAGCAAATATCCAAAAGCTGGGGGAAAAAATCACCCCAACACTTTTTGGCAAACCTTTTTACTAACAGGATTATTATGATTTGGAACTCTTTACTTTGCACTATTGTAACTGCAGGAATACTCAATACTTGAACTTGATAAAACATTTGGAGGAAAATAGCTTCCAAACAAATCTTAACAATAACATTACGTAATGAGTGAAGTAAGCCATTCTATGCTGCAATGCACCCTCAAGGAATGGAATTGGCTTTTAATCATCAACCAGAGAGAACAAGCAAAAGGCTTTTCAGGCTATTCGTTGTATCACGTTATGCTATGTTAAACAGACAACAACATGATGAGCAATTTGTCATTCTGCTGCACACACTGAAACAGACAATCAATATTAAACTGACTTCAAAATGATGGCTAATATGTCATCATAAAGATGTTCATATGAAACAGACAGCAAAACGGTGAACAAGTTCTTAAGCACCACTGTATGCAATCAGTATATTTGAAAAACTCAATAAATAATCTAATCCTACTGTGGATTTAACATTAAACAAAACGTAATCAAATTATGACACATTTCATCATGATGTGGTAACACTGTAATGAACCAATCCAATCTACAAAATGAATTCTTGTCCTTTCAAAACTTTTTCTTAATTCATCATGAAATGCAAGAGGTAAACAACCTCATCTTCCTTTCTTGGTTGCAGGAAAAAGCCTTCAGAATTCAAAAAATTAATTCTGAACCGTTGAAAAACATTGTTAAAGTGTTTGACCAAATGACTGACGCTTTAAATATAAAACCTCTGATCTCCCAATCTAAACCCATGTTAATTGTTACAACGACTGGGATATTTGGGGGGGGGGGGGGGGGGGGGGGGGGGGATGTTTGTTTTTTGTTTTCTGACATGCAAACACCCGCCATCAAACCAAATGATAGTCAATGGTTAATCATATGACAATGAAATTGCTGCAACAATTCTACAAGAATTTGTCATATGCCATGCATTGTCTTTGAACAACAACCTTCACCCTAACATTACAACAGGCAACACTGGGGTGAGCCAGCAGCAGCAGCACAATGTCTCCTTTGATGACTGGCCTCTAAGAGACCTGAAGTTTCCGATGGACTGCTGGTACTGAAACTGCTACAAAACAAACCTGGATACATCTGTGTATGGAGCAGCTGTAACAATCAGCTTAAGAGTAAAACTACTGAGACAGAGCACAAATCAGACACAGCAAAAAGTTGTTTTTGAACGAAACAAAAAAAGTTGCATTTGAATAAAACAAAGCCCACCCCACCCCCACTTCCCAGCTCACGATAGTTCTCTTTGTTGGAGATGAAGGTGACGCAGACCAGCGCAGCATTTTCCACAACACTCAGCCAAAAGTTCAGACGTATCAGCCCCAAGAAGAGATTCCGCTGGCTCTCCCTGATCCTGCCTACACGCTGCAGGTAGCGATTATAGTGGAGGAAGCTGACCACCAAGCGGGGGTGGAGTGCAAGGCAACCCCCAGACGCCATAGGTAAGTCTGCGGGGTGATGCCTGTCACAGCGCTGATGGAGGGGATGAAGTTCTGAACCTGTCAGAGCACACACACACACACACACACACACACACACACACACACACACACACGATACATACACACACACACACACACACACACACATGATATACACACACACACACACACACACATGATACACACACACACACACACACACACACACACACACAAACACACACACACACACACACACTCATGAATGTGCATGTGACTGTACTTTTGACGGGTACATAGGGATAATGTCACATAACCCATTGAGTTGTATTGTGTTTGTGTCAAGTTCTGTCTTTTGGTTGTCAAGCATTCTGGGTTTGTTTTCCTGAGCACTATAAAATGTTTATAGCTTACTCGCACGCTATGTAAGCAAAACAGAAAAAAGATGGAAGAAGGAACAGAAATGTCTAAGCTGGAGTTTAATTTTAACTGAGTGAAGTTAGCATGATGAAAACATGAGATTGTTTTCCACCCAGCTTAGGTATCAACTATCCAGTAATAACACAACATGCCATCATTACAAAACAGTTTGAATAGTGACAAATAAATGAGCTAGTAGCCAATGTATAAATACTGAAAAAATACAATGCATTAACTTTCATGAAGAAACTGTCACCAGTTTGTCTCTCACACATGACAGAAAAAAGATTAAGTAACACAAAAATTCATCGGTCATCATCATCTTCATCACAGAGAGAAAACCAGCAACATTTTATTTGTTTTGCTTCTTGTTGTTTTTTCTAATTTTTAACAATTAACAGGGGCAAGGACTCAACAAAACATTTGATGTTGTATTTTTGTTTTGATTTGTTTTGTTTATTCTTGGTTTAGTCTTCATTCCATTCAGTTACAAAGAAACAAACAAATGAAAAAAACAACAAAAAAAACATACAAAAACAGGAATATATCAAATAAGAATGTATCATGAATAATAACATGAGGAACATGAGTCCCCAAATTGATGCAAAAGAATACAGTTATGGACAGCCACATGTATATTACAAAATATTATACTCTATTTGAAAAGAAGTATGAAAAAGAAAAATGTATATCACAAACACGCAGATTTGTATAGTTTTACTTACAAAATGAGAAGAGGAAAGGAGATCAGAATGTAGATTATATTAGAAAGACAGAAACAGACAAGCACTTGTGATGTGCTTGAAATACACACTACCACAGGCAGAGAAACATTTAAAAACAAAACTAAAAAAAAAAATGCAAAAATTAAACGTAAACAATGCTTTTACTGTTTTGTTAATTCAATTCCAAATTTTCCATTTCATTAATCGTTTGACTAATCATGCTAAATAAACTTGCTTATTAATAAAAAAAAAAACAAAGATCATCTTTGTAGCGGAAGGAGGAGACAAAAAGTCAACAGGTACCATTGTTTGTCCTG
>CM031602.1:67128392-67158392 GCA_018398815.1 Conus ventricosus
ACACACATACACACACACACACACGCACTTTTAGGAGGCATGGTGTTTTCTTCTTCAGACAGAAAAAACGGCGACGCGCACACAACTTTTCGTGTGTGAAAAGCGCTCCAAAACGAGGCTCTGGGGTAGACGAAAGATTGCTTCTGATTGGGCAGACCAAACTGCCTGATTGCAGTCTCATCCAATGACATTGTACATTAGCTGTCGCTGGGTAGCAGACGAATTTTGTTGTGGAGTCTACAGACTGTGAGCGCACAGCACTCTGTGTTGAAACTTTATAACGATGCGCCGATCGGCGCACAGCTTAAGATTTTTATGGGTCATTTTTTTAATTTATGCGCCAATGGCGCAAGGCGCGGACATAAAATGATCACTGATGATGTACATCTTTTATTGATAATAAAGTGAAGATCGATACAAAATCAGCAAGATGTGAAGTTTACTTTAATTTTTATGTGTGTGTGTGTATAAATGTGTACATGTGTGTGCACAAGTGTGTGTGGATGTGGGGGGGGGGGGGGGGGGGGGGGGACTAATTTAAGCCTTCAGCTGTGAAAAGATAGATCATCTAGAAAGGAACAAACTAAAATTCTCTGCTGAGCCTTCGAGACCCTTGTCCCTTGTCTGTTTATGTGTGTGTGGATGCCTAAGACTGACCTCATACATGCTTTTTATTGACATCATTAAATTGAGACAGAGAGAGAGAGAGAGAGAGAAGAGAGAGAGAGAGAGAGAGAGAGAGAGAGAGAAAGAGAGAGAGAGAGAGAGAGACACACACACACACACACACACACAGATACAGATAGGCAGAAACTGAGAAAGACAGAATTGGAAAGGGGACAGAGAGAGAGAGAGAGAGAGAGAGAGAGAGAGAGAGAGAGAGAGAGAGAGAGAGAGAGAGACTCAGAGAGAAAGACAGACAGGCAGACAGACAGAAAGGCAGCCACAGACACACAGACGTTTGCTCTTTGGTGTGTGTGTGGGTTTTTTTTTAGTTTGTTGTGCTAGGTATGACTCCGTGTGTGTGTGTGTGTGTGTGTGTGTGTGTGTGTGTGTGTGTGTGAATCATGAATGTGTATGTACTATAGGTGGTGTACCAATCCATAACTCCTCATCACCCTACATTCCACCATCCCACCCAATCTTACCTGCACCCCCCCCCCCCTCCCCCTTCTCCCAGTCCCCATTCAGATGGATCCTCAATGTTCTCTTTATGTTGTAAACATGATACTTCGGTTTACATCTAGGGCTTAATTCTGAAATTGTAATGCCAATGGGGATTAACTTGGTGTGTGTGTGTGTGTGTGTGTGTGTGTGTGTGTGTGTGTGTGTGTGTGTGACTGTGAGAGAGAGAGAGAGAGAGAGAGCGAGAGAGAGAGAGAGAGAGAGAGAGAGAGAGAGAGAGAGAGAGAGAGAGAGAGCTGACCTCGCACATGGTCTCATTGACATCATCAAATCGAAAGAAGAATGCCGTGATGAAACATAATCCCAAAGATAGAGACGGCAGGGCTAACACTATTATTGCAAATGGCCAAAATGAAACACGAAGCAAAATCTGATCAGCAACAAATGAGCCTCCGTCTTTTCCCATGGTTGTGACTAGAAGTTTTTCCTCAAGTACAAATACTCTGCTGCTATCGACGGATTGTAAGTGTTTAGCCTACGCATTTCCGTTCCCAACGTCTTAATTAAATCTTCAAACGGCCTTTCTTCTCTGCGCCTACGGCGAGGCCTTGCTTCTTTAGTATCCCGTTGGAAACGTCATGGTTATATAAAAAGCAGCTGCTTGTAGTTCCACTTCGTGCTTTTAGTAAGACCCTCATGCAAAACAAATACTGACACGCCAGATAAACATCATAATGGCTCAAGATGAGCTGGCGGCAGACTTTGAAGATAGATCTCCAACCAGTCAGTAGAATGTAAGTGAATCTAAAAGACTATCTGAGGACCGAGGCGATGGGATCACCTTGGCTGCCTCCTGGGACGCACCAAACCATGCTGCGCAATTAAGTCTACTGCTCATCTTCCATAGAGCAGCCGCCATAAACGGGTTGATTAGTCTGCTTCTTCTTTTTTTATGTCTGTGCACTTAATAGTCAGGGTACTGGGAGAAATTCAGTAACCCTGGGGCCTTGACACAGCTACCATGAGGAGCAGCATACCTGGCCAGTGCGCTGATGGTCTCCCCACAAATCCATCGGGAAAATGTGAGTACTTTCACAGTGTCAGACCAGTAAAATAAATGAATAAATAAAATGAAATTAAATAAGGATAACGGGTTTGGGCACCCTTGTCACAAACGGGTCAGGGGTGCTGGGCTTAAATATCTCATTTGGGAGCAAGTTCCAGTCCTGCAAGCTTCTTGGAAAGAGGAAACTCTGCAATGCATGAGGTGAAGGTTCAGCTGACCATTCATCTTTGAGATGGCTTTGAGATGGTACCCTGAGGGACAGATCAACTGCATGGACATGAAGACAAGCTACCCTGGTAGTGACCATCACGACAGCCTGGGAATAGGGACCGTGGCTACATTCATCTCGCAGATAGGAGTTTTGCCTGCAAAGAGATGGGAATCTCCTTGCAACTTATGTCTGCAGCTGATGACTATCATCAACCAGAGTAGGGCTACTATGTGTCACATATCACGCAAATTTAAATGACTGGAAACCTCTTACAATAACTAAACTTGGTGGACAATACTCTTATTTTCTCTGCATCACCTCAAAGGAATCCTGTATTTTATAGAATTTGCCACTCTTCCTCTGCTTTCACTTCTAAGAAATCCCCAAAACACACTTTTTCAGATTTGTCTCTTTTGAGTCACCTGCATGTTACTTAATGCTTTTGAATCAATGCATTATGATTTGTAACAATATCATGCGATACGATACCTAATCACAGATCAGCAAAATGTCAATATAGTTCTTTTGTAATGCGCGATGCACATTTTCCTACACAAAAAACAACTTCTGTGCGTATAATTACGGGGCCCAGGAATTCCTGAACTTCCGAACAGATTGAAAATTTGTCTGTTTGAGAACGGGTTAAGATAAGGGCTACTTTGCATCACACATGTGCGAGTGAGAAAACAACAGATCAAAAGATCACAATTTTATTAACACTATTTGAGACTTGAAACAGAACGACTCTTTACAATGGATTTGTATGCAGCACAGCAACGCACAGTAAGTTAGTCGTTTGGTTTGGCTTGAGTTAAAAGAAAGCATGTAACTTGGGTTAGACAGTTTTGTGTTCGAGTTTAGAACTAAAGTGAGTTGAAAGTCAAATAATGTTAGGCCTATCTGGTATTATTCATTTTATTGTCCGTTGTGCACAATATCAGCTGCTTCTATTTCCTTTTTTTTTTTTTTTGGTACTTATAACGCAGTGGAATCGTTGGAAAGTCGACGATAGCTTGCTTAAAATTGAAAATATATAATTATACTGACATGTTGGAATAATGAGCTTTCGAATGGACCCAACAATGTCACAAAATTAGAAGGAATGATTACGACAAAAGAGGGCATATAGAATGTAAATTGAACCTTTCGCTGATAGTGATAGCCAAAGAGGTTTTGGAAATATGTAGATGACATCATGTCGTGGCCCGTTGAAACAGACCCAGACTGGCTGGTTCCATTGAATGTAATATCTGTAGAACTTTTCCCACAACTTACACCTGTATGGTGTGTACATTTATTTTTGTCTAGATTTGCTTTCAGCTTTAAAAACAATTATGTGGTGCATCAAAGTGTAGCCTGCCACATAAATGGCAGAATAATCAGAATATTGTCTTCAGGTGGGAGAAGGAGAACAAGAAAATATTGCTCTAACAGATCCTGATAAAAGCTTGAACACTTTAACTGAGATTCTCTTTAACCGACTATTTCTCTTCTGTGTTTACAAAAGAAAAATTACATCAATCAAATCTTGCTGCCTGGTCAAACAGTAAAACAGCAACATATGTGTCACAGTGTGTGTGTGTGTGTGTGTGTACTATATATGAGTGAGATTAGTAAACAAGGCTCAAGGCCACCAAGAGTTTTAAAAGAATAAAGGAAAAGAATTGTCTTTGCTGTTATGATTTTTTTCTAAAAATTTTTTAGAGAATATATCATTTATATAGATTTATTGATATAACAGAAACCATGCTAACACTGAGTACATAATAATTAATATAAGAAGCTTATTGTCATAATTATTTTGATTAAAGATACAAAAAGTGATCCAGAAAATTACACAGTAACATACCACGACTTACAAAAATATTTGAATCAGTGATTAGGGACATTTTTGCTCATCATCTTCCAGAAATAAACTCTGTATCCAGGGCATTAGTACAGATTCTCAGCAAAGCCTCCACCAGCACAGTTCCTTCATCACACAGCTTGAATTACATGAGGTGATGATTTAAAAAAAAAAAATTTCAATAGCAGATTTCTCAGACTCAGAGACAAGAATTATATGTCTTAAATGTGTGACACTGCTGTGTAGTGTCCAAGCCAATGACAATCCATGTTATATATTTACAGTCGTTGTCATGGAGACTGGTCTGGAAATGAGGCATGTTAATTATAGATTAACACTACAGTTTTACCAGAGATCTGCCATTAGTCAAGTAAACGGCGCTCTGCGGGCTCAAACACACGGGCTGTGTTTCTCATCTGTTTGTGTGTGCTATTGGTTAAACACACACACACACAGTACAAAATGGTGACGAGTAACGGTGAGATCAAACTAGTTTTTATTTTAACGTCAGGTCAAGCTGTTTTAAGTTGATCGGCATCTACCATACGATCTCAGATCTAGATATCTAAGCAGAGCTGTGACGTCACGTAACTGTTCAGCGATCTTTCGTTTTTGTATTTTCTGCTATTGTTTTCATTTATGCTTGCTTAAAAGATTTAATTTGTGGTTACATTCATAAGATTTTATTGTTCCCCGAAGTTGGAGTATGGCTGCCTTAATGGCGGGATAAAAAACGGTCATACACACAAAACTCCACTCCCTTTGTTGGAGAGATGGGATTAATCCTTGCCTGTCTATACAGGGAGTGTCCGCAGGAGTATCGGCCTGCGTACACAGAAGAAGAAGAAGTTTTATTGAACTAGACATCAGTTATATGTTGTTTACTTACTATGGCTTTGCTTCCTAATTTTGAGAAGTTTGTTGTTCATGGCGAAGAAACCACTGCTGGTACACGTTAGCAAAAGTGGATCGATAAGCTTGAAAATCATCTGTGTGCTCTTGACATTGATAGCGATAGCAGAAAAAAAGCTCCCTTGTTGCATTATGGCAGTGATGTTATTTTTTTCCATTTATATATATATATATATATTTGTCAATGACTGATGAAAAAAAAGGCATTGGAGCCACGACTGATGCAGATGATGGTTTTATTCCAAACGAGTATAATACCCAGAAAAACTCCTTCATGGAATATACTTTGCTCCAAAGAAGAATGTCTCTTATGAAACATTCAGATTCAGGCAAACTACTCAGCAAGAAGGGGATAGTATTGATGCATTTCATACTCGTTTGCATAGCATGGCAGCTTTGTGTGATTTCCATGACATGGATAGGGAGATCCTAGGTCAGATTGTGCAAGGCTGTTCATCAACTAGGGTGTGTAGGAGAGCCCTGAAGGACAATTTAAATCTTCAACAGGTACTTGATGAAGCCAGAAGTTCTGAATTGGCAGAAAGCAGAGCAGCAGTCATTGAAAAGATGTGCTGTAAAGGCTTGTGTAGCAAACAGTTTTAGATCCTGACAGTGCTGAAGCATGTGCTCTCACTTCAAAGGGTTCTACTTACCACAATCATAAACAAGGTCGTCATGATCAAAGCAAAAACTTTGTCCAAAGTCAAAGGTTTTCGTCAAGTGGTTCAAGCAACCAACAACAGCATCAGCGACCTCGTGGGAATGCGTTTGGCTGAAATGGTTCCCCTCCACAACAGAATGCACGCGGTCAGCATACTTCCTGTCAATATGTGGCAGCACCACCTGTCATCCCAGGAACTCCTGTCCAGCTAAAGACAAGCGATGCTCTTCATGCAACAACCTGAACAAGATAGGACATTATGCTCGCGTCTGTCTTTCCACAGCTAGGGTCAGGCAAATTGATCTTCCGGTGAACGATGACACAGAGACAGTTTCAAGTGAAAGTGATGAATTTGTTTTCCTCTGTGAATGGACAGAATGGGCAAATTCCAAGTTTTCCACACTTCTCATGAAAACTCCAACTGAGTTCTTGATTGACACTGGTGCATCAGTGAACATCATAAACTATACAACTTACTTGTCACTTCACACAAAGCCTACACTGATGTCCTCTTGTCCTCGCATATTTGCCTACAACTCTAAGACACCTGTCCCAATCTTAGGATATTTTCAAGGTGAAATACAACACAGTAAGAAGAGTGTCAAGGCTACTTTTTATGTGATGCATGCAGACTCCCACTTCATGCAGAAATCTTCTATGTAATGAAACAGCTCAGGCTTTGAAATTCAGTTCTCAATCCTGTGCTGTAACTGATGAGTTTCCCGCGCTGTTTGATGGTCATCTTGGGAAAATCAAGGATGTCAATGTCAGATTACACATTAATCCAAATGTACAGCCTGTAGCCCAGCGCCATAGATGTATTCTTTTTCATATGAGAAAATATGTTGAAACTGAACTTTGGCATCTTGAACTTGAAGACATGGACATCATCGAAAAGGTCATGGTCCAACTCCCTGGATAGTTGTTGTTGTCCCCAAGAAATCAAACAGTGTCCGAGTGTGCATTGACATGAGAGAAGCGAACAAAGCCATCGGACGAGAAAAAACACCCTGTGCCTACCAATACCATTGATGGTCTCATTGCTGACATGAAGGTTCGAAGTTTTTCAGCAAACTTGATATTGACTAATGCATACCATCAGTCCATGTTGGATGAAAATAGTCGTTACATTACAACTTTCACTACCCATGTTGGACTGAGGAGATACAAACGCCTACTCTTTGGTGTAAATGCTGCCTCAGAAATTTTCAGAACATTATTCCCAACCTTCTGCACGACATTCCTTGATTCCAGGTGCAAAGAATCTGTCAGATGACATCATCATTCATGGCAAAACTCAAGAAGAACATGACGCAAGTCTTCTAGCAACACTACAACGACTCCTTGATAATGGGGCAAAAACTCAACAAGGAAAAGTGTGTGTGTTCTCTGCAAGACAATTAACTTTCTTTGGTCACGTGTTTGGTGAAAACAGCGTTTCTTCTGATCCAGAGAGCCCTGATGTGTCCCTTTGCGGTCGGCTGGGCTATAAGCAACATTGTCTTGTCCTGATCCAGAGAGGATAGAGGCAATTGTCAACATGAAAGCCCCACGAAATGCAAATGAGGTGAGATCTTTCCCGGGTATGGCTCAATACGTCTGGAGATTTATTCCTTGATGCTCAGTCCTCAGAGAACCTCTTCGCAACTGACCAAAAAAGATGTGCCTTGGAAATGGACAAATCATGAAGAACAAGCATTCGTGAACCTGAAACAAGCCCTGACAAGTTCTCAAGTCATGGCAATACTTGACTCCACACGACAAACCGAAGTTGTTGTAACTTGATGGCAGTCCAGTTGGTGTTGCTGCTATCCTGACACAAAATGGGAAGGTTATTTCATATGCCAGCAGAGCACTGACTGAAAGTTGAGCAGCGATACTCACAAACTGAACGTGAAATGCTAGCATTTGTATTGGTGCTGAACAGTTTCACATCTACCTGTTTGGAGCACAATTCACAATCTTCACTGACCCACAAACCTCTTCTTGGCATTTTCAGGAGTCAGAAACCAGCAAGCGCATTGAACGTTGGCATCTGCGGCTGATGCCATATGACATGGAACTCAAGTATCATCCTGGACGAAATGATTTGAATATTGCCGATTACGCAAGCCGTCATCCACAAATTCCCAAACGAGAAAACGCTGCAGAACCATACATTAACTATGTATGCAACAACGCTGTGCAAGAGGCAATGACTCTTCAAGAGGTACAGTCTGCAACACAGAATGACTCTGATCTGAAAAGAATGATGTGTGCAATAGAGACTGGAAGATGGGAAAGGATCTGAATGACTACACCGAATTCAAAGATGAATTGGCTGTTTCCAACGGTGTTATCCTGCGGGGTCATCGATTGATCATTCCTCGTACTGTACAACAGAAAGTTATTGACATTGCCCACTCTTCACATCAAGGAAGTGTGAAAACAAAACAGCTGATCAGAGAAAAAGTATGGTTTCCGCAAATTGACAAGATGGTTGAAGAGATGGTAAAATCTTTTATCTCTTGTGAAGCATCAACACCCACTCCTGTTCAGCGTGAACCTCTCAATATGACTCCGCTACCAAGTGCTCCTTGGAGTGAAGTTGCTGTAGACTGTGTTGGTCCGTTTCCGTCAGGGGACTATGCTTTTGTAGTTGTTGATGAGTACAGCAGATACCCAGAAGTTGATATCATCAATTCAACATCTGCAAAGACGGTCATCTGTCATTTGGACATGATATTCTCCCCTCATGGTATCCCAGATGTGGTGAAGACTGACAATGCCCAGAAGTTGATATCATCAATTCAACATCTGCAAAGACGGTCATCTGTCATTTGGACATGATTTTCTCCCGTCATGGTATCCCAGATGTGGTGAAGACTGACAATGGCCCTCCATTCGCCAGTTCTGATTTCAAGAACTTTGCAGAAACACCATCGCAGAGTTACACCCCTCTGGCCTGAAGCAAACGGTGAAGTCGAACGTTTTGTGCGTACTTTGTGCGTACTCTGAATAAACATGTTCGTGCATCCTCTGCACAAGGGAACAACTGGAAAACTCATCTTCCCAATTTTCTGCGACACTACAGAGCAACTCCTCATTTTTCAACCAGAATATCTCCACATGAAGCCCTCACACTAGTCACAGGGAGAAAGATGAAAGTAGGCTTACCTGAACTGGCTGAGCCAAATCCGACGCAGTCTGAGTCTTTCCTCACCCAGTTGGCAAAGAACGATTCTCAGAGCAAAGAGAAGATGAAAACATATGTGGACGATAAACGTCGGACTACCCCAAACCTTATGAATCCTGGAGATCAAGTTCTTGTTAAACAAACTCGCCGCAACAAAACTACACCTCAGTACAACCCAAAACCTTATCCTGTTGTGGAAAAGAAAGGAACAATAACTGCCCGACGTGGATCATCTAAGATTGTCCGAAACTCTTCCTTCTTCAAGCCACTTCGAGGTCACATTTCTTCACCTCAAGAAGAAGAAGATGATGATTACGGTTATTTCAGTCCTGTGCCACAGACAAATCCAGTGTGTCCAGATCCTCCACAAAACCAGTCCTGCTCCCAAGCTCTTCCCACAAATCCCCAGGGACTACAAAGATCATCCAGAAATCGAAAGGCCCCTGAATACCTGAAAGACTATGTTGTGTAACTTGAAGTTTGAACATACAGACATTCCTGGACATACGTAAAAAAAAATAAATATAAAAAATAAAAAATGAACAGACAAGTACAAACACATACACACTATTTTAATTTATTTCTGGTTGTGTATCCATGAAGTTGAACTCGTTATGTTTTGATAAATGGGCACGGAGAAGATACTTTGGATTCTTGTTTGTTATTGTTAATTTTTAAAGAATAAGCTGCGAATGTTGCTGTCCCTCAGAGACAATAACAACAGTGACAATTCCGTTTGGAAGATCTGTTCATGTGCATTACCTATTCAGTATCTAGACAGACATTTTATTCAAGGTGTAGAGGGATGTAGTGTCCAAGCCAATGACAATCCATGTTATATATTTACGGTCGTTGTCATAGAGACTGGTCTGGAAATGAGGCATGTTAATTGTAGATAAACAGTTTTACCAGAGATCTGCCATTAGTCGAGTAAACGGCGCTCTGCGGTCTCAAACACACGGGCTGTGTTTCTCATCTGTTTGTGTGTGCTATTGGTTAAACAGACACACAGATAGTACATGCTGCTGTCACACCATGATTCTGAAGCCGTTCTTACTTTGATTTGTGCAGATGAAGGAGTTCCTGGAGTTGTACAATAAGATAACCTACCACTGCTTTGATAAATGTGTCTCCAACTTCAACGATGCCAGGGCTTCTGGAGATGAGGTAATCAATTAGAAATCAGAGTGGAAAACCAAAAGACACAAATAAGACACCTCCTGTTGACCTGATAAATCAAAGTGGATCATTATTATCAAGAACTGAGATGTTTGAATTCGTTTCATTTGCTTTGAAAATAACAAAATATATTTTACTGTTGATCATGTTGATTAAAAGTTCAATATTTAGTCCAACATTTTGTTTTGATTGTCTGTGTTTCAAGATGTAGAAAATGCACATGTCATTGCAAGTATGAAAAAAATATGATATGGAAGACAAATTTGTTTCTCACTTTAAAAGACAAAGACAAAAGCTAATGAAAAAATTTAAAAGAATCAGCAGGTCTGTGATTTATTCAGAAATGAAAATTTATTTCTTTTGATAGTTTACCAAATAGTGAAGAATGTTTATTTAAACCCAATGGATTTCTATAGTTATCAGATAAAGTATACTATTAGTATTACACAGCCTGAAAATTTTCAGTGTGCATGCAAGAAGAAATTAGTTATGTTTATCATTCATTATTTACTGTTTCATGAGTTTCATTCAGTCTAAGCTCAAGCAAAACACTGTCACTATGTTTGACTTCAGTTTTCCAATGGGCTCTTTCAGAACTCTCCATAAAAATTCTTCAAATTTTCTATATCTTTGAAATAGTGAATTTTTTTGTTTTGTTTTTTGGTTATAATGTTTGTTCAGTACACATTTTACCAAATTAAACTTACCTGGTATGTCAGTACAATTTCATGTAGTTTTGATTATACTTAGATACAGGTTATGTTAGTGTGCATTTGCACACTTATTGATACATAAAAGTCGGATACCACTACTGGCAGAAACAGGAAAACACAACACACACATGCACACACACGCACACACACGCATGCACGCACGCACGCACAAATGCATACTACTACTAACAGTAACACTGCATAAACTAGAACACACACACACACACACACACACACACACACACACACACACACACACACACACACACACACACACAATATAGACACAAACACACACAAATAATATAGACACACATGCACACTACAGACACAAGCAGCTTCATTTATGTAATAAAGTTGCCGTGACTCTTTGCTCCAGATCAACTGCGTGGACACATGTACCAACAAGTTCATCAATTTCAACCAGAGACACATGATGATGTTTGTGGAACACCAGAACAAGAAACAGAAGCTGGCAGCCAAAGCAGTTGCTGAATCCCAGGGCCTTGATTCCACCCCACAACCGACACAGCCTCCTTCGCCACCAACCACAGGGGACACAACTCCTCAAAATCTGTCCACCTCACCAGTCCAAGGCTCATCTCCCCTAGTGCAACCAGCCGTGTTGGTTGAAGAAACATCAGCAAAACAAGCAGTGCCACTTAATGTGTGTTATCACTCAGACAGTAGACTGACAAGTCCAATCATGGCAACAAAACCAGAAAAGTTGACATCTTACTCAGGAAAGTCTATTGTTGATCAGTTCTTGGACAGTGAGCCGCTAAACTGAAGATAGTGTGAGATCTATTCCATCCTGATTGTAAATTGATTTTGCTGTTGCAGTTGGTGACATGACTGTATTGAGTATGATGGCAGAAGATGCATGTATGAAAGATTGAATAAGATTGAGGCAGATGGTAGCTGTGAGGGCTGTAACAATGATGTATTTTCAATCAGCAGATACTTGGATGGAATGAAATGTTATCGATTACCTGACGTCACTTTTGGCAACACACTCCCAACGATGCGGGTCACCCACGACCCATACAGTTTACACAGGCTATACTATGTTTGTTCTGTTTTGTGTTTATCCCTCTTCAGATGATGCTGGTCATGGAGGACCCATGCTGGTCAGTCGTCAAGACTTGATACCTTAACTGACGATATGGGTTGCCCACAACCCATACTCAATGTGCTAGGGTAGTCGGTTACTGCTGTCTAAAGCATGGGTCATCCAAGACCCTGGTCATGGAAATGTGTGTTTGAAATGATGCAACTGATGATTTCTTTCCCTTTTAATGCACATTCTCCAAAATCAGCAGACAGCTCATTGGATGGCAAAGACCTCAGATTCCATGAGAACATTGTTAATAATAGTTCAAGGGACATAATGACTTTGTAGTGTCTCTGAGTCGTGGGTGACCCAGGAGGCATGATAAAGGTTAAACATATGGTGAAGTCATCGGATATGACTTGAAATAAGCATTACTATTTGGACTGAAATCTGTGTGGGCCAAATAAGGAAAATGTACAGATATATGATGTTGGATATATTGGAAAGTTTCAGGAAGGCACACTTAAAATCATGTAAACATATAAATTCACAAGCACACAGAAAAATTACCGCAGTCCCATCTTACCTGCTCTGCTAGCATCTCTTCATGCTCTGTATCTTATCGAGAGTCGGGTGCCTGTTTGGAAATCGAGATCAGTGTTTAACTGATTTTGTTTTGTAAATACCAGTGTTTAACGCTGGTGTATTCACAGAACTAGCCTGTATGTCACAACCTCTGGGTTTGTGCCAACTCATTCTTTCATATCATTAGATGCTTTCCCTAACTGCTTTTCACATATACATGTGCACCATACACACAGACACTTACTCTGAAAATAAACACTGTGAAAGAGATTTTGGCAGTTTCACATCTAGTTCAAGAAAGGGAAAGATTGTGTGCTGTGTAATGTGTATGGGTGCAAGTGTTTTTTGTGTGTGTGTCTGTCGGTATCAGAGTGTCAGTGTATTTTATGAGGATCATAATAAACTGAAGTTAAAACATAGTGTAAAATTGTTTAAAATATATATAATCTACATATTATGTGGATTGTTTGCATCTGCCCTTCTTACTCTCTAATGTAATGGGAACCAAATCTAGGTAAAGAATGAATTTGGATTCCAACAAGGCTAAAAACTTAACAGCTTCCCTTCCCTCTCCCTGTCTGTACACTTACTCACATGGGAAGCAAGAAAACATAACATCTCATTCCTATGGAAAGTGAGAAAACAAATGATTGTTAATCACGACAAAAACGCAGAAGAGCACACAAAACAAAGTGTGAAGTAACGACGATTTAATGCACGACACAAAACAGGACAAGAAATTTTCGGCAAAATGCCTTCCTCAGCGACAAAAAAATACAGACATAAACATGCACAATACTCCCCTTGTGAAGCCAAAGTGGTGAAAGATTGTTAATCAGTATGAACAGTTCTGATAACTGAAGGCAGCACTTGATTCTTGGAAACAGTGCCTTTTTTTCCCCATGTGAAAAAAAAAATGGTTTGCAGGGTTCGATTTACTGAACACCTCTGATTATTCTTGCATTGACCACACACACGGACAAACACACACACACACATTAAACATAAATACAGACCAGTATCTGTGGTGTCATGGTTAGCATTGCAGACAAAGACACTGGAAGTTGTAATGTAAATCCAGGCTGGAGGCTGTGAAATCCCGGGCCTATCCACAGCTGATAGTGCTGTGAGCTTATGTGAGAAGACTGAAAGTCTCAAGTTCTGCTGCCTTTCAGCCCAGCTTTCGTGGTGACCTCGTTTTGATATATCCTCTCCATGTCCATGGCCATGTTGACTTTGTGTCTAAGGTGTGGGTATCGGTAAGGGGGCTGGCTGTCTTTGGATGGATGGGTGACAGCCTCCAGAGTGTGACATCCACTCATGTTGGCTCCGCAACTGAGCCTCAGCAACTGTTGGTGGCACTAGGGGGCTGGGAACAGGTGTCCTGGGCATGTTGGATCAAAACAAACACAACTGACTACCATCGAAGTGACTCTGCAACAGTGCAGTGGGTTACCTCAAAACAACATGAAACAGATCGTGCCCGGTGGATCAGGGTGGCTAGGTGGTGACAGGACAATACTGGGTGTGTCTGTATGGTGGGGCAGGAATGAGCAGCTAGGGATTAATCAATAATGTCACTAAGGGGGACATGGAAGAGGAGAAGATAACCTGATGCTGTAAAGTTCCATTTTGGGTCTCTTCATTCCTGTTTTAAAGATGACTGGTTGTTTTTTTTTAGCCAATTTTACAGGAAGAAGTAGCATTTGAGCACCATGGAAAAATCACAAACACAGGCACATACATGCACTCTCTCTCTCTCTCTCTCTCTCTCTCTCTCTCTCCTCTGTCTCTCTCTCTGCACATTTGTTTCTATGTTGGCAGTATATGTTTAATCTCTCTCTTCCTCTCTCTCTCTCTCTCCTTCCCCACCTCTCTCTCTCCCATTCCTCTCTCTCTCTCGCTCATGCACACTCACTCTCTTTGTGTCTGTTTTAGGAGGAGGGTTAAGAGATGAGGGCACTATTTCATCTTCTAACCCTATGGGTGGCCATACAGCAACATTCGAAATGTCTTTCATTCCAGCTGTGCGAAAACACAGCCACATGCAGGGTGGCTAGTTGCAACCCTGGCACCTGTAGTTGATGGTTAGATCATTTGCCTGCGGAGCTGGTGGTCGTGAGTTAATTTACTGACAGGATCAGATTTGTTTGGCTTGAAAATCCTCTCTATCCATCAAGCAGAAAAGGGTACCTGATTCAGTTTAGGGAAGGTTAAAAGTGGTGGAAAGATGGGGATGGGAGCCACCTTTTATCATGCCGTGCCATAGACGCAGTGAACCTCTGACAGTTCAATGCTCCTACATCCAATAGCTTTGGTGAATTTTTCTCCTTTCCGTCTTCTTTTTTTCTTTCCTTCTTTCTTTTCAGTCAGTGTCAAATCATCACAGGCAGAGATGCGGAAAAGTAATCAAAATTGAAATAACTGCCAGAGCAGGACAAGAGTGCTACAGATTTTTGATACTTTAAAAAAATAAAAGTGATAATTGATATGACTGATGATATAGACTTCCATTTTGGTCTAAGACTGCATGACAGGGCTTGACTCTATACTTTGTTTCGGGTCCAAACACTTGCACAGCTGGTTAAGGAATTTTAGCTACACTGATATTAGCCTATGTGGATGATACTTGACTCTGTGTGTGCTTGACTTACTGATATCTCTTTGCTGGTATCCTCCCTACTGCGCTAAGTGGAGTGTGTTACAGCCTCTTGCGTGACACTTAGGCCTGCTGTGTGCGATGGCCTACTGCATGACAGTTCTTAATATGAGTGTGTGTGTGTGTGTGCTTTCATGCCTCTGTGTGTGTGTGCGAGTGTGCATGCTGGACCACATGATTTCTCTCTCTCTCTCTCTCTCTCTCTCTCTCTCTCTCTCTCTCTCTCTCTCTCTCTCTCTCTCACACACACACACACACACACACACACACACACACACACAACACACACACACACACACACACACACGCACACACATGCACACACACATACACTAATATGCACATATGCTTTCACATGCACATACACACATATATGCAGGTAGAAGACCAAAAAATTCAAGGTTGCAAGAAAGTCCAAGCATGTTTCTCTGCATTCGTGTGTGTTTGGTGTTGGTACTGGTTATGGGTATTGGTATGTATGAAAACAATCTATCTCATGTACTTGCGAATGCATGCTTTCTTCCTCTCTCTCTCTCTAACATTCACACACATGCACGCACACACACATGCGCGCGCGCACACACACACACACACACATACACGAGAGAGAGAATGTATTGTGCTAAAGGCCGTTGTGCATAGGCGTCGCGCAGTGCAATAGTAGGCATGGAACCTAGATATTGGTGAAAGCAATGAATGGACCCTGTTTGGCCGGCTGAGCTATGATGAAACTGGAAAGTTCTATGTTCTTCCAGTCTTTTTATTTCAGCATGTAGAATTCAATTAACTCGCTTCGAAAAAAAAAATTGAAAAAGAAGAAACGAAGAAAGAACAAAAGTTCTAAATAAAAAGAAAGGTAAGATTATTCTGGGTATGAGCCAGCCAGAGCCGAGAACCCCCCCCCCCCCCCCCCCCCCCCCCCCCCCCCCCAGTGTGATTACGTCTGTAAGTCTGATTGGGTTCAGTAGCCCGTGACATTAGGCCTACCATAGTCCCACGGTGATTGATGATTTTCCTCTATCTCTGTCTCCGTCTCTCTCTCTCTGTCTGTCTGTCTGTCTGTCTCTCTCTCTCTCTCTCTCTCTCTCTCTCTCTCTCTCTCTCTCTCTCCTCTCTCTCTCTCTCTCTCTCTCGCTTTTCTCCGACTCTGGGTTTATTGTCAGCATCATTCTCTCCCTATCTCGCTTTCGTTGTCTGACTTGTTGACTCGCTCTTCCCAGCTTTATTCCTCACTCTTGTCTGTCTGTACCTATCCCTGTCTCTCATCCCTGTGCCTCACCTTAATCTCCGTCCAATTTTTTTTATCTCATGTCTCGCAAGCTCGCTCTCTATCTGTCTGTCTCTCTGTCTCTGTCTCTCTCTGTCTTTTCACCCAATTCCACCCGCACATCCCTCTCTCTTCTACTCTCATTCTTCCATCCCCACTCTCTCCTTCCCTCCCTACCTTGCTCCCTCATCCAGTCTCTCTCTCTTCTCCCCCCACCCTCTCTCTCTCTCTCCCCTCTCTCTCTCTCTCTCTCTCTCTCTGATATGCAGAACCTGTCAGCTTTAATTTTCTCCTGTCGAGTCAATCACTGTAGGCCTACTGTTCAGTCCTTCCTCACTAGCTCAAGAGCAATTGCGTAGACCAGACACTTGTCCCTCTTAAACTGGGTTAAACCGGGGTCTCATTAATCGGATAATCACCAGATTACGAACCCTCTAATCTCTTAAACCACCCCTGCGATTTGTGTAAATGGGATTAGGAGTGGCGAAACTGTAGACTACTACTGACTCGAATCCAGTCGCGGGTCTGGCGAACCTGGAATTGCAGTGTACTGAACGCCAGGAATGGCATTAGAGTGTGGATGTGGGTAGCTAAGAAAGAGGTCGGTCGGGTGGACTGTGTTGCTGATATGGGTGTAAGACTGTGATAAACTGGTTGACTTGTCTTGGTTGTGGTGTCATCATCGAGTGAACCTGCTGGTTTTGTGCGGAGACTGACGGAAACGAGTTGCCAGCGCGCACTGTCATTGGTTATTCAGTTCAGGCTCTCTCACTTGGCGTTCCTCAAGGGATCTTCATATAGGTATGCCTACTGATAATGAAAATGAACAAATCATTATTCAAGTCTATAATTCTGTGGTTTACGATCTGTCTGGCATTGGCACTCAAAAGAAAATGTTTTCTTGATTGACGCAGTGAATGATCCGATATTATTTAGCTGAGTGCAAACATTGTGGGCCTACCATCAGAAAACTATGTCTGTCTGTCAGTCTTTCTCTTTGTCTCTGTCTGTCTGTCTCTCTCTCTCTTCTCTCTCTCCTCTCTCTCTCTCTCTTCTCTCTCTCTCTGGCGCGCCCTCATGTGTGTGTGTTTTGTGTGTGTGTGTTTGGAAACACTACAGAACGAGTGAGAGAGAGAGAGGGAGAGAGATTCATGTTGCTTATACCCCAGCCATCCACAAAGGGCCATACAAGGGCTGTCATGTCCTTGAAGTCAACTGTCAAGAGAGGGAGAGAAAGAGATACAGACAGACTTTGGTATCCTGACACAAAACCTTTCAATGACTGTTTGTGAGAGAGTAAGTTTAACATAACTGTCTTCTTCCTGTCTGCCCGTGAGTGAACATACGCCAATCAGTTGTAGGCCTAATTATCTAGTCGACTGCTGTTGGATGGTGATTCAGAATAGTGCTGAAAAGAGAGATGTCACATTCGTCCAAGGGTGTCTGTCTTTCTATGTCACGCGGTTCACGAGCGGTAAGCCAATGCCATTTTGGTGTTTCTAGATAGTGCTGTAAAATGTCTTGATATTGACGACCATGAGCGGTTTTCCTATGTGATTGAAAAAACGCACAAAAAGATTCAAGACAGGGAGAGAGAGAGATGGTGGGGGGGGGGGGGGGGGGGGGGGGGGGGGGGGGGGGGGGGGGGGGGGGGGGGGGGGGGGGGGGGGGGGGGGGGGGGGGGGGCGAAAAAAGGGAAACAACACTTACATTATTAGTATTTGATTGGCTAAACAATGGTCATTTATTATGACTCGCTGATTGTCGCCCTTCCAAAGGATTCTCTGATACAATGAGAAAATAATCCTTTCAAATTGGTTTGTCATTTTTTGCGTTAATTCGATCACGAATGAAAATTGTTATGAATATTGAAGTTTGTCCCAAACTTGCAACGCAACAGTAGATTCGCCATGATATGAATGTGTGTTTTCGACCCCAGACCCACATCTTCAAGTTTCGTTTTCTGTGATACGTCAACAGAGGGCCAAAATCAAGAGAGACACTTGATCGCATAGATATCCTATTTGCTAGAATTTGAATGACCCACCAGGGTAGAAAATTGAGCATGTATTATGGCTGAATGCTTGACCACACATTCAGCTCAGACTGCGGGATACTACGGAGCAGAACCGCACACTTTCCATTTTTTAGGCGCTTCCCAGTTCTCTTTCATAAAATCCACCTTCCATCTATACGCAGTTTCCCAGCTAAATGTACACTCTCTTCCCCTCTCTCTCTCTCTCTCTCTCTCTCTCTCCTCTCTCTCTCTCTCTCTCTCTCTCTCTCTCAACACACCTTCCATCTTTAAGCATTTCCCCCCCTCTCTCTGTCTCTCCATCTCCCCCCCCTCCCAATCTCTCTCAACACACCTTCCATCTTTAAGCATTTTCCTCTCTGTTTCTCCACCCCCCCCCCCCCCCTCTCTCTCTCTCTCTCTCTTTCTCTTTCTCTCAAAACATATCTTCCAACTTTTGCCACTTTCCCAGAAAAATTAAATGTCTGTCCGTCCGTCTGTCTGTCCACCCTCTCTCCTCTCTCTCTCCACCCTCCCCCTCTCTCTCAAAACATATCTTCTGATACTTTCCCAACTCAGTTTCTCTCTCTCTCTCTCTCTCTCTTCTCTCTCTCTCTCTCTCTCTCTCTCTCTCTCTCTCTCTCTCGATGTGTATAATGTGTGTTTGTACGGCCGTGAACAAAATAAGAATACACGGTGTTGCAGTCGCTTGCTTTCAGTTGAAGTCATTAAAAATTCCGCCTACATTTGCAATTCTGTAAATTTTGAAACACACACACACACACACACACACACACACACACACACACACACACACACACACAATATATATATATATATATATATATATATAATATATATATATATATATATATATATATATATTATATTATATATATATATATAATATATATATATATATATATATAATTAATATATATATATATATATATAAAAATATATACAGTTGCTTTTTTACAGACGGTGAAGGGGAAACGCACTATGCTTCCCCAATAACGGGCACAGCCATGGGACCATGCCATGCCTGTGACTACGTTGATTGCTTTATGGGAGTGTTGGATGAGAAACTTGTAGAGTCTTGTCCAGTACCCTTTTGTCCTCGTCTCTTACCCAGCCCAGTAAACTTGAGCTCGCATCTCTGGATTTGGGGTAGATTTAGAAATAATGGGTTTATGATTCTGCTAGATAGTGCCCATGTCAAAGACTTCGAAGAACATCTTCAGAACCTTCACCCAGTAAAAAAATGGACTGTGGAACATTGGCGGGAAAAAAAACCTACCTAAATCTGACAGTTTCAATCACAATGAAGGCAGATAAGTACAGATGTTTTCTCAAAGAACTGCAATGCATACTTCCACTAATTCTTGCCATGCACGTTGTATTCAAGGGCTTAGCATCAGGAATAGGCACACGACTCGTATGTTAGTTAGTACAGACGCCCAGCTGGAAACAAGAGTCCAAGAATATGCCAAGTATCTTGTATTATCAGGATGGCAATGGCCAAAAGCCATCAAAGAGATCCGTAAAGGTGCCCCGAAAGATAGGATAAACTTCTAAACTGATGTTATAGACTTCCTTTTGGGGGGTTTGGGGCTGCTTTAAAGGGGTTTGATACTTATACTTTGTTTGGGTCCAACCTTGAACAGTGGAAAAAGGGATTTTAGTTTACATGATATTAGCCTTTGTGGATGTTTATTTGACTCTGTTTTTGTGTTTTGACTTCTGATATCTCTTTGGGGTTTTCCCCCTTCTGGTAAGGGGCGTGGGGTACAGCCCTTGCGTGCCCACTTGGGCCCTGTGTGTGCGGGGCCCTTCTGCGGGACGTTTTTTAAAATTGAGTGTGTGTGTGTGGGCTTTTTTGCCCTGTGTGTGTGTGCGAGGTGTGCATGTGGACCCCCTTGATTTCTCTCTCTCTTCCCCTCTTCTCTCTCTCTCTTCTCTCTCTTCTCTCTCTTTCCCCACACACACACACAACACAAAAACCACACACACAAACAACAAACACCCCCACAACCCCGCACAAAAATTGCCACATAAAAATTTTAATTTTTGAAAAATTTGCTTTAAACAGGGACATACACACAATTTGGGGTAAAAGCCAAAAAAATTAAAGGTTGAAAAGAAAGCCCAAGAATTTTCTCTGCATTCGTTTTGTGTTTGGTTTTTTGGTACTGGTTAGGGTTTTGGTATTTTGGGAAAACAATTCTTCTTTTACTTGCGAATGATGCTTTCTTCCTCTCTCTTTTTCTAAAATTCCCAAACTCCCGCAAACCAGGCGCGGCCCACTAAACACAACAATACTGAGGGGAGAGAATGTATTGTGAAAAGGGGCCGGGTTGTGCATAGGGGTCGCGATTTGAAATTTGTAGGCATGGAACCTGATTTTGGTAAAAGAATGAAGGCCCCTTTTTGGGGCCGGCCCTGTGTTATGTTTAAAACTGGAAAGTTCTAGGTTCTTCGTCTTTTTTTAACCCAATTTTGAATTAAATTTAAATTCCTTCGAAAAAAAAATTGAAAAAGAAAAAAAACGAAGAAAAAACCCCAAAATTTTAAATAAAAAAAAAGGTAAGAAAATTTTTGGGTAGGGCCACCCAGACCCGGAACCCCCCCCCCCCCCCCCCCCCCCCCCCCTCCCCCCCCAGTGTGATTACGTCTGTAAGTTGATTGGGTTCATTTAAGGGGGGAAATTTGGGCCCTCCCTTTAGCCCCACGGTAAATTGATGTTTTCCCTTATCTCTGTCTCCGTTTTCTCTCTCTTGTCTGTCGGGTCTTTTCTGTCTCTTCTCTCTTTCTCTTCTCTCTCTCTCTCTCTTTCTCTCTCTCTCTTCTTCCTCTCTGTTTTCCCCGACCCCTTGGGTTTATTGTCAGCTCTTCTCCCCCTTTTTATTGTTTGGGTTGGGTTGACTTGTTGACTGGGCTCTTCCCGCTTTTTCCCTAAACTCTTGTTTTTCGGGTACTACCCCTTTGTCTCTCACCCCTGTGCCTAAACCTTAATTCCGCCCAAATTTTTTTTTTTCTCATGTTCGCAAGTCGCTCTCTTTCTGTCTTTTCTCTTTTGTCTTTTGCCCTCTCTTTTTGGTTTCCCCCAATTTTCACCCCCATCCCCTTCTTTACTCTCATTCCCCTTTCCCAATTTTCCTTCCCTCCCTCCCTTGCCCCCTCATCCAGTCTTTTCTCTCTCCCCCCCACCCTTTCCTCTCTTTTCTCCCCTCTCTCTCTCCCCTTCTCTCTTCTTGTTTTTGAAAGAACTGTCAGCTTTTTTTTCCCCTGTCGATTTCAATCACTGTGGCCTTTTTTTCGGCCCTTTTAATTTGCTCAAGGGAAAATTGGGGTGACCAGACATTTTTTTCCCTTTTAAAAAGGGGTTTTAAACCCCGGGGGTTCTTTAATCGGTTAATCACCAGTTTTCGAACCTTAATCTTTTAAAACCACCCCTGCAAATTTGGGGTAAATTGGGATTGGTGGGGGAAAAACTGTAGCTACTATGCTCGAACCAAAGTGCGGGTCTGGGAACCGGGAAAATTGCGTTTTTCTGAACGCCAGGAATGGCATTAGAGTGGGGATGGGGGTACCCTTAAAAAAGGGGGTCGGTCGGGGGGGACTGTTTTGTGTTAGGGTTTTTAAGACTGTGATAAAAATGGGGGGTCTTGTTTTGGGGTTGTGGTGTCATCTTCGAGGGTAAATTTGTGGTTTTGTGGGGGGGAATGAGGGAAACGAGTTGCCGGGGGGCACTGTATTGGTTTTTTGTTCGGCTCTCTCACTTGGCGTTCCTCAAGGGATCTTCATATAGGTAGGGGCCTTATTTTTTTAATGAAAAATGAAAAATCATTTTTAAAGTCTATTTTTCGGGGGTTTTTCGTTCTGTTGGCTTTGGCATCAAAAGAAAATTTTTTTCCTTGTTTGACGCGTAAATTTGACCCGATTTTTTTTTTGTGGAAAAAACATTGTGGGCCTCCCATCGGGAAATTTTTTGTCGGGCTGTCGTCCTTTTTTCTTTTTTCCTGTTGTCTGTCTCTCTCTCTTTTCTTTTCCCCTCTTCTCTTTTCTCCCCTTCTCTTCTCTGGCGCGTCATGTGTGTGTGGTGTGTGTGTGGGTTTTGGGGATTAAAATAAAGAACGGGTAAATGAGGAGAGGGGGAGAGGTTTTCATGTTCCCTTTGGGCCAGGCCACCCACAAAGGGGCCCTTCGGGCTGTATGCCCTTTGGGGTCAACTGTAAAGGAGGGAGAAAAGGTTCGACTTTTGGGGGTTTTTCCTTACATTAAATTTAAAATGATGTTTTTTGAGAGGTAATTTTTTTAAAAAAACTGTTTTTTCCCTGTCCCCCCGGGTGGTAAATTTTTCCCCTTTTCGTTTTTTGGCCTAATTATTTGTGGGAATGCTTTTGGGGATGGTGTTCAAAATTTGTGCTGAAAAAGGAGAGGCCCTTTTGCCCGGGGTATGCGTTTTTATGTCCCCCGGTTTCACGACCTTTTAGCCAATGCCATTTGGTTGTTTCTGGGATAGTGCGAAAAATGTTTGATTTTGAGGGACCATGAGCGGTTTTTTATTTTGATTAAAAAATCGCCAAAAAGTTTTAAAGACAGGGGTGAGAGAAAAGATGGGGGGGGGGGGGGGGGGGGGGGGGGGGGGGGTGCAAAAAAAAAGGGGGAAAAAAACATTTTTCTTTTTTGTTTTTGGGTTGGTTTTAAACAGGGTTTTTATTTGACTCGTGATTTTTCGCCCTTCCAAAAGGATTCTCTGTACAATGAGAAAATTTTCTTTCTTTTTGGGTTTTGTCATTTTATGGTTAATTCGATCACAAATTGAAAATTGTTTTAAATTATTAAAGTTTGTCCCAACTTGAAAAGCAACGTAGATTCGCCATGATTTAAAATTTTTTGTTTTTTTCGCCCCAGAACCCCACATTTTTCAAGTTTCTTTTTTTTGTGAAAATTCAACAGAGGGCCAAATAAAAGGAGACACTTGATGCATGTATCTTTTTGGGCTAAAATTTTGAATGACCCCCCAAAGGGTAAAAATTTTGGGGCTTTGTATTAGGCTAAATGCTTGCCACACATTAGTCGGGCTGGGGGGATATTCGGGCGAACCGAAATTTTTTCCATTTTTTAGGCGTTCCCAGTTCTCTTTTTTAAAATCCCCCTTTTCCAATTTTACGCGTTTCCCTTTTTAAATGTACATTCTCTTCCTCTCTTCTTCTCTTTCTCTCTCTCTCTTCTCTCTCCCCTTTCTCTCTCAACACCCCCTTCCTTTTTAAAGCTTTCCCCCCCCTTCTCTGCCCCTTTCTCCCCCCCCCAATTCTCTAAAAAACCCCTTCCTCTTTTAAAAGGCATTTTCCTCTCGTTTCTCCCCCCCCCCCCCCTCTTTTCCTCTTTCTCTCTTTTCTTTCTCTCAAAAATATTTCCAAAATTTTCCCAATTTTCCCGGGAAAAATTAAATGTTGCCCCGTCCGTCTGTTTTGTCCTCCTCTCTTCTCTCTCTCCCCCCCCCCCCTCCCTCTAAAAACATTCTTGAAAATTTCCCCAACTCGGGTTTTCTCTCTCTCTCCTCTCTCTTTCTCCCCTTTTCCCCTCTCTCTCTCTCTCTTTCTCTTTTTCCCGTTGGTTTTAATGTGGGTTTTTTCGGCCGTGAACAATTAAGAATTAACGGTTGGGCAGTCGCTTGCTTCATTTGGAAAGTCTTTAAAAAATTCCGCCTACATTTGCAATTTTTGAAAATTTTGAAAAACCCCACCCCCACCCCTCCACCCACACACACAACAAAAAAACCCCAAAACTTTATAATATTTTAATATTTTTATTTTATATATATTTTTTATATTTTTTATATATATATATTTTTTTAAATTTTATATTTTTTTATATATTTTTTTAATTTTTATTTTTTATTTTTTTATTTAATTATTTTATATTTATATATATATATATATAAATATTTTCCCTTTGGGCTTTTTTAAAGGGTGGGTGAGGGGAAAAACGAAATAGGGCTTCCCAAAAACGGGCCGCCATGGGCCTTGCCATCCCTGGCTACTTTGATTGTTTATGGGGTTTTGGATGGAACTTTTAGAGTTTGTCCATTTCCCTTTTTGGGCCTCGTCTTTTTCCCCGCCCAGAAAACTTGACCCGGCATTCTCGGTTTGGATTTGTTTAAAAAAATTTTGGGGTTTATGTTTTGCTAGTAGTGCCCATGAAAAAGTTTTGGGAAGAACATTTCAGAACCTTCACCCTTTTAAAAAAATGGACTTTTGGAACTTTGGGCGGGAAAAAAAACCCTACCTAAATCTAAACTTTTTTCAATCACAATTAAATGGGGGATAAGAAACAGAGTTTTCCAAAAAAACTGCAATGCATCCCTTAAACCAAATTTTCCCATGCCCCGTTGTTTTAAAGGGGGTTTTGTTTCGGAATAGGCACCGCCCTCCGTATTTTTGTTAGTACGGACCCCCCCGCGGGAAAAACCGGGAGTCCAAGTTTTTTCCCCAAAGTTTCTTGTTTTTTCAGGATGGCAATGGCCAAAAGCCACCCAAAAGAGACCCGTAAAAGGTGCCCAAAAAGTTAGGTTTAAAAACTTCAAAACCAAAACGCAAAAAATTTTTAAAGGGTTTTTAAAAAAAGGGCCCATGGGCCCAATAATAGGGCCCCCCCAAGTTTTACCCTAAAAAAAATTCCTCTATAATAAAAAAAAACCCTCCATCCCTTTTGAAATCAAAAAAATTTTTGTATTTTTTTTCCCAAGGGGGCTACTTTCTGACAGAAAGGGGAAAAATTTTGGGGAAAATATTTTAAAAACCTCCACCCCCTGACGGTTTGTCCCCGGGGCCCCTTAACGGGCCGGGATTTTTCCCTTGCATTTGGTGGACATTTGGGCCTTTTTTCGAGAAGATTTACATTTCGTTTCCCCTTTGGGGAAAATCGCAAATGGAAATTAAACAAAACTTAATTCCCAAAACCCCAAAAAGGGTGATCAAATTTAGTTTGGTGCCCCTTGTTTCCAAATGAAGGGTAGGGTTGGTTTCTAAGAGAATTTTGGGGTTCGGTGGGAAAAAACCCCAAAAGCGTTTTTTAATTTTTAAGTATGTCAAAAGGTGAAAAGGGCCCCCCCACCCCCGCACTCACAAAAAACCCCATAAAACGCTCGGGCCCAAATTTTTCGATTGGTTTTCCCCAAAAAAAAAGCCCCCAAATTGTAACAAACTGTTTTCCCAAGAAATTTTGGAACCCAAACCTTGGCACTATTTTTTTTGGGTTTGGAAAAATAAAAAAAAGGGTTTTTAAAATTATGCTTTAAAAAAGAAAAATTAACTATTCTAGGTTAGGATGCCTGCCCAAAATTTTTCCTTTTCCATAAAATTTAAAATTTAGCTTACATAGTAATATAAGATTTTTAAAATTTGATTTGTTTGTGCTTTTAAAAGTGCCTGTGGATGTGCCCTTCTTGGTGGGCAAAATTAAAAATGGGGACTTTTTTCACGTTGGTTTTTTTTTGTTGAGTATTTCTGTCGGGCATTTTCCCTCCCAAAAAAGACGGGTTTTTTTAACCCTGTGCTTTTTTTTGGGGGAAGGGTTTTTTAAGCCCTTTTTTTAGTTTAAAGGGTTTTAAAGACAAATTGATGGAAAGCACCATTTTCCTTCAAAGTATTTAGAAACAAGTTTTTTTCCCCCTTTTCGGCCTCTCTCTTCTTCTCTCTCCTTCTCTCCCTTTTCTCTTTTCTTCTCTTTTTCTTTTCCCCTTTTTCCCTCTTCTTTTTTCTCTCTCTCTTTTCCCCTCTCTTCTTTTCTCTTCTCTCTCTTCCCCTTTTCTCTCTTCTCTTTTTTCTTTTCTCTCGCTCTCTCTTTCTCTTTCTTCCTCCCCTTCTCTCTCTCTTTCTCTCCTCTCTCTCTCTCTCTCTCTTTTCCCCTTGCCCTGTTTTTTTTTGGTTAGGGTTGGGGGTTATGCTGAAATCCTTGATTTTGGGGAAAAATTTTTTTCCCTCCAGTGGATAGATTCTTTTTGTTAAATTGTGCTTTTACTAAGTTTCTTTTTTTGGGAGAACTCTCTCTCTCCTCTCTCTCTCTCTCTCTTTCTCTCTCCTCTCTCTCTCTCTCTCTCTTTTCTCCTCTCCCCACGCAGGGCCGCTTCCTCTTTTTTTTCTCTCTTTCTCTCTCTCTCTTCTTCTCTCTTTTCCTCTTCTCTCTTCTCTCTTTTCTCTCCTTCCCCTTTTCTCTTCTTTTCTCTTTTCCCTTCTGTCCTTTATGGTATTGGGGGGGGTTCATGTGAAACCCTTTTGAATTGCGGGAATTTTTTTCCCCCCAGTGGATAGTTTTGGGTTTTGTACATGGGGCTTTTTTTTTGGACGTTTTAAGGAAAATTGCAGTCTTTTTTAACAGAAGAAAGTTTGCAAGTGTAAAATGTTGTGGGGTATTTTGCCCCAAAATGTTTCCTCAAAAACCCCCCTTTTTTCCCCCTCCCCCCCCCCCCCTCTGCCTCTATTTTAATCTTTAATTTTTATTATTTTTAATTGCAGTTGCGAAAGGTTGTTTCTGTTTTTAGTCTGACGAAAAACTACGGCCCAAAAAATTTTGCAAATCTGAAACCCAAGTTAAAAGGGTTTTTGGGGTTTTTTTTTGGAAGCGGGGAGAGGGGAGGGTGTTTTTTGCTGGATCTGGCAAGGAGGGGGGAACAAAAATGAATTGGGAAGCTTTAATTTTCCCCACAAAATACAGGTGGGCCCCGTGGTCAGTGGGTTTTTTTTGCGCGGTCATTTTTGTAGAAAATTTTAGGGTGTCCCGAGGGTCTTGGGGGTTTGAATTTCCCCGCCATGGCCGTCCCAAAATTGGGGGGGAAAAAAAAGGCGGGGGGGGGCGAGGGGGAAACCGGAGTCTTTAACCGGGGGGGTGGCCCAAACCCACCCCAGAGTTTTCAGGGAGATGGGGCCGAAACACTTTTTGAAGGGGGGGTTTCTTCTGAGGTTTTCTGTGCCCCGCTTTTTCCAGAGTTTTTCTTTCTGGGTTCCTGGGTAAACCCTTGACTTCCGGGGGAAAAGGCCGGGGGATTTGGGGAAAAAACCCGGGGAATGGGAAGACCGAAACCATGGGGGTCTGTGGGCTGGCCCCCCCCAATTTGCCCCCCAAAAATTTTGGCTACTAAAAAAAGGGGAAAAAAAAGTCCAGGATTCACCGGGAAAAGGGGGGGGGGAGAATATGAATCCCCTCGGGGGCCTTTAACCAATCAAGACTGCAAAACCCAAACGGAATATGAACATGGGCCCAAAAGGAATATCCATGGGTCTGTGGGGGTTTTTTCGCTATACCCGTGGGTTGAAGTTTCCCCAGAACAAAGAGGGGTTTTGTGAAGGCTCATCTGAATGGGAGCAGCCCCCTTGCATCAGCGATAAGGCGTCGGAAGACAAAGGGGGATTTAAAAAAAACAGTGCCCAAAGGGCTCCCCGGTTGGTTCGGGAAAAGAGGAAATTTTCCCGGCCCCCGATGCCAGGCGCCTGAAACTCAATTTCCCCGAGCAAACGAAATGAAGATTGGGGGGGAAAAACTGGGAGAAAAAAAACGTTTTAAAGACTCGAGCATGTAGGGAAAAAACAACCCTGGGGAAACAAAATTGCCCCAAAATTTTGGGGGGCATTGTGTATGCCAATTTTTGAGCGCTATGGAGTAAAACTACCCAAAGAGGGAAAAAAACCCCAAAGAAAAACCAGACGCCCCCAAAAAAAGAGGGCAAAATCAGATCCAAAAGGGAAAAACCTCAAAAAGCCAAAAGAAGCCGGGACTGCCGGGTGGGAAAAAAGGCTTGGAAAAAATGTGGGGAAAGATGGAAAAAAAAAAACCGCGCCCCCAGCCCAAAGGGGGAAAATTTTTGCGAGGAAGAGGAAGAGCAAAAAAAAGAAGACACAAAAGCGTTTTCGAGAAACCCCCTTTCCCGTTTGCCAGAACACATTTGAAACAGCCAAAATTGGGCCCCCAAGTGTTGGGCAAAGGGAGTTCTTGAGCAGTCTGAGGAAAACATACTTGACTCACAGAGCAAAACCCAATGACATTAAGGTTGGGGGTGGCCAACCAATTCCCCAAGGGAAAAGTTTTAATGGGAAGCCTCCCAACGTTGGCGGAAACAAGGGAAAGGGGGTCGCAAAGCCAGAAAAGCCCCAATTTTTCACCAAGGCCCCAAAAGGGGAAAAACCTTTTTTGGGGGTTTTCAAAAAATGTCCCCAAGGTGCTGGAGTGGGTCCACGGTGCTGCGCCCCGGGTTTTTGGGGAAACCGAAGTTTTGCGGCCGTGGAAGAGGCCCGTTTGGGGTGTAAAATCCCCAAAGGCAAAAACTCAAGTGCATCAGGCCCGTTTTAGGAATTAAAAATCCCCTATGAACGTGAAGGGGGGGAAAAAACTTTTCTCTGTATGGCAGCAAGGCTTGGGCCCAATTTTCCTGATGGGAAAAAAAAGTACTTGGATGTTTTCAGTTTAGAAGGGGGGCATCCCAGGGCGTGGTGGCTGTGTTTTTAACAACCCCAATGATTGGGGCGCAACCAAAAAGCAAAAACAGAAAAAAAAAGACCTGGCGTAGTGGGCTTGTTTTGGCAAAAAGCATATTGGTTTTGGGACCCTTTAGTGATTTCGTTGGTCTTGAGGTTCCATGTGCCAAAAAAACATCCGCGCATGCTTAAAAAAGTTCTTCAATAGTTCTCAAAGCGGGGTTTCTTTCCGGTGTACAAATGATTGGATCAACCCTTTGGGAAATGGGGCCTTGGGAAAGGGGTGTGCAGTTCCCCAATTTTTTTTTCGTGTTTGGGAATGGAACTCATCTTTTAAAGCAGGGAACAAAACTTGGGGAGACAAAACGACCTTGGCGATGGAATTTTCAAGATGGGGTTTTCAAGGCCTTTTGGATGACACTACAGTGATTTTTCCAGAGAAGGGGGACCGTTATGTGTGGGGAGGTGGACGACTTTGTTGCCTAAACCAGAATTTAAGTTCAAGCCAAAGAAATACGGAAATCTCCACTGAGGAAAAGGAAAAAATGGCCGAATCTGGGGGTCTTCAGTGTTGCCCAAAAGGCCTTTCCAAAAGTCAAAAGGGAAAAACCCGTCAAGAGCCTTGGAAAAAAAGGTTGTTGTTTCGTTTAAGGGCACAAAAGGGGAAAAGAAACCAAAAAGATGGGGAAAAAAGGCTTGGGACCTTTTACCCGTGTTTGGGTCCCCGGAAATTAAAGGTCCCGGGGTTGGGGTTCTTTTGATTCCCCAAAACTTCCCATGGCCTTGAGATATACACCTCTGCACCAGCACGTGGAAAACATTGGAAACCAAAAAACAAAAAGTTAAAGGAAATTGGGTTGGTTTTCCCCCCCTGTTGATGACATGCGCTGTTTCCCGTCGCCAAGCCCAAAACCAAACTAATTGGAAAAACCATCCTGGAGGGAATTTCAAAGCAGGGAAGATCAGATTTTAAGCTGCTGGGGACTCCAAGGGGGGGGAAAGGTGGGGAAGCAATCAAGCCCCCGTGAAGACAGGCAGAAAATGGAAAGTTTAAAAAG
>CM031602.1:67163392-67168392 GCA_018398815.1 Conus ventricosus
TCATTTACTGTGGCGGTTTTGTGTGGAATTCGTCACTGGGATTGTTATGTTTCCTACATCTCTAGTTGTACTGTCTTAAGTAAAATTTATTCAAATGCAGCTGTGCCTGGTGTGTGTCATGAAATTATTACCATTTCGATTGCTGTGTGTGTTTATCAATCAATGCCATTGTAACTGTGATATGTGTCCAGTTATAATTGCCATTGTGACTATAATGTGTGTTAAGTAATGTGCCTGGTAATTTGGTGAATTACTTGCAATTAATGCCATTGTTTCTGTGTCATGTGACTGGTAATCAGTGCTACTGTTACTCTTCTGTGTGACTGGTAATATAATGCCGTTGTAACTGTAAAGCGTGACTAGTAATTTCAATAGCATTGTTTCTGTGGTGTATGAGAGGTAATCAATGGCGTTGTTTCTGTGGTGTTTGGCAGGTAATCAGTGGCGTTGTTTCTGTGGTGTATGACAGGTAATCAATGGCATTGTTTCTGTGGTGCATGAGAGGTAATCAATGGCGTTGTTTCTGTGGTGTTTGGCCGGTAATCAGTGGCGTTGTTTCTGTGGTGTATGACAGGTAATCAGTGGCGTTGTTTCTGTGGTGTATGATCAATGGCATTGTTTCTGTGGTGTATGATAAATAATCAAAGGCATTGTTTCTGTGGTGTATGATCAATGGCATTGTTTCTGTGGTGCATGATCAATGGCATTGTTTCTGTGGTGTATGATAAATAATCAATGGCATTGTTTCTGTGGTGTATGATAAATAATCAATGGCATTGTTTCTGTGGTGTATGATCAATGGCATTGTTTCTGTGGTGTATGATAAATAATCAATGGCATTGTTTCTGTGGTGTATGATAAATAATCAATGGCATTGTTTCTGTGGTGTATGATCAATGGCATTGTTTCTGTGGTGTATGATAAATAATCAATGGCATTGTTTCTGTGGTGTATGACCAATGGCATTGTTTCTGTGGTGTATGATAAATAATCAATGGCATTGTTTCTGTGGTGTATGATCAATGGCATTGTTTCTGTGGTGTATGATAAATAATCAATGGCATTGTTTCTGTGGTGTATGATAAATAATCAATGGCCTTGTTTCTGTGGTGTATGATAAATAATCAAAGGCATTGTTTCTGTGGTGTGTGTGTGTGTGTGTGTGTCTGTCTGTCTGTCTGTCTGTCTGTCTGTCTCTCTTATCTCTCTCCATCTCTCTCTCTCTTTCTCAACGTGTTTTTGTTTCTCATTTATGCCTGCTCAGTACGTCATTAACGTGCTAGGAAATAGTCTTTGAATAAAATTATCGGTGTTTATATGTTATGAATGATAATTATGCAATAATGATCATGTGATGATACGAACTGATTGTAAGACTAAGTCACGGTCCACAATCTTCATCACTGAGTATTGAATATTAATCAATCAATCAATCAATCAGTCAGTCAGTCAGTCTCTCTCTCTCTCTCTCTCTCTCTCTCTCTCTCTCTCTCTCTCTCTCTCTCTCTCTCTCTCTCTCCCCCTCTCTCTCTCTCTGTTTGTGCGTGAACACGTATGTGTGCGTATATTTGCGTATATTTTCTCTCTCTCTCTCTCTCTCTCTCTCTCTCTCTCTCTCTCTCTCTCTCTCTCTCTCTCTCTCTCTCTCTCTCTCTGTGCGTGAACACGTATGTGTGCGTATATTTGCGTATATTCTCTCTCTCTCTCTCTCTCTCTCTCTCTCTCTCTCTCTCTCTCTCTCTCTCTCTCTCTCTCTCTCTCTCTCTCTCAATGTGCGTGAACACGTATGTGTGCGTATATTTTAATGCATGTGCGTGTATGCGTGCGTGTGTATGCGCGAGCGCGCGCGCGCGTGTGTGTGTGTGTGTGTTGTGTGTCTGTGTGTAGATGTGTGCGTTGTAGTTCCATAGTCAGTTAGCTACTGATCTGCCCTTACGTAGTGTCAAACGAACAGACCTGCAGAGTCTTTGATCAAATTTAGAGCAGCGCTGAGGTAAGCGCCATGGTGTAGACCAAGTGGACTGGAAAACGCTGCTGGGAGAAGGTTGTGTAATTGTCCAGAGAGGGGAAAAGTTTAATGCTGTTTACACACACACACACACACACACACACACACACACACACACACACACAGGCGTTGAGAGAGAGAGAAAGAGAGAGAGAGAGAGAGAGAGTTAACTGGAAAAGGCTGCTGGTTGTGTAATTGACAAGAGGGCGGAAACGCTTAATGCTATTTGCGCGCGCGCGCACACACACACATACGCGCGCGCGCACACACACACGCACACGCACACGCACACACACACACACACACACACACAGAGGAGTTGAAAGAGAGAGAGAGAGAGAGAGAGAGAGAGAGAGAGAGAGAGAGAGAGAGAGAGAGAGAGAGAGAGAGAGAGAGAGCGTTTTGCCCATACTGTCTTACAAAGCTTCACCCGTTACGTCGATGCCATCAGGCGTGATCTTGTTTGAACGACCGATTTCCCCAACACATGTACTGTACTACGCAGTACCAAACACCGCCAGTTCCGACGCTGACATTCAAAGCTCCCGTTGTTTTCAGATCTGGTCACCGGCTCGATCAAGCGGGAGGAGCCATCCCAACCCCAGTCCTCTCCCGATGGCTTCCGCCACCCTGAAGAAGACGGACATGCGCCTCAGTATGCGCCAGGACCCCAAAGAGCTAGCAGCGCAGTACCGCTTGTCCGTGCAGCCCAGGAAGCGCAGTGTCAACGTCGTCAAACGCAACCGGAACCGGAAAAGCAAAGGCGGCGGTGCGGGCAGCAGCAGCAGTACGATCGGCGAGCATGCGCAAACCCCGGCATCTTCCGCTCCAGCACCTGCAGAGCCGCCGACCCAAGTGACCCCTTCTTGCGAATCTGCCCTTTACATCCAGACCTCGTCCTGGGGCAAAATGGAGGACGCGCTTGAGGAGGAGTACACGTTTGATGGTGAGTCCTCGTTCCTGCTGACTGCAGTCCAGCCTACTATATGGAGCTGATGAAGATTGGTTGGGTCCAAGGTCATGTTCTAGCTCTATCATGCCCTTGGGCTGTGCTGTTAGGTGATGCTTTGACTTTGACCGTTGACAGTGTTCTCAGACGATAAGGTTTTTTTTTTCATTGTTACAATGAGAAATCGTTGCATCATCATTCTTCCGTGAAGACTGGGTGATCAAAACCCGGGATTTCTCATACCTCTGTTCTTCTATTACACCATGTTTCGACCGTGTTCTTGGATGTTGATCTTTGTTATCTGACCTTGAATTCCTAAGGTTTTGAGCTTTCACCATAGGCCAATCACAATATCAAGAACGAACGGAGAATTGGAGCAAAGAACCGAGCTGTTCCCAAAATTCTTTCCCCAGTCCAGTGCCATGACCTTACTTTGATCTTTGACCTGCAACAGCTTGAAAAAGGGGATGAGTGGAAAGGTTTATCCGACTTAACTGCCCTGAAGAGTTGTTTGTGTACCGTTTACAGTTAAGAAAATGCCAACGCTAATGTTAACGACAGACACACGCACGGATAACGGAACACAGACAACAGATTAGAGTGATTACATAGTCAAACTTTATACATGCAATCCAAAATCAGTAACGATAGATTTTAAAACCACATTGACAAATAATGCCACAGAGCACAGTTGGACAATTTATGGCCTTCCCAGAATGAACAATGTTATTGCTTACTTTCCAGGCTACACAACGATCATCTTAAGATCTCAACGAATGCAAAGCTCCCGTCCTTTTCCTAAGGTCTTCAGGAACTTGCTGGATCCAAAAGACCGGGGTCACAGAGGACCCTAGTTCATAATGAGTCGGGTGTCCTAAAATGAGTTTGCTGACTGTCTTCCAAAGAATGGTGCAAAGGGGAAAAGCTCAGTAGGCCTACCGTCATCAGTCAACTACAACCAGGCAAAAAAAACAACAACATTATCAGGATATTCACGATGGCTGCATTACCCAGCAACGACTTTCAGCTGTTGACTAGAGAGCTGCCAGATATTCTGGTGAAGCGGTGCTGGGGTCACAACAGACTGTGTACAGTTGTACTGAAGGTTCGAAGCGATGCCTTCCCCAAGCCCTGACCTACAGGTTGAAATGTTAGGCGATGATCAGTCTATCGACCAGTAAGCGAACCAAGCAAGCGATCAATTAATTGACCTATAGACCCATAAGGAATTCAAATGAACAGTCGGTCAGCCAGCGAACAGTTAATGGATCAAGTGATCAATCATTCAATCATTTAATCAGTCGGAGATCCAACGGCTCAAACCGATCCTCTTTTTTTTTTCTTTGTAAAACCAGAGTGTATCGGCGCGTACTCAAACGGTCAGAGCGCTTGCCCGCGGTGCTAAAAATCTTGAGTTTGAATAAGTTTGTGATGTCGATTTGTGTGTGTGTGTGTGTGTGTGTGTGTGTGTGTGTGTGTGTGTGGAATCCTCTCTGTCCACCCATTTGTTAGTGTGTACCTTACTCAGTTCAGGGAAGATTAAAGGCGGTGGAGGGAGAGGGATGGGCCTTGTCTTTCATCATGCCGTGCCCGAGACATGGCGAACCCCTGACAAGTCGCTGCCCCGACGGCTTAATCGGCCTAATGGGTATGGGGCTTTAACCTCTACTTTTTACCTAGCGGAGGAATACAGGGAAGCCATGTGCAGAGCCCCAAAGAAATGCGCCCATTCATGCAATTATTCATATATCAGCTAATCAGTCAGTAGTACACATTGAAATCTCAGATCGCCCGTCTCTCTCTCTCTCTCTCTCTCTCTCTCTCTCTCTCTTCATGGGTGCACAGCAGAAGAAGAAGAGGACGACACACCAGAACCTAAAGAGGAGCCATACTGCCAGAAAAAATACCGTGCCGTCTGTCGGCTGCTGCGCTGTCATCCAATCAAACACTTCCTCCGCAGTCTCGTGACCGAAAGCGTGGCCGTGAAGAATCAGACACTCAGTAAGGATGACGTCAAAGCCTGCGTCATCGCTTTGTTGGTAA
>CM031602.1:67180892-67215892 GCA_018398815.1 Conus ventricosus
TTCTCTCGGCACTTCTCTTGAAGTTGGCGGATAGCAAACACAATGTCACTGATCGCCCCTGTGTGTGACTGATACCAGACTACTACTACTGCTGCTTGTACTAACTACTGCTGCTGTGCTGCTGCTACTACTACTACTACAACTACTACTATTGCTGCTGCTGCTATTACTACTACAGGTAGGGGCACCAGTAATAGTAGCAGTAGTGTGGTGTCAGTCGCAACGGTAGTTTTTGATTATTATTATTATTGCGATTATTATCGGGCCTACAAAGTCGTCATTATCTTAAGTACTGTCACCACTCCCGCCTTATCATCATAATCATCATCATCATAATCATTATCATCATCGTCATCATCATCATCATAATCGTCACCACCACCACCAACTACACCAACATAATCAGATATAGCTTTATTTTCCCTTTCCTTGACATGAGCCGGATTTTTAGATGACCTTTTCTCCAGTCATCATCATCATTATCATCATCAGCATCAGCATCATCATCATCAGCGTCATCATCAGCATTATTATCATCAAAATGAAAATCATCATCATTACCTCCATTGTATTGTCATATTGTATTTCTGCTCTATCGGAAGCAGATTTGGTTGATCTTGCTGTTACGGATTGGCATCTTGGTCAATAAACATCACCATCGTGAACATTACAACAATATCACCAATTACTCTTCTCTCTCTCTCTCTCTCTCTCTCTCTCTCTCTCTCTCTCTCTCCTCTCTCTCTCTCTCTCTCACCTTTTGCTGAATATAAGTTGGATCTGGGGGTCCTTTTCTGTCCAAGATTTATCATCATCATCATCATCATCCGTCATCACCGTCGTAGTCGTTGTCATCAACATTACTTCATTACTTTGATTACCATCATGATGATCGTCGTCATTTAGGTAGTCGTCTTTTCCAGACTATATTGCTGTCGTCGTTGCATGCCTATTATGTTGATGTTTCAGATACCGATGAACCCTCTGTCGCCCCACGCCGCCTACAAGATCCTGGAGTTTGTGGACAAGCACGAAGAGCTGGCTTTGGTTTTCATTGACCTCGGGTAGGACTGCATGGCCCTGTTTTGTCATATAGGCTAGTGACATAGTTTGTACTGACCTCTGTCAAAGAGTTTATGTTTTCTTTCACGTCCGCTGACTTGTCTGTTTATGGGCAAGATTTCAAGGAAACTTGGTGGAAAGGTAGAAAGATCAAACATCGCCCAAGGACAAATCCTCGACATGTTGGGGTAGATCCAAAGTAAAGGACGGATATAAGGTGTTAGCATTCGATTCCAGTAGAGGTCTGCATTCTCTCTAGCGCCTTTCGAATTTTGTTTTCCACTCAGGATTTCTTTGCTTTGTTTATTTAATTAAAAAAAATCCGGCATACTTGTCAATCATCGATTAGTAATTATGATGATTCATGCTGTGTGGATACATGTTTCTCTTCGTGTTTTGAGTTCATTTGCATCATTCCGTATTCACTAGGTAAATATTTCTAAGCAATTCCTCAAAACCCACCAAAATAGGAGAAATACCGAATCGGTTATGAATTATTGATTACGATAATGATGATGACGACGACGACGATGCTGATGGTGACGATGATGATGATGATGGTGGTGGTAATAATGATGATGATGATGATGATGACGACGATGATAATGATGATCATTATTATTGTTGTCATTATCTGTGTCATTATTGCTGCTGTTGTTATTGCTACTGTTGTAATCATGATTTCAATTCTTTTCGTTTAGTTGTTTGTTTAGATACCTCACTTGTTGTTTATAATTTCCGTGAATGAATGAGTTAGGGGATAGATAGATCTGTAATCAAACGCAAAAATAAGGAATCTTACAAAGCAAGACGTTACGATCAGCTTACAATAACAGCAACAACAGCAGCAACAACAACAACGACAATCACACACACACACACACAACACACCACACACACACACACACACACACACACACAAGAGAAGACAGTCAGAGAGACAAAAAGAGAAAGGAGGGGTTGGGAGCGGGAGCGGGATGTTCGGCGTTAGTGATAGAAACAGGCAGCAGCGATGAGCTTCACAGTTTCTGCTGTTATCAGTAACAACAATCTCACACTGTTTACTGGTGGGATACTTACCGTGGTCGTGGTCGATGACAGTGATGACGAAGACGTTCTTAATGATGACTGAAACTCGCCTTGGCTTCAGACTGTGTCAGACCAATTGACATAGACTAGAACACCGAGGCCACATAAAAATGTTGTTAGGCTCTGCATAGTTATGCGGGGATTGTCTTTAGTTGTGACAATTAAGCTCCTAGCATAACACCATCAGTCTCCAAAATCCCTCGAAGTCGGAGTGTGGCTGCCCACGTGGCGGGGTAATCAAAAACGGTCACACACGTAATGTTCTCATACCTAGCTGATGCATTTTGTACTATAGTGTTCAAGTAGCCTACTTTGGCTGTTCGGACGATCCCTGGAGTCTTTTAGCCAGGGTACGACAACAACAACAACAACAACATGACCGAAACTAACCCTGACGATGTCCTGGATGCTTTCAGACGACCTGTGTCTACGAGCAGTTCGAAACCTTCCTGGAGGAGGTGAAAACCCGTCGGGATCTGGAGGTGGTACGCGGCCCCGTGCTGCGCACGGGTCTCAAGTTCGAAGACCCGTTGGCGGACGACGGCACGGAGTCCGACTGGCACGACAACCCGCTGATCGTGCTGATGGAGTACTGCCGCCTGCAGAACCTGTGCATCATCAATATGTTCAAGAGCCTGGACGTGGATGGCAGCAAATCGCTGTCCTATTCCGAGTTCAAGGACGGGCTCAAGGTGAGCGGGCGTCCACTGCCGCTTCCATCACCCACCCATTCATCTGCCCACAACTCCACACCTCCACTTCTTCCTCTGCAATGACCATCTCTCTCTCTTTTTCATCCCTTTTCCACGCCTCTTTCACTCTTCCCCCCTCCGCTTTTTACTACTCTCCCTCTCTCTGTCTGTCTGTGTGTGTGTCTCTCTCTCCCAATATTTCGCGTTCCCAGTGCATACCTTTTAGGGTATTAGAGTCGTAGGCCTATGTTTTTGGCGATTTACACTATTTTTGCTGATGCATTTTCATGACTGGATTTTGTATGTACAGTTGTATTCCCTTCTGAAAAGGTCACAGCCTATGCAAAATAAACCATAACTGTCTGTCTGTCTGCCTGCCTGTCTCTCTCTCTCTGTGTCTGTCTCTCTCTCCATTAATTTCACAGATTTTCTTTTCTCTTTCCCTTCTGGGAGAAAAACCAACTTCAGATGTACTTACTGTGATGTAATTTGTGTCTATCTGTCTGCCTCTCTCTCTCTCTCTCTCTCTCTCTCTCTCAAACCCACACACACACACACACACATTTTTTAGTTGGGCTGTCTAGTGATAGAGGTGGTCAGAATTTGAGACCTGTCTATGCTTTTGTTTTAGTCTTTAAAAGCAAATTGAATACTTATGTACAGAAAGTGAACATCCCTGTGAGCGAGGAAGCACTTGAAAGGTTAATGCTGATGTTGGACCAAGATGGAGATGGAGAGATCGACTTTTCGTAAGTGAAGAGACGTGCGCTCTGTGTGTATGTGTGTGTGTGCGCGCGCGCGTGTGTGTGTGCGTGCGTGTGCGTGTGCGTGTGTGTTTGGCCTGTCTTCCATCTCGAAAAGCTTGATAAGATGAAGAAAAAGGATTAGATCCTTAAACTCATGGTGGCTGCCTTGTTTTTCAGAGACATGAGCCACGTCCTAAAGTCTACAAAGAGATGTTGAAAATCATGGTGACTGACTACTTTTCAGAGACCTGAGCCAAAGCTAGATAAAATGCAAAATTAAGGAAACTTATGACCATGGTGTCGCTACTTTAGAGCTCATGTAATATTTTTAAAAAAAAACACAAAACAAAGAGATGCTGATTATTGACTCCCCCCCCCCCCCCCCCCCCCCCCCCCCAAAGAGTCCCAAAAGAAGATATACAAAGATATGCTAAAACTCACGGTGACGGGCCCATTCAACAGAACTTATCCAAAGAAGGAACTACGAACAGAGGTGCTCTCAATCACAATGATAGGTTTTTAGAATTACACAAAAGATGCTGAACACCTTGATGGATTTTTAGAGAGAGAGTCGCGAGGCCACAAAGACAACAGAGAGATCTTGACGATAACTATGACTGTGTTTTCTAGGAATGGATCCAGACACATTACTGTAAAGGGATGCTGCGAATCATGATTGACTTCCTTTCAAAGCGCTGATCCAAGGACAGGAGTAGAAGGACTTGCTGAAAATCTGTGTGATTTTTTTTTTCTATAGAAGGCTAGTAAAAGACCAGGTCTACAAGGCGATGCTGAAAATCATGATGATTTTTTTTTTGTCATTGAGCAGACATAGGCCACAAGAACAAAGAAACGCTGAAAATCAGTCATTTTTGTTCCAGACATTTGATGCAAGGCCAGAAAAAATATAAAGAGATGCTGAAAATTGGTTGTTTTAATCGAGAGAGACAGAGAGAGAGAGCGAGCTAATTCAAGGCCAGAAGCACTTCAAAATCTTTTTTTTTTCAAGGAACCCGAATTAAGACCAGACATGCTACAAGGATATGCTGAAAATCATGGCGACTGGGTTTGTTCTTCAGACGGCTGATCCAAGGCCAGAAGAACTGCAACAAGATGTTGAAAATCCGTCATTGTTTTTTTTCTTTTTTTCTCTTTTTTAGTGATGGGGGTGTGTGGTTGGGTGGGAGTAAAAAGAGATGGTGGGGTTTAGGACTACAAAGATATAATGAAAACCATGGTGACTGTATTCTCAGAGAATTGTTCCAAGACCAGAAAGACTACAAAGAAATTCTGAAGATAGTGGTGACTTCATTTTCAGGGAGCTGATCGAAGGCCAGAAGGACTATGAAGAGCAGCTGGAATGGCAACTGTATTTTCACTAAGGCCAGAAGGACTACAAAGATATAATGAAAATGATGGTGACTGTATTTTCACTAAGGCCAGAAGGACTACAAAGATATAATGAAAACGATGGTGACTGTATTTTCAGGGAACTGATCCCGGGCCAGAAGGACTACAAAGATATAATGAAAACGACGGTGACTGTGTTTTCAGGCAACTGATCCCGGCCAGAAGGACTACAAAGATATAATGAAACGACGGTGACTGTATTTTCAGGGAGCTGATCAAGGGCCAGAAAGACTACAAAGATATAATGAAAACCATGGTGACTGTATTCTCAGAGAATTGATTCAAGCAATGAGATTCTGAATAATGGCAGTGACAATTGTCAGGGAGCTGATCGAAGGCCAGAAGGACTACGAAGAGCAGCTGAAATGGTAACTGTATTTTCACTAAGGCCAGAAGGACTACAAAGATATAATGAAAATGATGGCGACTGTATTTTCACTAAGGCCAGAAGGACAACAAAGATATAATGAAAACGACGGTGACTGTGTTTTCAGGGAGCTGATCCAGGGCCAGAGGGACTACAAAGATGTAATGAAAACGACGTGACCGTGTTTTCAGGGAGCTGATCCAGGGCCAGAGGGACTACAAAGATATAATGAAAACGACGTGACTGTGTTTTCAGGGAGCTGATCCAGGGCCAGAGGGACTACAAAGATATAATGAAAACGACAGTGACTGTGTTTTTAGGGAGCTGATCCAGGGCCAGAGGACTACAAAGATATAATGAAAACGACGGTGACTGTGTTTTCAGGGAGCTGATCCAGGGCCAAGGGACTACAAAGATATAATGAAAACGACGGTGACTGTGTTTTTAGGGAGCTGATCCAGGGCCAGAAGGACTACAAAGAGATGCTGAGACAAGCGCTGGCTGCTGAGGGAGGCGCCATGGATCAGACGGCCATGGGCAAGTGGGCATGAAGATCAAGGAGAAGTTCAACAAGCGCTTCCTGATGCGTAAATACTGAGGAGGTTGGCACCAGTCCACAAACATCAACATGTCAGTCTCAGTCCTACTATAAAAGAACTTGCTGACAGGATTTTTTGTTGTTGTTTTGTTGCTAATCCAATGTTCAGTCCCAGTCCTACTATGAAAGGACGTGGTACAGTTTTGCTAATGATGGTCATCCATTTGCGCACAGAGATGCGCATATCGCGCACATGCTGTCGTCTGCATGTGCTGATGTAAATATACGGAGCGGGTACACGTGTGTGTTCTACTGTGCGTGCGTTTCACAGTGCTCAGTTACATGCCATGGAATGGTGGATTATCTTCTCTCTATCTCTCTCTCTCTCTCTCTCTCACACACACACACACACACACACACACACAACGCACACACACACAAAATGCACACGCGCGCACGCACTCAATTCCTCTTTAAATAAGGATTGCATGAATTGTAAGGATGAAGACATAGCTTCTGATGCTTAATTCAAAGCAGTGTATATACATGAATAATTTATTGACTGTTCTTAGCTGTGACATTTGTGTATCATACGCACATCACATTTCGTCATCGTAAGTTTGAGCGAGAGGAAGAGAGACTCGAACCTGCACTATTTATTTCAAAAGAACAGACGACACAATGACAGCCCAAAACGCGCATCAAATGATGTATAAAACAAACTTTTACTCTGTTCAAAACTGAGGAGTGTTGTTATATTGTATTCATTGAGGTAGTAATACATACACATGTCCGCACATCATAGTTTGTTGAACAGTCTCTAAGCATATCACCTTTATAGTGCATGTGCTCGTAGAATCTCAGGCCCCGGAGCGCATCGGAACTGCATGATGCTGCTGCACCATTGTCTCCCATGTGTGACGTTCTTCTCTTCTTCTTCTTCCTGTTGGGTGTCCACGGTCAACACACTGACCATTCTGACACCATAGTGAGGAGAAGCGCAGCAGGATGGATGAAAAAAAAAAAAAAAAAGAGGAGGGGGGGGGGGGGAGGGGGGCCAATGGGGTGTTGGGGGTGTATGGGAATAGCCGGCTCATGGGAGTGGGGGAAACCATCAGCTGTTTCAGGCATCAGGACCAGGCCTTTCCGGCTACCGTAGCGGCCCCCGGGGTCAAGCCCCGACCGGCAGAGCCCTAGTCCCTCACTTGCCTTACTTTGGCTGATGGTGGGCTGGCTGTTAGGACGTTTGGGTCACCCTTGAGACAAAGGCCTCAAGGAGGGAGCAGTGACTGTGCATCTGGAGCGAGTTCCATTCTCTGATGGTACGAGGCAGAAATTCATATTTCCGGTAGTCTGTGCGGCATGATAGGGTTCTGTACGCTTGGTTGTGGCCTCTCCCTCTCTGTTCACTGGTATGAGGTTATTCATCTCAACTTTGGCCAGGTTGTGTCGGATCTTGTAGAGCATGGCGAGTCTAGTTGTTTTCCTTGGTTGTTGTAGTTTGGGCCACTTTAATTGCTCCAACATACTTCCGACACTTGAGGTGTTCCTGTGTCTGTTCAAGACAAATCTCGCCGCTCTGTTTTGTACTGCCTCGAGCTTGCTGATGTCATTGTTTTGGTGGGGTCCCACACAGTGGAGGCGTACTCAAGGATGGGCCTGACGAGAGATTTATAAGCTCTTTCCTTAATGGAGGTGGAGCCGATTTTCAGGTTTCTGCGAAGGAATCCCAGCGTACGGTTGGCCTTTGCAGCTACTGCATCAATATGTGTATCCCAGCGCCGTTGCTCTGTACCATCACGCCAAGGGGACGTTCAGGGGAAGTGCCCGAGTAGCAGCAAAGCTCGTCCAGTCCAGTTAAGCCACGTTGTCCATAAACCTCTTTCCGTTTTCCCCCGTCTCCTCCTCCTCTGCTGTACTCCCCCTTGAAGGATGACCTTGAAGAGTTTGTTGATCTTGTCATGTGTTCATGTCACATCAGCTTTCTTCTCCACCCTGTGGTCAACTGGTGTTTATAGTGACTTGCATGCTGATCAACAGTTCTGTGGATTTGGTATTGCAGACTTAAATAACATCTGCGACATATTTGTCAGCTCTGATTCTGTCTTTTACAGATTTTTTTTCCCCAATGACTTCCACACAATAGGTTTTCATGTTTCGTTCGTGTAGCAGTCTCACGCACCGTACAGCCCAGCTACCTGTTCAGGATATTTTCTTTCTTCCTTTTGCGTCCCAGCCATGCTAGATCCTCAGTCCAGTCAGTAAGGCGAAGTCAGCAGTCCGCTGCAGCGATCCCACCAGTCCCAACGGCTTCGCCTGGACCTCAACCCGACTGGGCCAAGTCTGGCGTCTCAAGGCTTCAAAGGGGAGACTTGAAGAAATTTGGGATATAAGAGTGCAAAAGAGGTGGCTTTGTGTAACCGACACAAAACACCACCTTTTATTTCGAAACAAGTTCTTACAGTGTGTTCGGGTTCACACGACATTAGATACAAGCACTTCATCAGTATCTCCTTGGACAACTTCGCCAGGGATGTTCCATCAGAAATGATTTTTGAATGTCTGAAAAGAAAGGAATGTTAATCATTTTATCTAAGATTTGTGGAAAATAGATCCGATTCTAAGCCGTTTTTAGTATATTTAGGTTGATTTTTTTTTCCATACAGATATTTGGATACTGGTTGGACATGATAGTAACCCTGCAGTCAGCTTAACTATAAACGACAAGCATTGAAAACTGAATTTCAGTATTCACAGGGATTAACAGCGCTTATCCCAAGTCTCCAAAGTAGATCTTGCAGTTGGATTGTCTCTCGAATACCAAAGGATTTTTTTTAACCTTTAATAACCACGACAACAAATTACACCACCCCCCATCTTTTTTTTTCAGCGCCTTTTCATCTCCTGCGCCCTCACTGTGGCCTTATTGTACAGCTAATTCCACTTTCTCCAGATTCACCCATAACCACAACAGTATACCGGAAGTAGTTGGCATCAAGTTGACACGAGGCAATCCACCAGAGAGGACACTGCATTGGTGGCGAGTCACTTTGCTGGTGTTCAGTGGTGCTTATTTTGATCCAGCCATTTGCAGGACAACACCTGTTATGTCCCATACTGATGGCAATAATTGCCTAGTCGCGGAGCCAGCATTAGCTAGTGTCCAACTTGTTCAAAAGGGCCAATGAAGGGAGCAGCGACTGCTACTGTGATGCAGGCGGCCTGCTAATCCCAGAGGCCTAGTATACTGCATGCTAAGTACAATCATTCATCCTTTCCCACTGCTCACATGCACAATACATGCAAATCTACTGTGGACAATTTTGGCCAAAACTAGCTATGAAGTGGAGGGAAAGTGTACGTTGCTTTGTCCCTTGTTTTGTCTGAAATTCTTTTCCACAGCACATGACCTTGACAAATGATGACTACCGAGGGGGGAGGAAGAAATGTGGAAACGGAGAGGGTGGGGATTGGTGGGGAAAATTTAATCAGTTAAATGTGTGTTTGCAAAAAGCAAAACAAAACAAAACCTTGAGCATGATGTGCGAATTTGCACGTCACTCCATATTAGATTGTGTGTGTGCGTGCATGTGTGTGTGTGTGTGCCCGTGTGTGAACAAAGTGTGCACGCGTGTGTGTGTTTGGGGTGTGTGTGTGTGTGTGTGTGTGTGTGTGTGTGTAATGAGAGAATAAGTCTTTCGTCATATGGTTTAAATTCACATATTTATTGTGCTTGGTTGATAAAATCCTGTGCTCTGTGTGGTGCGTGTGCGTGTGTGTGTGTGTGCGTGCATGTATGATCCTAATGGTTCCTGTTTTGTTAACATGTTAAAATGAATACTGCATTCCTCACATCAAGCAGCCATTAAAAACTACAATCCTGTGAAAATATGATTATAGGTGATTCACAGTAAAGCTTGCTTCTTTCAGTTCACTCATTTCCATTCAAAACTATCTGTTTGAATTTTCTTTTTCTTTATTTTTCTTCTTTCTTTTTCATAATTGGCATTCAACATTCATTGCACTCTTTTCACGACATGCAGTTTTTATTTTTTTATTTTTATTTTTTTGCTATTGCGTTATGCTGGGTAGTTGCCTTTCGGATTTCTGTTAAGTCACAAAAAAAGTGAATATTTATCGGATGCCACTTTGTTGTTTAGATTGCTCTGTAAAACATGTATGTATTATATCAGGAATTGACTGTGTGTCTTGGTACAAGTTTTGTGTTCAACATTTTTCCATCTCTAGAGTGACCTAGCATTGGTAAGAAAAGTTGTTCCGAATAAAAAACATTCATTATGATTTATATTCAATGTGTTCAGAATACGTTAATGGAAGCATCTTTTCAAACATAAAGGTGTGTGATTTCTGGAAACATTGAACTGTCTGCCTGAAATGTGACATCATTGACAGCATCTATGATTAAATCCTGAGGTGTAGGAAGCACAAATAAATGGCAAAACTCATAAAATCAAAAGTGAAAACATAAAATCATAATATTATTACTATTTGTTACATGATAAGTACATTTCTCCATGCATTCTGAATAAAATATGTATCAACTCAACAATATAAAACCACAGTAACGGCCTGAACAGTGACCTACCAAATGGAGATCCCAGTGTAGACAAAATTTTAAAAATGGTATATAACAGCCACTATGGTGGAGTGGTCAGCCCACCGGGCTGCCAGCTAGGAGGTCCTGGGTTTGAATCACGTCACAGACGTACCTTTGTGATTTGGGGCCCTGAACAACTCTCTCCAAAAAGTGGCTCTGGCTCAAAAGAAAAAGACTAGAACCACAACGGTGAGTTTCAAGCACTCAGCGTCTCAGATAATTGCTAAAAATTTTGAGTGTCGGTATTTCCCTGGCCTGGTTGAGACCAGAATGTGATGAAGCATGGATTAAAACCTTCAATGTATCCCCAGACAGGGACAGACCTCCACAGCATCATCTTCATCCTTGCTGATTATCATGAGAAAAACAGTTTCAAATTCCGTAGAGCTCTGTTCAAGCCCTGCACTCAAACTAGGTAACTAATTCTTTCCCTCATACCTGTGGTGACTTTGTCTTCAGTGATATGCTAATTCATGGGAACCATTGTTGGATGGATGTGATGATTATCTCTTTCCAGTTCGGGACTAATCAATCATTGTCATCAGTAGGAGGCTTAGTAGGTGTACTGCAAATATTGGGTCAGAACATCCATCAGTGGTCGGCACAAGTGACTTGGCAACACTGCAATGCCGCCTCTTGTAGACTACCCCATGATGAACAGACATTGTTAGTTTCCTGTGGACTGTTCGGCTGGAACTATGGAGGGATGAGCCTGGATGTGGTATGCACAAGGGGAGAGGAGGGGAATGGGTTGAAGGAAGAGGGGATGGGAAGGGCAAAAAAAAAAAAATGTACAGGAGTTATATCATTGAAATGACACGGAAGATGAATGAAAACACCCCCCCCCCCCCCCCCCCCCCCCCCCAAAGAAATAGATCTCAGTTTTGACCACTGTTTTGCATAACTGTCATACAGCAATCATTATTCACAATCACACCTTCCACATCCTACAATCCACACATTTCAGCACTGGTTAGCAGCAGGGTTCTCGCTGGTTTCACAGTTTTTGAGAAAAGATCTTGAGCAGTTCCTTTGCAAACCGACAGACAGGAAATCCCATGACATTGTAGTAGTCACCACTGACTTTTTCCACCAGTGTTGCACCAATTGCTTGAATACCGTAACCACCAGCCTTGTCCCTGAAATAAATCAACGGCCATGGTATAACAGAAAAAGAAGCACTTTGAACAATAAAGATTTGTCTTTTCAAAATCCTTTTTTTGATTACTGATGAATAATCCACATCACAAGTTCAGTAAAAATACATATATATTTATTCATATATATATATATATATATATATATATATATATAATGCCGAACAAATTAAGTAGTGGGGGAAAACAAGTGCAGGCCATATATCTCTGTGTGTGTGAGTGTGTGTGTGTGTGAGTGTGTGTGTGTGTGTGTGTGTGTGTGTGTGTGTGTGTGTGTGTGTGTGTGTGTGGCTTTTATGTTATGTAAAATAGTTTCATACCTCATTTAATCCCTACCTCCATCTAAACCCTGTTATACAACATCTTCAATCTACCTTTTGTTTTCCTCAACAACAACAAAAAGGTGATGAACAACATGGTTCCTCTATTCCACATAAGTTGTGTGTGTATTATTACTATTATTACAGACAGCTACACCACTTCATTTCTGATTGTCAGTCACAGAATGAGTCTTATAAAATTTCATACTTTCACTGTTTCAGAGAATGCTTTTCATGTTCTTTCATACATTTCCTGAAAACAAATTTCTGATTCCCTTCTCAACCCTGCAAACAGCTTTTCAGTCAGATATTGCTAGGAATGCAGACTGTTAAATGATACACACCCTCCACAAACTATTTTTTTGAAAAAACAAACAAACCTGTGAATCAAGTTTTGAGATCTCTCTAGAGGAGAAAAAGTCCCTGGAAACTTTTGAAAAGGCAATTCTCAGAACAAGGTGCAGATTTTACTTCAGGATGTTTTCAAGAAAAGTAGCGAACGGACTTAAATTGCTCCTGATCATACACAGCTATTTTTTAAAAAACTATTTTCATCTTGAGAGTAAAACTAATGAAATCCTTCTTGTGATGCAAGGCAAGGTGGATTATCTGATTCCAGACTGATGAAGATTGTGTCTTATGTCTACATGAAAAGATGGAGGTTGATCATGCAGAAAAAAAAAATCTCTGGATATTATCTCCCCTCTCTTGTGGTGGTATTGTTGCCACTTTTATCAGATAAGACTATTTACCAAGATCCCTCATGTATAACAAGACATTTACAGCACATATAGAAATCATGACAATAAGAGAGGTGCCATAGGAGAGGAGAGGAGGGGAGGGGAGGGAGGGCTAACAGAAATCCAACTTTCATTTTAGTAAATTGATATTCAATTTAAAACAAGAACATCAAACACAATATGAACGAGTCGATATCAATCAGCAATGGGCAACATTACTGCCTGATATTTCAATTCAAATTGCTCATAGTCTTGTTGACTTTGCAGGCCAGATCAGGACTAAGAGCAAGTTGAAAGAAAAAACATATCAAAGTTGAAGAAAAAATAGGTAGGGAGCTTAAAACTATATGGAACATCAACAGAAATTGTTAAATCTGAAAAGACTGATATAAAACCAGTTCTTAATACTGATTTTTCAATAATGTAAAATTTAAAATGTCTTCTTTCAAAACTAAAAAAAATATTTCAGGTAGTAATACGTATCACACACACACAAACACAAACACACACACACACACTCTCTCTCTCTCTCTCTCTAATGTGAACACACACACACACACACACTTGCTTTTGTCATTTCGTACATATTACACAATATTCAAACATAACACCATAATAGGCCAGGCATAGGGACTGTAATTCCATTCATTTCAGGTCTTCAGGACAACAGGAATGTTTAAAAAGGGTTGACTAAGTTTCTATTGAAACACATACAGTTGTTTCAGTGTCTGATGTAGAACAGCAGGCCCAGCCACAGCAGGTAAAAATTGACGGGTGCTTCACAAGTGGATTTTTCACTGTATATGAGCCGTTTGGTTCTACATCAAGGTGAATCAGTCGGAGAAAAATAACTATTGCAGTTTGTTTGAATATACATATCACAGATAACTACTGCACAGTTTGTTTGAATATACGATCAGAAGTAAACATAACACTTCTTCCAAAGTTCTTTAATTGTGGATGTGTATGGCCAAGTTTCTAATCTCCAGTTGCCAAAGTTATGGGAAAGCACTTGAACAGTGCATGCTGCAAAGTGTGAAGAACATTTTGAGCAGGAAAGGGAGAAAAAACATTTTCAAGAGAACTGAACAACTGCTACTTACATTGGCTCCCCTGTCGCAATATAGGAATTGATTATTTCAGGAGTCAGGGTTGCCATGGTGACTTCTGTTGCCTCATGGAACTGATGAATTTTTACCCCATTATCATTCCCAGAGCCTGAAATGAAAAGAAATACAGTTACAGCAGCGTTGTTCACCATTCCTCAAGGCAGAGATGTTGGAGAAAATCTTCTGATAAAACTTAAACTTGTCAGTATCAGGAAGCAAAATGCATTTGTGGAGAACGAAGAATAACCAGCAAGCATCTGCTGTTTGACTGTTTACCTCTTCAAACACATTTACCACTACCATCAGGCACGTATTTGTGTGATGTCTTTGCAGATTTGAAGTTTGCCTTCAATGTTGTTGTTTTTTTCTTTAATTTGCAGTCCAGTTAAGCATTTGCTTTAAGATTACTTGCAGGTTTTGTTGTAGGGATGTTTAGAGGGACATTTACATGCACTTAGATAACCACATTATGCATACTCTTACATAGGAAACATGCCTTCACCACACTGAAAAACCTCATCAAGACGCAGCAAAACAGATCGTCAGTCATCGAGGATACCTCAGGCGAGCTGCTGACAGAAAGCTCCGCTGTTTTGAACAGATGGACACAGTACTGCCAAGAACTTTACAACTACCCTATACAGCCAGACGACAGTCTGTTTGAGGGGGACTCAACACCATCAAGGGAATCCTCACCACTACCAGTGATGAGAGAAGAAGTGGAAGAAGCCATCGGCAGCCTTCCGGCAGGGAAATCACCTGGAGCAGATAATATTCCAGCAGAGCTGCTCAAACATGGAGGGAAGGAATTGGTCACTCTAGTAACATCGATTTGTCAGAAGATCTGGGAGACAAAACGGTGGCCCACAGAATGGACTCAATCACTCATCATCCCCCTGCCCAAAAAGGGAAATCTACGCCAATGCCAGAACTACAGAACAATAAGTCTCATTAGCCACACCAGTAAAATCATGCTCAGAGTCATGTTGAATCGACTGAAGAAAGAGGCGGAAGAACACCTAGCGGAAGAACAAGCTGGATTCAGGACAGGCAGAAGCACAGTAGAACAGATCTTCACCTGCCAGATACTGATGGAGAAACATCTGCAACATCAGAGAGACCTGTTCCACAACTTCATTGACTTTAGGAAAGCGTTTGACAGGGTGTGGCACAAGGGTCTGTGGCAGGTGCTCAGAAAGTTTGGCATAGAGGAGGGTCTCGTCCAAACCATCCAGGCGCTGTATAACACCGCCAGCAGCGCAGTCCTCCTCAACAACCAGATAGGGGACTACTTCAAGACCACAGTTGGAGTCCGTCAAGGCTGCTTGCTATCTCCCGTACTGTTCAATCTCTTCCTGGAAAACATCATGCGTGAAACCCTCCATGACTTCCACTCCACTGTCTCCATCGGAGGAAGAACCATCAATAATCTGAGGTTCGCAGATGACATCGACCTGATGGGAGGCAGCAACGAAGAACTACAAGACCTGACAAACAGACTGGAAGAAAGGGCAGGTGCATATGGAATGGAAGTGAGCACAGAAAAAAGCAAAGTCCTGGTCAACAGCACAACCAACATCCATGCTGAAATCTACATGAACGGACAACAGCTTGAAGAAGTAGACGCTTTCAAATACCTTGGCGCCACTCTCACCAAAGACGGTCGCTCTAACAACAGAAATCAAGACCAGATTAGCGATCGCAACAGCAGCAATGGCAAAGCTAAACAAGATCTGGAAGAGCAGGGAGATCAGCTTTCCTACAAAGATGAAGCTGTACAAGTCCCTGGTGCTGTCCATCCTGCTGTATGGCTGCGAAAGCTGGACCATGACAGCAGAGACCATCAAGAGAATCCAGACGTTTGAAACTAAATGCTTCAGGCGCTTGCTCGGGATCTCTTGGCAAGACCGGAAGACAAACGACCTTGTGAGGAGCCAAATAACATCACTTGCAGGCCCCCAAGAACCCCTCTTGGCAACAGTCAAGAAGAGGAAACTGTCGTGGTTCGGGCATGTCATACGCCACAATTCACTGCCCAAAACAGTCATCCAGGGCACGCTGGAAGGCGGCAGACGAAGGGGACGACAAGCCAAATGCTGGATGGACAACATCAAAGAATGGACCAGGATGGATGGCCCTACGCTGATGCGACAGGCAGAGGACAGGGCTGGATGGCGGTGCCTGGCTTCAAGAGTGTCTCTCATTCTCCTCTACGCCCATCATGGGCAAGAGAATGATGATGACATAGTCACAGACATCTCTCTTCATTTTTTTTCTCTCTCTCTCTCTGTTCGTTTAATTTCACAGATCTGAACAGACATAAAACTGAAGTACTACTACTACCAGGGCACTGCAAAGTTCCAAAACACTGATAAAAAAAAAGCTATGCCAAGAAATATGTATATCTCTCTAAACAGTCTGTTATTGATACTTTCATATGCTGACCATTTACATCAGCAGATCTCATGAACATGCATAGCGCAAACACTATGTGTGTCTGTAAGTCGAACAATTTTTTTCAGTTGTTTACTGTTGTTTTCTGAGCATTTGGTTGTTTCATTTTCATTCTTCATGTCTTGTCTGATGTTGTTTTTGTTTCCATTATCACCTTCACTTAATTTTTGACCACAGTCAAATATTTATTAATGACAATGTGCTTTGAGTACATTTTAGCAGCTCTGGCTTGCTCTCTCAAGTCGTTTCATTGTTTCTGCAATATTTTCATGAATATAAGATCTGTTTAAACCATACATCTTGCACATCGTATTAAACCAATGATACTTCCTTTTGACCGAAAGCAGTCTCATTTAACACTTAAGTGCAGCAACGAACATGGCATTTATTTTCATACAACCAAGCTATATGATATAAATTCAAAGAAAGAAAGGCAAAACAAACAGCCAAGCTCTGAGTGTGTGTGTGTGTGTGTGTGTGTGTGTGTGCATGTGCATGTGTGTGTGTGTGGTGTGTGTGTGTGTGTGCATGATAGTGTGTTTGTGTGTGTCTGTGAGTGTAAGTGTACATGTGTTTGATAATAAAATGTTTGAGCAAGTAATTCTCTCTTCATCTTAACTAAAATAAATAAAACATCACTGTGGGCTTGGAAAGAAACAAATTATTCTTATTTGAAAATTCAAAACAATACAGGCACAAAAAAGCGAAACAAAAAAGTACATTACTGACCATTGTTACCTCCAACAATGAGAACAACCCCAGTGTACACTGTATGATCTCTTCCACTGAACCTGAAAACACACCCTATACAGTTACCCTTTAACCAACCAGCATCTGTGTTTCCATATTTAGCTTCAAACAACTAGAAAGACAGAGGCTGAAGATGTGAGACGAGGCTCAGAGAAGAGAGAACTAGAGTGAGGGGGAAACAGGGGTGGGGAGTGGAGAAAGACCACGTGGAAAGATGGACAGACAAGAGATTACAACTTCAACAAATTCATGCCTGCACTGCATGATGGAAATGCATACTTTACATGCATGTATTAGTAAAAGAGAGAAAGAGAAATGAAGAATCAAGGCTAGCTTGTCAAGCGCTCACACTATCATTAGTATCAACACGCATTCCGATGCCCATCGATACACCACAAGTCACAACACAGACATTTTCACATGTACTAGATCTGGAATATTTCCATGTATTTGTTTCAGAATGCAGTGAAAACTCCCAATAAGGAATACTAAAACAAAGGCTCCCCCTCATTCTTGCTTGTTTTGGTTGTATTTCTTCTTCTTTTTTTTTTGTTTATAAGTATTACCAGTTCCCAACAAAGACTCCCCTGTCAAGAATTATTATTTTCTTACTATTTTCAAAATTTTCTATTCCTTTATTTACAATGTTCTCCTTTATACCCGATTTATGAACCTCTGATTTAAGAATCAATTGTTAAGCATTTCTGGAAATGTTTGTTGAGAAGGGCAATCATCTGAAGTAGGAAGAAACTCTAGTGAAAGGTTGACAGCAAAATGTCTTCAAAAAGAACCACCTTCAAACAGATAAATTCAATTTTAAATAAATACAGCTGATCAGTTGCTTCTTCTGATGATTATCGTTTGTGAGTTTGCAGTGGCAGAGCTTACAAATGTTAACATAGAGTTACTTCCCTTGGGTTACATGCGCATCGCACAGTGCACACCAGCACTCAAAACACAACAGTCAGATAATCACAGCCTAAATCATTGTCTAGATACTACCTCACATCCACAGCTCAAAGTTTACTCCCCCCCCCCTTCATGTTAACATGCAAAAGGAGCCTCTTGCAGTTTACTAACTCAAAAGCAGACGAGGATTATCCTCTTGATCCTTATCTTACCCATTCAACATATTGAAAGCATCCACTTTATCCTTGGGCTTCTCAAAAATTTTGCCGTCCATAGAAACCACTGTGTCAGCTCCAATGATTAGGTCAGGGGGTTCTGAAAACAATGGAAAACAAAACCATAATGTGAGGAAGCTAGAGAGAAAGAGTACATGTGTTTGCACGCATGTGAATTTGCATCTAAACATGCTTCCAGAAGAGTTCTAACACTTTCTGGTTTTTGTCTCTCTTTGTCTTTCTGTCAATACATGCGCCTGTCCATCCATATATCCTGTCCTGTCAGTCTCTGCCCCCCTCCTCCCTCCTTTTTTTGAGGGGGGCAGGTAACTTTAATAATACTGGTGATCGCTGGAAGCCAATACATTATATTACTGAATATTGTGTGACAATATTCAGAAAGTTATAAATCAGTGTACACTATTCTGTGTAACTTGGAAGTCAGTCTTCTTTCTTACCTTTCATTTTCCAAGCTGCAGGAAAATTTCTCCATTGTTTAGTATGACCATCTTTCTAGATGTAATTTTCAACTCAATTTATAAGAAAGAGCTTCATCCTCAATGTTCATCACAGGCGGCTTATTTCATCAGCATTAAGATATTCCTGAAAGCACTGTAGCATATTCTACCCCCTTCCTCCTCCTCAAAGAAACACATCCTTCCACAAATTTTTCAGACAAAATGCAGATCATGAAATGCAATGTGATACACGCCTGCTGATTCCCAGCTCAGCTTATGATTTCTCAGGTTGTTATTATTATTATTATTATTACTATTACTATTATTATTATTATTATTATCATTACCATTATTGTTGTTGTTATCATCATCATCATCATTACTATTAATCATATGGCATGAGTATAGTACAAATATACTCATGTCCATCCGAGTTCATGGTGATGATGGTGAAGCTAAAGAAAATATCAGCATTTAAAAGAAAAACAAACAAAACATTCATTTCAGTTTAATCCATAATCCTAACATTCTTGCTGATGGTATGACTAGAAAAACATATGAACCCACATTGGTCCGAGTGGATCTGAAATAGCGCTATATAAACACCTTTTTGAATTTTTATTCTGAAACTTGTGAAAGCATATATTAAAAGATAAATGGATAGCTTATAAGATATGAACTTTGTTACAATAAAACAAAATTACATGGAGCAAAACAAAAAGATCTTGAACAACTCTAAATCATCTTGTTTCAATCAAATCTTCCATGAAGATTCCACGTTACACATGTATACAATATGAATGCAAACCCTTTTTCTCTTGCAGAGTTGAAAAAAACCACAAACATTTTGAACACTATAATTATATCTTGAACAACTCTAAATCATGTTGTTTCAATCTAATCTTCCAGAAGATTTCACATTTACACTTACAGTTACAAAATGAATATTAACCATTTTTTTCCTGCAGAGTTGAAAAAAGAAAGTTTTGAATGCTATCATTCTCCCAGCCACTCCCCTCATCCCTGCTTATCCTCCCTCTCCATTCCTCTCCTTTTAATCCATGGCCTTTCTTTCACAAATCAACCAAATTTCACTCACCCCTTCAGTCCCAAGCCGTTCTGCAACTTCCTTTGTTTTCTGTAGTGCCGTTTCTAGGACATATTCCACAGGACTGGGAAAGGTGGATTTGTCCAGCTTTTCTTCAAAGGTAGACGGAATCACTTCACACTTTAGACCCTGAAACAAACAAAAAAACAGATTTACCACAAGATTCTGTCCTTTGTTTATTACCTGTTTTATGAGTCAAGTTTGAGAATCTTCACCTATTCCTTCTCCGGCAAGGAGTCAGCAGTCATTAAATTCTTCCTGCAGACCTAATTCAAGACACCGTATGTGTCTATGAATTTTCATCTCCATTCACCTGTATGTAGATGGCCGCAATCGTCATGTCAGTTATTGTGCAATCTAATGCGAGTTGTCAAGAAGGAAACTAACAACAGGAAAAGAGAAGGCCTACAACAGTGAGAAGCTCTATGGACAGCTAATCTACTTCAGTTTTTATTCGCAAACTTAACACTTTCTGCTTTTTGCCTTACAGGACTAAGTGACCCTGGCACAATCTATCGCACATTTGGGGCTCAAAAGTGATGTTACAAAAGATAGCAGTACTTAAAAAGAAAGGTATTAACCTGAACTAAATTTGGAGATGCGCTGCCCATGATCTTATAAAAGAATGAGTGTTCACTTTGCATTAGATATAGAAGTTGTAGGTCACTAGTTTGCTCCCAACAGTGCCATAAAATGTAGTGCAACATGGCCAGTCTCGCTTCCTTTCTTCTATGTTGGAATGAAGGCCAGCTGTAGTTTGGTGATTATTTAATATCGTACAACTGCTGAATTTGGTACCTCTTAATTGGACAACTTTGATCTTGTTCATATGTGTGTGTGTGTGTGTGTGTGTGTGTGTGTGTGTGTGTGTGTGTGTGTGTGTGTGTGTGTGTGCCTGAATCAATCAAGGTGTAAACGAGTGAAACAGTAAGTGACGGATGAAGGAGTGACTTCTTGATGAGCCGATTAATTTTCTGGAAATTCTGTAAGTGACATGATACATTGTCACGCGAATGTGCGATTAAAGTGTGTGAATTTTTGCGCGCTTGTGAGCAAGTGTTTGTGTGTGTGTGCGTGTGCTTGTGCATCCTTATGTGTGTGTGTTTGTGGTGTGTGTGTGAGTGTTTTAAAGACGGTGACACTTTGACTGCTGAAACAGCTATGGTTCCAGTAATGTGCTTTTCAACATACTGCATCACATAATTATGCAAGATCCTTACAATAGGCTGCAATTGTGTCGACAATACAACGCCCCGATCCTGATCCTGACCCTGATCCTGAATACACTTAGAAAAGGAAGGCAATATTATGGATTGGTGGAGACTTTAACTTACCAGATATTGATTGGGGTGAAGATGCCATACTTGGTAATCAATACAGTAAAAATATTAATACTTAGTTTTTTGATACCACCAAAGACCTTGGATTAGTGCAGTCAGTTGAAGCACCAACTCGTGGTAAGGCATTCCTGGATTTATTTTTTACCAATTGTCCAGGCGCTTTAGGCAATCAGGAATTAATTGCAGGCCTGGGTGATCATGACATAATTCTCTTAGAGAGCAACTTTCAACCCTTTTGAAGAAAACCCCCTAAACGTACCATCAGACTCTGGAACCAAGCAGACTTACCAAAATTGCGCAGGGATACTCATGATTTCAGTCGTCATTTTTTGAGGTCCCATAGTGTTAAAGATAATGTCAGTAACCTTTGGAAGTGTAAAAAACTAACTTGGAATTTATTATAGATGACAACATACCTACTAAAATAACTTCAAGCAAGAACCACCAGCCATGGATTACTACAAAAACTAAACGTTTGTTGAGAAGAAAACATCGTTTCTTTAAGAAATTGAAACTACATCCTACTTCAGAAAGATTACTGGTTAGGTATAAACATATTAAGAGAAGGTGTCAGAGAGAATGTAGGCTTGCTCACTCCAATTATGTTAATTCGATGATTTCAGAAGGTGATCATCAAAACAAGAAATTATGGTCTTACATAAGGAGTAAGAGACAGGACAACATTGGGATTCCAGACCTGAGGAACAACCAGAATAACCTAATACAGGACCCTAAAGGGGAAAGCAAATTTACTAAACAAGCAGTTTTGTTCAGTTTTCTCAAATCCCAAACCTTTAATTAACGTTAGACTAAAGGATGATGATAAACTCCCTGAAATGCATAACATCAAAGTAAACAAAGCAGGAGTATTTAAGTTACTGACCAACATCAATGAAAACAAAGCTACTGTCCCGATGGTCTTCCTGGCAAGCTCTTAAAATTATGTGCCAATGAATTGAGTGAGGTATACCAACTACTTTACCAAGCTTCACTGGACCAGGGAGTAATACCTGATGAGTGGCGAGATGCGAGCATTGTTCCCTTATTCAAAAAGGGTGACAAAACAAAAGCAGAGAACTACAGACCTGTATCTCTTACATCCATATCAGCAAAACTACTTGAACACATAATATATAGTACCATAATGGACCATCTTGACAAATATGACTTCTTGAATAACGCCCAGCATGGTTTTAGACAGCGAAGGAGTTGTGAGACTCAACTTATAACAACTCTCAATGATTTTAATAACTGTCTTAACAACAGACAGCAAATAGGTGCAATTTTATTGGACTTTTCTAAAGCCTTTGATAAGGTTGACCATGAGGCCTACTGCTTAAATTAGAACACATCGGCATTGGTGTTCTTTGCTAAAATGGGCTAAATCATTCCTCGTTGGGAGAATGCAGAAAGTTGTTGTGGAAGGGTCGTCATCCCATTGTAAACCAGTCTGTCAGGTGTACCACAGGGAACTGTTCTGGGCCCTTGTTTTTCTTAATTTATATAAATGACATAAGTAGAAATCTCTCTCCTGGAACTACTATAAGGCTTTTTGCAGATGACAGTTTGGTATATAGAACAATCAGAAGCAAGAATGATACACGCATTCTACAAGAAGATCTAAACGCTTTACAAGAGTGGAAAGAACTGGAAAATGGAATTTCATCCCCAAAAGTGCCAAGTGTTGCGTATATGTAACAAACGCTCACCAATTAGATCAGATTATTCTATCCATAATACTATTCTTAAAGAAACTAATGCTGCAAAATATTTAGGCGTGATTACAGATAGTCGTCTCAAATGGAAAGAACATTACAATTTAGTATGTAAGAAAGCAAATAACATCTTAGCTTTCTTATACAGGAATATCAATGACTGCCCCCAAAAGGTTAAAGACGACTGCTACAAAACACTGGTTAGACCATAACTGGAATATGGTTGCTCAGTTTGGGATCCTTACCATCTAAAAGACATTGATAACCTCGAAAAGATTCAGAAGAGAGCAGCACGTTCGTAACTGGGAACCACATCAGAGAAAAGGGAATACTAGGAAGAACATGAGGAAATTAGAATGGAAACCCTTAGAAGAGAGAAGAGCTTTTATCAAACTTAACATCTTCTTCAAAGGCAGAGCTAAAGTAATGATATTCCAATGGAACAACTAGTATTGAATAAAAGTAGCACCAGAGTGGCGGTCAATGTTATACCATACCTGCATCAAATATTGACAGCCACTTACATTCATTTGACAACTGCACTTAAATTTGCTAAAAATACTAATGTTTTTAAGAATTTGCTGGATAAAGACTTGAAATTTAAAGTACAGTTTAGAAGCTTTGATGAATAAGAAGGAAAATTTATATTGCATGCATTTTCAACCCTGTCATAAAAGTAAAATAACACGAGGGGACATTGAAAGGGTTAACGGCCTATGTATTGATTACGTCCCTACACTACTACTACTACTACTACATTTTATCCTAGTTCTGTACGGCTGTGGAACTCACTGCCGGATCCCATCAAGATTGCCACAAATGCAATCTCATTTAAAAAACACAATTGATACGACAGTTTTGAGATCTGCATATTGACGATTTTCTATTTTAACTTCCCCAGATATTTTACTGTTACCTGGCCTGAATTTGGCCATTGCTTTTAACTTCTTGAATATCGAGTGCGACCCCTTGTTGCCAAATTTGCTCCAGGGCCAACAGTCTGAGTCGCACTATTTTATGTTATTTTATTTTACTTTTTTACATGCGCGCTGGTGACCTACTCGTTTTTGAGTGAACCAGTATTTTAGAAGAAGAAGAAAATTTGGGTTATGTTTAAGTTTACGAGTTATACTGCTCTTACCTCGATTGTTTGCACTACCCCACAGCCACTGAGAATGATCTGCCCTGTGTAACTATTACCACGATCTACGATGAACATGTAATGATTATTTGAATCAAACTAAAAGGCTAATCGCAAACTGACCACAGTTTGAAGAATGGTTTTCCTCCTTGGGAGCCACTTGCCAGCACCACCCTCCGTGCGTTTAATACGTGCATGATTGGTTGAAGCATTGTTTAAGGTCTGTTCTTCTGTGTTTTTGCGATCACCAGAACTTTTTCTGAAAAGCTACAATCTGAGTAAATCTACTGTCTTCTGTCCTTTTAAATGGTAACGATTGCAGCACAATTGCACCATGTGTAACATCCGGCGAGTGAAGCAGACGACATTTAGCCTAACTCCACAGTTAGCGCTCTGAATTTTCCTCCCTCCCCCAATAACGTAACCAGATTATGATAACGAGTTCAAAAAGAATGGGTTCGTGAGTTTTATCCCATCAGCATAGAAACATCTAAAAAGACGATGTAGAAGTGCTTGCTTTTCAATATCAGGACCAAAAAAAAAAAAAAATCGGATTACTCCCTCCACAAAAAAAGCCCTGTGGTTATACCCGCACAATGATTTTTTTTGCTGTTCGCGAGAAGGCAGCGTTGTGTGTGTGTGTGCGCGTGTGCGTGTGCGTGTGCGTGTGCGTGCGTGTGCTGCGCTGGAGAAAAGAAGAGAGAGAGAGAGAGAGAGAGAGAGAGAGAGAGAGAGAGAGAGGGAGAGAGAGAGAATGTGTGTGTGTGTGCGTGCGTGCGTGCGTGCGTGCGTGCGTGCGTGCGTGCGTGCGTGCGTACGCGCGTGTGTAGTGTGTTAGTCAGTCCAACACTATGTTAATCTGACAGTAAATGGTTTCAGTCAGTAGTGCAGCGGCTAAGGTAGGGATATTGGGCAAACCCTGCAAATCGGAGTGAAAGCATACCTTTTGGCACACACACACTTTAGATACTCCTCTACAATATTAGCATGGGAAACAAATTTTTGGCCATCTGTTTCTCAGTTTAATTGATGATTAAAGATGGAAGGTCCAGTTTTAGAGACCGCAACACAGGGAACCATTTCTCCCTTTTTATGTTTGTGTTTCTCAACACACTGTTATAGTAATTTATGAAAGGGCTTCACTTAGTTAAAAATGATCATAATACCACAAAAAATCAAATCCATCACATATTTAGGTATATTCAAGTACTTCATTCATCCATGTTGCCTATAGCCTCGCCGACCACTTAGGCCATATCAGGGCTCATGAATGTACTTTGTGATAACAATACCTTTATCATACAGTTAGAAATAACATTTAAATATGAAAATGTGAACGAGGATTAGCACAACTAAGGAAGAGGGGAGGGAGTTACACACACACACACACGCGCACACACACACACACACACACACACACACACACACACACACACACACACACACACGCACACAGATACACACACACACATGCACACACACACATCCACATATTCCTGAAAAGTAGCTGTCAACTTTGGTGACAACATTTGAAGAAGGGCTGCACCATCAAATGCAAGTTATAGACCAATCTCTTTGTCTTCTCATGTCGGGAAGCTTCTGGAAAAAATTGTATTGAAGCGTCTGATGTACTATTGTGAAAAGAACTATTTGCTTCCAGTCCAGCAGGGTGGTTTTAGAAAGGGTCGATGCACTACAGACCATCTTGTAAAACTCACAAATCAAATAGAAAATAATTTTTAAAAAAAAACAGTTTTCCCACAGAAAAAGTACGTTGGCTACATTTGTTTAATGTAAAAAAAAAGCCTATGACAGTGTTTGGCATGCTAGGTTGCTTTACAAATTAAAAAAGATTGTTATTTCAGGCAACATGTATTCTTACATAAAAAGTTTCTTAATTGACAGACATATATGTACAACAATTGGTAAGATGTATTCTTCCTTCAGGTACATTAATATGGGTATCCCCCACGGATCAATTATTGCCCCAATTTTGTTTTCAGTTCTCCTTTATGATCTTCCTTCTGCGCTGTCCAAAAATATCCATGTAGTTCAGTATGCTGATGACATCGCAATATGGATGCATACTAGTTTAAGAAAACATACAAAGAAGAGGTCAATTAATCATGTGCAGAAGTCATATCAATATGATTTGGACAATTTTTCGGCATATATAAAAGAAAATGGCTTCAATTATCATGTGAAAAAACCTGTTTAATGTTGTTTAACAATGGAGAAAATCCGCCTGTACTCCCATCCTTGAAAATAGATGCACTTTGTTGCAATATCAGAAATCAGTCAATTTTGGGGAGTCTTTTTAACGCCAAAACTAAGCTGGAAAATGAATATAGAAAAATTGTTATCTGAAGCTAGAACTAGACTAAATTTTCTTAAAATTGTTAATTGCCAACCTTGGGTGTGTGTGTAAGTGTGTTTGTATGTGTGTGTAAGAGAGAGAAAGAGAGAGAGAGAGAGAGAGAGAGAGAGAGAGAGAGAGAGACAGAGACAGAGACAGAGACACGGTGAGTTCTTCAATCAATCAGTTTGATATATTAACTGACTGGACGCCGTTTTTGTGTGTGTGTGTGCTCGCCCGTGCACGAACGCGTGCACATACGTATGTGCAAACGACAGAGAGAACTTCAGAAGAAAGGATGTAGGCCTATGTAATCCACTGTAAAACTCCTTTGTTCAGATCTGTAGAAAGAAACTCGTGGAGAGCGTGGCAGCAGAGAGTCCTCAGAAGAGAAGCCCCTTCAAGCAAGTGTTTCGGCCCTTATCCCCTGGCACTCTAGGGGTTGGGCCACACCCGGTTCATGACTCCGGATGTCCCTCTGCTGCCCCTTTTTTCCCCATCTTGGGACGAGCCATGACTGGGCAATCGAACCCATGACCCTCTGGACATGCTTATTTTCCACTTAATGGCTCGCACTCTAACCACTGAGCCACAGGGACACCTGATATTTGTAGGAAAGTTAAGCCTTATGAAGTTCACTTTTGTTCCTCCTTGACCAGATCCAGCTTGAACACCTCTGCTGCTTCTGCCATTGCTTTCAGGGCTCTGGTTTTTTTCCCTCCCTGCAACTGAGAGCTGTTTCATGAGGCTGTATGCAGACGTTCCTACAAACCCCTAGCTCCAATTTCTGCAGTGAGGACTTTGACCTGATAGCCTTCTCTCCTCAGGCTATTTGCCAGATCAGCATACTTTTCAGTCTTGTAGATTTGAGCTGCCTCCATTCTGTTCTCATATGGCACCGTGAGCTCGATCATGATCAGCTGCTTGGTTGACTGAGAGTGGACTACTATGTCTGGTCTCATGCCACTCTTGCTGATGATCTCTGGTGACTCTTCCATTCTGGGAGGTCTGCAGTGCACTCCCAGTCATCTGCCCCGTCCAGCAGACTCTGCCTGCATGTTCCGAGTGGCACTGTTGTTCTTGGCCATGATTTGCTGCCTCATGCCGTGTAGAATGTTGCGGTGCTTTTGGAGTCCTGATTTTCCCTTTTGTGGTGTTGGTACTAGCCCAGACTACTTGTACAATCTCTTTGAGCACTTGGTTGTGCCTCCATGTGTACCTTCCTTGAGCCAGGGCTACTTTACATGAGTTTAGGACATGCTCCACTGTTTGTTTTCTATGGCAGAGGGGCATGCAGGATCGTCTGTTTTTCCCCACTTCACCAGGTTTGCATTTGAGGGCAGAAGGTCATATGCAGATCTGAGAATGAAGCTGATCCTGAGAGGGGCCATGTGCCAAATATCATTCCAAGTTAGACTTCTTTGAAGTGCATTCTCCCACGTTGTCCATTGCCCCTGCTGGACTGCTTTTTGGAGTCTTTTTTGGTCTTCTTCTTTTCTCATCTCCTGAATCATCATGTTTCTTTTGGCTTTTCCTTTGGCCTTTGACCACCTTTCAGTTCTGGTCACCCCCAGTCCTTGTCTGTTGGTCTGTGTGTGGCCTGTTATTTCTCTGATCTTGAGACTTTCTTTTGCAGAATCCATCGCCTCTTGAACTCTCCATTTTCTGCCTGTCTTCAGCTGGGGCTTCATTGCTTCTAGTTCTACCACCATGTCTCCTGAGTCCTCCAGCATGCTTTGAAGTCTGATTTTATTAACACATCGCTTAAAATTTATGAGGACAAAAGCACAATTATCTTTTCAACTCCTTCGACACCTGTATACATTAATAAAACCCTATATTTTATAAAATAAGTTTACCTCTTTAAGCCATCTTTAATTTTCTCCCCGCAGGAAAGGGGAACACTTCCGAACGTTCCACTCTCCTTCCTACGAGAGCTTGACCCCAGTTTCTGTCATATTTGGACTATAGTTATAAAAAGTGCGGAGTTTGTGTGCCTTGTGTGTGTGTGTGTGTGTGTGTGTGTGTGTGTGTGTGTGTGTGTGTGTGTGTGTGTGTGTGTGTGTGAGAGAGAGAGAGAGAGAGAGAGAGAGAGAGAGAGAGAGAGAGAGAGAGAGAGAGAGAGAGAGAGAGAGAGAGATACACTTTACCTTGTGGTTTGTATGAGATCCGATTACAGTTTCAACAGCGTGCAGTCTTTCGTTTTCGTCGAGTCCTAAAAAGAGTTGTCAGAAGAGAACACAAAATCTTGACAAATTAATAAAATTTTGATTACGATCTTCCGGTCCACCCCCCCCCCCCCCCCCTTTCTCAAAAAAAAAAAATCTTGATTTTTTTCAGACAGGAAACCGTTCTGGTTTTGATTTTCAAAAGGACTCCCCCCCCCCCCCCCCCCCCCCCCCCAACTGTGAGCGATATCTTCTTCATCTGCGATGTGGATCGTGATGACTGGGGTCAGTGAGATGCGTGAGCGTTGTGTGTCTGATGTTATGACTGGGCTCAGTGAGATGCGTGAGCGTTGTGGGTCTGATGTTATGACCGGGCTCAGTGAGATATGTGAGCGTTGTGGGTCTGATGTCATGACCGGGCTCAGTAAAGTGTGTGAGCGTTGTGTGTCTGATGTTGTGACCGGGCTCAGTGAGATATGTGAGCGTTGTGGTCTGATGTTATAACCGGGCTCAGTGAGATGTGTGAACGTTGTGTGTCTGATGTTATGACTGGGCTCAGTGAGATGCGTGAGCGTTGTGGGTCTGATGTTATGACCGGGCTCAGTGAGATGTGTGAACGTTGTGGGTCTGATGTCATGACCGGCTCAGTAAAGTGTGTGAACGTTGTGGGTCTGATGTCATGACCGGACTCAGCAAAGTGTGTGAACGTTGTGGGTCTGATGTTATGACCGGGCTCAGTAAAGTGTGTGAACGTTGTGGGTCTGATGTCATGACCGGGCTCAGCAAAGTGTGTGAACGTTGTGGGTCTGATGTCATGACCGGCTCAGTAAAGTGTGTGAGCATTGTGGGTCTGATGTTATGACCGGGCTCAGTAAAGTGTGTGAACGTTGTGGGTCTGATGTTATGACCGGGCTCAGCAAAGTGTGTGAACGTTGTGGGTCTGATGTCATGACCGGGCTCAGCAAAGTGTGTGAACGTTGTGGGTCTGATGTCATGACCGGGCTCAGCAAAGTGTGTGAACGTTGTGGGTCCGATGTTATGACCGGGCTCAGTAAAGTGTGTGAACGTTGTGGGTCTGATGTCATGACCGGGCTCAGTAAAGTGTGTGAACGTTGTGGGTCTGATGTCATGACCGGGCTCAATGAGATGCGTGAGCGTTGTGGGTCTGATGTCATGACCGGGCTCAGCGAGATGTGTGAGCGTTGTGGGTCTGATGATATGACCGGGCTCAGTGAGATGTGCGAGCGTTGTGGGTCTGATGTCATGACCGGGCTCAGTGAGATATGTGAGCGTTGTGGGTCTGATGTCATGACCGGGCTCAGTGAGATGTCTGACCACTGGCAGTCTGGTGCGAGGACTTGACTCCATGAGATGTCTGATCATCAACTCTATGATAGGGCCGAACACTGGCGGTTCGTGGTCCTCGCCTTTGTCCACTGTACGGCCGCTTAACGCTTTGAAGGCCTCACACGCCGCCTTAAAGTCTACTCGGTCGTGCGCACGTGAGGCCTGTGAACTGTCTTTGCCTTGGGCATTGCGAGTCTGCATTCGGCTAACAAAGATGTCAGCCCGGTCTGTAATGGGTGAGGAGGAAAAGGGCGTCCACGGCGGCCGTTCCGCGCCAGAGTCAAACGGACCGTTAGGGCGAATCCGCTCGTTGACCGCTCTCGATGGCGCGGCAGCGTCCGTCATCGCTGGAGAAACGTTCCCTTTGTGCAGAGCGCTAATGTTCTGGGTCCCCCTGTCTGAAGCGTGGCTCTCTGGCTCGGGTGTCTTTGTGATCATGCGGAAGCCTTTGGGTCCACACTCAATGGGCGAGAAGCGCATGCTCAGCACGGTTGATTCCTGGCTGTGTACAACGTGCTGATTGTCACGTGCAGGATCAGCGCTCAGCGCTGTGTTTCCTGTTGTGAGAAAAAAAAGGAACGACAGAAAGAAAACATGTTTAAAAAGGAAATAAAAATATGCCAATGCACATGACTAAATTACTTTCTAAAGTACGTGTTTTTACTTTCCTGTGCGCGCGGTGTGTGTGTGTGTGTGTGCGTGTGCGTGCGAGCACGAGTGGGCGTTTGATCCATGTCGTCGGCACATCATGGTCGCCTGCTCCTCAACAAGAAATGGAATGTGATATATAACTTGTGTACAAGGTGATTTGTTGTTCGTGTACACACGCATGCGTCCACACTGCAGTACCTCGGTTTAAGTTTTCACCGGAAGGGTTGGGAGGAGACTGGCGTCTGCTTAGACGTCGACCCTAGAGAGACCATTTCTAACCTAGCTGTTTGAGCTGGAGACTGACTCCGAGACCTCTTACTCAAGGGAACAATGCTTCTTCCAATAAACCAATCCGGTCCTCGCCGTTTGTTTCAAGTCAGTCTAAATACAGTAAATGATTCCATTTCAGTGGCGGATACAAATGAACCCAGACCGAAGGGGGGGGGGGGGGGGGTACAGACAAGAGGCTGAATGCACAAAGCAGACAATGGACAAAAAAGACATGGAATTTTCGCTCTTTTGCTCTTTTTACATGTAATCAGTGTCTTTATCTTCTGTATTCATCAAAGGCATACACATAAGATTTATCCCCACAAAGAGTACGCCGAGATGACTGAAGAGGTTAACCTCACAGTCACAAAAAGGCATCAGAGGGGAAGGACTCGGCGGCGCGGTCATATTTAATTAAGACTTGAAGTTTCACCTCATATTCATAACGCAGACTACAAATCAACCGAAACGCTTGGTATTGTGAAATCCTAAGACAACAAGAAAGAAACGCGAGAGATTCTGGATAAAGGAGTTTAAACACAGGCTGTCCATGAGGTCTGAATTCACCAGAACATTCATACGGGCCCAAATTTCCATGGGCGATCTGTGTGTCACCTGTCCGCAGCTTGTAACTCATTTGTTTTTAAACCATCTCAGGACTTTGGAGAGAGAGAGAGAGAGAGAGAGAGAGAGAGAGAGAGAGAGAGAGAGAATTATGCATCGTGCAAAATTACATACCACACTGAATTATAGATCAATCAAAAAATTGCGTCAACTTACGAACAGTTATTACATTCCGTAACATGTGTCGTATAACGCATATCATCTGATATACCGTATATATATCACGTCGTATACAACATCACTTCATATATCGTATTATACTATGTCATGTGTGTGCGACCCAGTTGATGCTTCCTCGTAGTAGTAAAGCTTCCATATCAAGAGGCTATGATTGGTCTTCTCGAAAGCTCTAGTCGAGTCAATGATGGTGACATCGGTCGCTACAACCTTTCCCATTGCTACAGAGACTTTTTCAATAAATTCGAGTGGATGGTCTCTCTGGAACAGTGTCAGCTGAAGCCATGTTACTGGCTGGACAGCATGCCATGGGTTTCCAGGTGATGCATGACAGCGCCAACAAGGATGTGCTCAAGAATTTTTGATGGCGAGGGAGATAAATCTGTATGTAAACGCTTTGTAGCGTTCTCCCTTTTTCAAGACATGGAGGTCACCAGTACTTCCTTCGAGTCCTTAGGGAATGAGCAATAAAAATTAAACGTTGCAAGGATGGGGGCAACTTATGTGGCCAGCTCCTTCTGGTTTAATGTCCACACCTGCCTGCAGTCATACTAGCGGCAGACGGGGTCATTTCCAGGACAGAGGGAGAGTGGAACGGAAGAAAACCTGTCCGACACTAGGCTACACAACACTGTGCCACCAGAACGATAACTCATTGAGATGGGTGTGAAAGTGCCAATGTTTACGTCGGGAGTTCGCGTGATTCGAACTCACAACATTTGACAGCGAACCCAGAGCTGTAACCGTATGAGTCAACCAAGATAACCAGCCCAGGAGAGTGAGGGAGCCTTTCGTACACTACACAAACCACCAGAACGACAACGCATAAAAGTGAGCAGCGAAAAAAAAACCTGGCAGTTTTCATATTGGGCACCACTGGCTTTTCGCTTCGAAGGCAAAGGTGAAATGAGAAAGTCGAGGAAAGATCTTTGCTGCCCCCCACCCCCCCTCCCATGCACACACTCACCCTATCTCCTACCCTCTTACTAAGTAACCTCCCCCGGTGCTCACCCCATCCCCTTTCCCTCTACGCCCAACCCTGATCCTACCCAGCTGTTATATTTCTTTCATCAGTGTTTTTCCATTATGTTGAAAGATTTTCTTTTGTAACCCCCTTCTCCACTAGAGGTTTTCATCGTCAAAATATTTAAGCTGATCATTGAAAATGTAATACTAAGTATACAAGTATATTCTCAATATTTTCTTTAACTAAACTCAGTGTCCTTGATAGCTAACACAAGGAAACCTTTGCACAGGATGGGGGATACAAAATGAAATCGATCTGTATGATCATGATAATAATGATCATAATGATTACAGTAACAATGATGAAAAAAAAATCATGGAATGATATATCGACAGATAAAATTTTAAAAAAAGTATAACACCTGAAACAGGGCACGCATTTCTTCCCATATCATAATTAGTAAGCTTTAAAAGAAAGTCGCTCACCTCTCCAAATGAATACAGTTATGAAGAAAGCCCAGTACTTCTGAAAACTTTCGCCTTGAATCACGTGGTTGTAAGGGTCTTCTTGTAGGCAGAGAACCAGAAGGAATCCTGCAATATACTGTCTTGGAACTATTTGAATGGTTGTGACCCTATGTTAAAATTTTGTCAAATCAGTGTCCCCTCGTGGCCTTTCCATTCTCGGCGTTAAAATCCCCCAACACATCTGCCTTCTCTGTGCGCAGCTATTTAAAATTCTACTCTGCGTAAAAAGGGTTCGTCTAAACGTGCTGGAGCGAAGTCTCTCTCTCTCTCTCTCTCTCTCTTTCCAGTGCGTGCACTCATTCATATACTGGCGGTTTTCTGAGCGTCCACCCGGCATGCAACTGCAGCTGTCATCGTTTCTTTCGAGAGTTGCCAGCGTGTCGTCACTGCATGGCTCGGCGGGTGAACTGCGGTCCAATTCAGTGGTAGTGACAAGAAAGTTGACAAAATCTGGTATTCACCTGGCCTGACTTATTAATCATATGCATATGTTTCAGATAATACTATTAAATTGTTGAACACCACACACACACACACACACACACACATATGTATAGATATATGTAGTAGTAGTAGTGTGTGTGTGTGTGTGTGTGTGTGTGTGTGGCGCGCGCCGCTTTGCGTGCGCCGTGTGCGACGACTGTGTGTTGGGGGTCATACAACAACCTTGATACATTCTGACAACAAATTTGTGTTTCAGTCATCAGCAGTCATGTCAGTCACATGTGTTAGTGTGTGGATTGTTGAGTGATGGTTGTTGCATGTGTGTGTGTGTGTGTGTTGTTGTATGCCTGATGTGTACAGTTGTGCGTATCTAATATCTAACATAACTACCTTATTTAGAATTGTTTTCTATCTCTGTCTCTAAGCGTTCTCTCTTCTCTCATTCTCTCTCAACCCCTTTCTCCCTGCCCCATTTATCTCTCTCTGGCAATGTGTGTGCCAGTAGCTGCAGTGATTGTTGTGTGTGTAGAGGTTGTGTGTGTGTGTGTGGTTCTTGTGTTGTTGGCTGTGTGATGGGAGGGAAAGTATTTCTCGACAGGTGGCTTGCTCTGAACTCCGTGGCGTCGCGCTGCATGGGGCGGTGCTGTGTGTGGTGGGGGTGCAGTGACGAACCTGAGGGTATGGACAAGTAAAGTGGTTTCAGTGGAGTCAGATCATCAGTCGTCAGTGTGTGTGTGTGTGTGCTTGAGTGTGTGTGGTGGTTGTGTGTGTGTGTGTGTGTAATGTCTGTGTGTCTGTGTGTGTATCTATATCTAGACATCTATCAACCTATATTATCTATCTGTTTATCTAATCTCTGTCTCTAGCTGTTCTCTCTCTCTCTCCTCTCTCTCTCCCCCCCTCCCCCCCCTCTCTCTCTGTGCATGTGTGTGTGAGTGAGTGAGTGAGTGTGTGTGTGTGTGTGTGTGTGTGTGTGTTGTGTGTGTGTGTGTGTGTGTGTGTGTGAGAAATGGCGATGGAAGGTATTTCGCATCGGGATGGGCCTGACCTCCTATCTTCTTTTTTTTTTCAAATAAGGGGAGAGGGTATGTGTGTGTTGTGTGGGGGGGGGGGGGGGGGGGGGGGGGGGGGAGGGGGGAGGAGAGGGGGGAGGAGAATGGAGGCTCATATTTGGGCTTCCAAATTTCCATAAAAGTGGACATGGGGTGGATGGTTCGTGGACCCATCTTCCAAATTCGCATGAAAGCAAGGTAGGGTGGGAGGGGTAGGGGGTGGTTGGGTGGAGGAGGGAGTTCTTATGAAAGTTCTCATGAAACGTTTAGAGGGGATGTTCTCATCTCTCCAAGTTCCTGCAAAAGCGAGGGAAGCGTGTGGGGACGCGCGGGGGGGGGGGGGGGGGGGGGGGGGGGGGGGGGGGGGGGGGGGGGGGGGGGGGGGGGGGGGGGGGGGGGGGGAGGAGGGGGGGGGGGAGGGTTTTTTTTGGGGGAATTTCTCAAAGGGGGTGGAAGTGGGGAGGGGGAGACGCGACTTT
>CM031602.1:67223392-67232092 GCA_018398815.1 Conus ventricosus
AGGTGAATCATGCAGTCAACAAAAATAATCCCAGACAGACCATTCCGAAAAGAAAATAGCGGTGAGGGAATGAAGGGGAAAAAAACCTCTTTATACAACAGGCATAATTTTCTGATAAAATTATGCGTAACCGCATCGCGTTTGTTCAGGCAGCCTCCTGTTTACAGCTTTCCTCGAGCCTGCGGATGAATCATGTGATTGGACATATTCCTACGCCAGTCGAGGCGCACAGGAAAAGCAAAGCGTATCAGAGGCGCGCCGAGCAGCAGACGAGAGGTAAGATGCGGTTACATTGCATACTCTGTACATCTTCGATTTGTCTGTCATGAATTTTGAACTTGACGACGACAACGTGCACAGATGCTTGCTGTAGCATGTCGTATTACTGTGCTGTTCGGAGATTAGTTTATTTGGAGTTCAGCCTTTGAAAAAAAAATTAAAAATAAAGGGTGAGGGCTCGGCAAAGGCCAGGGAATTCAGACGGCGGAGGAAAGGGTGCGGTGAGCGTCTGATGCAGGCCGGTTTTGTCGCTAGAATTAAGATGCGCAGCGTGTAATGTTCATTTAGTCGTCGGCTCATCGGAATATTGACATAGACCTTTAGGGAAAGTTATTGCTATCGCCCTGACGGCCAGTGCTCAGGACTAGTAAAATAATCATGTCTAACAATTAACTTCCTTTTTCTCTCATTTCGTTGCGTTCTTGAATGTTTTAATTTATCAACGACTCCCCCACCCCCACCCCAAAGTAAATTTAGCTTTGTTATTTGGTACATCAATAACTTTACAGTGTCTGAAGTATCGGATTTTGGGCGATTGCCTAAGAGATGAACAGGGGAGGTTAAAAAGCTTGGGGGAATGATTGAATTGATTAAATCGCTCGCGGTCAACATGGAAGTGAATTGACAAGGAAATCTCTCTCTCTCTCTCTCTCTCGCTCCTTCGCTCATGCTCAAGCACGCATGCACATGTGCGCGCGCGCTCTCATATAGGCCTCTAGGCCTTCGCTAAATAGGCTAGATTCCGCAGTAAGTATTCGTGTTTTTTTTTTTCCCGCGGCCTTTTGCCCTCGGCTGGTCGTCATCTTTTCAAGCGTTGCCGTCGCTCGCTGGCTTGAGAGCACGTGTTACTCTTTCTCGTTCCCCCCCCCCCCCCCCCCCCCCCCAACCAAGCATACAGTATTTGTTCCCTGCAAAATCATCAAAACAGTAGGAATTGGAGGTAAAATAGGTTTCATGTGATGACTTTAATTAAGGTCTCGCTGGTTGCTTTGCTCACCTCCAGGAGTAACACAACCGATTCTCTTTCAGTGATCGAATGGGGGGGGGGGGGGGGGGAGGGGGAGGCAGTGGCTGCTCAGCCACAAGTAAGGTAAGTTAATCTACTGATGGAATGCAGCTCAACAAATGATTCAAATAGGCTAATTCTAAAGCAGCTTTCCGTTAAACGATAATTTTTTTTTAAAATTTTATTTGCTGAGCTTTTTACCATCATGATGGATTATTTATGTGGCTACGGAGCCTCTGCCGTTTGAGTCGCAAATATTTCGGACAGCCGTTAAGATTTGAAGACAATCTGTTCATCAGTATCGATGAAAAAGTCACGTTAACATTGAGGTTAGTGTACGTCCCAGACCCAAATATGTACTTTGTTGATCGGGCAAGGTAGATGTATAGTCAGCCTTTTGGAGACGCACTTATACTAAAACACATGAAAATGATAGTAATGTAAACAATAGATATTGTACGTATCAGCGATAAAATACTTGCAGACCAGCAGTGCCTATCCTTAGGCTTAGATCAGTTCTTCATCTATGAATGTTGTTATTATTATTATTATTTTTTTGTTCTTTGGGGCAGAGGAATATTAATAGTTCCCATGTACTATAAACATTCCCACCATGAAAAGAAAAAAAAAATTATGCTGGCGGGTAGAAAGGCATACGATCAGGAGTGAGCAAATAACTGGCTGTGTGTAAGAGGGTATTGATATTAACTTTAGTGTCTCAGAATGACGTGTGCAGGTGTAAACGGGTATTTGGGCTTGGGGGATGGGAGGGGTGGGGGTAGTTTGAGTGAATGGGTAGTGAATGATGTTTCAAACAAAAACGCAAAAGTGTAGGCCTATATTCACACATGCATTGTTTTGAGATAATTGCTTATTGCTGTGTGCAATGTCGCAAGCATTAAACTCTCTCTCTCCTCTCTCTCTCTCTCTCTCTCTCTCTCTCCTCTCTCTCTCTCCTCTCTCCCTCTCTCTCTCCCTCTCTCTCTCCCTCTCCCTCTCTCTCTCTCTCTCTCTCTCTCTCTCTCTCACTCTCTCACACTTTCTCTCTCCCCCCCTCCTTCTCTCTCTCTCTCCTTCATGCTGAGTCGAACATTGTGGATATATATCCCTTTTCCCCTGCTTCCTCTCATGCGCATGTACTTTGTCTCTCTCTCTCTCTGTCTCTCTTTCTCATATTACACACACACGATCGTTTGTGGACAGCGTAAATTGTCAGAAGACGAGCGATGGCCTAGGCATCAGTATTGAATACCAAGGACCCCTCCGTCCGCCCCTCCCGGCCTCTGTACATGGCTGCATGTGTTTTTCCACATACACACATGCATGCGCGCGCGCGCGCACATACACACACGCACACACACACACGCACACACACACACACACACACACACACACACACAACTTTCCAACTCGTGCAGACGATGTAGAGAGGTAAGAGGGGGGGGGGGGGGGGGGGGGGATGGAGGTTTCTGGGTTTGTGCTACGGACTGTCCTCGGGTTTCATACAGTTTGAAACGAAGCGCACAGACTGACTTGTGGTGTATTGACAGGGTCGGGTACACCGTGCATCACACCAGAGACAGTGGAAAAAAAATTTTCGCCACTTTCTGTGGTCACACCAAAGACAGTAGCACATATGGCCAGTGTCAACGCGATTTCATACGACGTGCGATCAGATGGACGGAAACTAACAATAAGCAATCTTTAATACGTCAAAACTCGCAGAAAACGTTTGTTGCAAATCAAAATTATGTTTACGTTCGTCCTTTGTTGTGCAAAATCAGAGTCGACGTCTGTTTCATTTCGGCTCCTGACTGAGAGAAGCCGCCTTCCTGATAAACAACAAACCCAGTTCCTGGACAAACCTAACATTAACACAGAAGACGATCCTGCCCCCCCGGGTCTTCAAACTGCAGTGTACGCCTTAGTCTGTGGCACACCAGAGTCAGTGGGTCCATTTTGGCGCACGACGTAAAGAAGCTTTTTTCCCCTTGAAAACAAACCAGACCTCTAACAAGGTTCACGGTCGTTTCACGAAAATGAGTCGAGTCGAATCGGCGAGTCGGCGATCCGACAAATGGGTGCTAAGTGGAGGGGGCTGCTGGCTCGTTTGTTCGAGCTGTCCGCATGCTTGGTTCCCACGAAGGAGGCGTAGACGTTTGTCATTTAAAAATCCCCCCCCCCCCCCCCCCCCATCCCGTCCACCTCCCACCCACATCCCTCTTCCCAAAACAACAGCAGCAGCAGCAAAGAAACCGAAGCCAAGGGCGTTAATAGTTCTAACCCAGGATGAGTCTCGAATGTTCCTAGCAGCTTCAGTTTGTATACATCTGATCCTCGCCATACGTCACAAGATTCTGTTTGGGAGGGTGTTTTTTTAAATTTTTATTCTATTTTTGGGAGCTGTTGTTTTCATTAATTTTTTTCTTTTCTTTTTTACTGGGCGTTGGAGGGAAAATGTTTTTCTTTCCTCTTCCCTTCCATTTTCTCGTTCGCCAACCCCCTCCTCGTGATGGGAGCCAGTACCTCGCCTGCACAACCGGTATCCCATTTCAAACGTTGTTTCCGTTCTGTCGACCGTTGCATCTGGCGTTTCGCTCATTTGGTTTTTCAAACTTAATGTCATGCTCTTTGTGTATGTTTGTACTTTTGCCGATGCACATAAACAAACCATTTTCCCGTACTTTGATGAAAGTGGAAAAAACAAAGTAAGTTACAAAACATTTCAGTCCATGTGCTACAGTGGTTATATCGGTCGGTTTTTCCTGTCGGCTTTCATTTTCGTCCTTTTATATGATATACCTTTAAGATATCGGTCAACCTTGCAAACTTGCCCCCCCCCCCCCCCCCCCCCCCCCCCTCAAAAAAAAGTGTCAGTAACTTGAGAGTCAGGCCCGTAAATGTAATTCATATGTGTGTCATTTTCTTGACTGTACGGCAGCAGACATTTCCGAGGCCAACTGACCAACTCAGCCAAAACCCTTCAACATGTCTGACAAGCCTGACGTCAGCGAGGTCCAGACATTCGACAAGACCAAAGTTGAAGAAGACGGAAACGAAGGAGAAGAACCCTTTGCCAACGAAAGAGAGTAAGTTATTGCCAGCTTGCTTCTTAAGACGTCCGTGTCAGGCTGTACTTACGTTTTCAAATGCATAGTGAAACGTAAATGCATGCATGCACATGTGCGCACATGCACGCACGCACACACACTCACTTACACTTACTTTCACACACACACACACACACACACACACACACACACACACACACACACACACACACACACACAAGCGCGTGCGATTGCTGATACTAACCCATGAACAAGGACAAAATATACACAAGCTGATTGATGTGCATGCTTACAATTACAAATGCGCATGCATACTTAGAAACGCATGAACACACAGACGCATGCACACACAGCATTTGTGTACACAGTGGCAAGCTAACCTTTCAAATGTTTTCAAAGGAATGGGTGAACTCTTGCCAGTTACACTCATGCCGGTTTGTCGAACTGCCAACGCTGCTGTTAGGATACATTTCCTAGCTGTTTGTGCGGACCTCCCTTCCCCCAGCCCCTTCTCTTCCATTTCCCTTTCTCACTGTAAACTGCCAGTACAGTGCTGCTGTGAGGATGCATTTCCTTTCTTTTTCATGTGGGTCTCCCCCCGCTTTCCCACCCGCGCTCTCTCTCCCACCCGTCTCTGTCTCTCTGACACCTGTGTCTGTCCGTCTCTCTCTTTTGCAGAGTCAGTCTATCCATCTGTCCCTTAAGCCGCCTCTTCCCCTCTTTTTTTCTCTCCTCCCATCGAGGCCTCCTCCGTCCCTCCCTCTGTCGTCTCTCTCTCTCTCTCTCTCTCTCTCGCCCTGATTTGACCCTTTGCGGTCGGCTGGGCTGTAAGCAGCATTACCTTAGCTCGCTCGCTCGCTTGCTTTGTATGTGCGTGCGCGCGCGCGCGTGTGTGTGTAAGTAAGTGCGAGCGCGTTCATTCGTGTGAGTGTGAAAGCATTAAGAGAGGAGGCGGGTATTGGGGTTAAATACGCCATTGACAGAAGCCTGTTAAGCTATTCACTGCCAACATTCTTTGGGATTTTTATGAAACGCCAAGGAATGCGTCTCCTTTGCCGCTTTCCTTCGTGAATGAGGGCACAGCTTGACTTGGGCCACTTTTGTACCCAAGTTCCGTTAGTCAACGAGAAAGATGAATCCGGGCTGTGAATGATCGATATTCAATTCATGTTTGTAGCCCCGGGCGACCGGTAGGGGCCACGTCATGGTTGTCACATCGTCAGAATGCATAGACCGTATCCGACTAACGTGACAAAAACGTTCGCAGAATTCATTGATTGACAAGTAGATATGAACAGAAAAGGGCAAAGATCTTGTCGGTTTTTTTCCCCCCATCAGTTAAACAGCAAAGTTCTTGTCGGTTTTTTCCCCCCATCAGTTAAACTGTGTACCGAATCGTGCAGTTTAACTGAACTCGAACGTTTTTGTGCTGTCCCACATCACACCAGGTCTTGTTTTCCAGCCAAAACAAATCTGTGCATATTCTGTGCTCAGTGTTTGGGTGCGTCTTGTAAACAGTAAAGATAAAAAATTTGAGAACCAGGCTGTATAACCTCTTGGCATTAAAAAAAAAAAAGATGATCAGAGAGGATAATAAAGATACTCTGAAGATGGATTCTGATCTGAAGTTACGCGACAAGGCCCGTGTATGCTGACTGTCACTCTATATCCTGCGTCAGTGAAGTCCGAGAGATACAGACCCTTGCTGTGACGGTGATAGTCAAGAAATTTGAGCCAGCAACAGAGACGCAACCATTAATTTAACTGGTTGAGGAGACTCATCTTCCAGTTTGAGCTCATAGCTCACTCGGCTCTAGGTAGGAGCCGGCTGGGTATAGGTACCAAATATCTTACAAAAAAAAATACAAAAAAAAAACGCCACCTCATCCGATGGGATTTGAACCTGCGACCTCTCAGACCGCTGGTCTGCGGCAGTGACCACTGCACCACAGCGACTGGCCCCGTTGGCAGTTCTGCCCGTTTGATGAATGCAAATATAATGCCAGTGATTTGCTGACTCTTGACTTTTCTGTCTGGCAGCACTGGTACCGACCGTGCTCCTAAGAAGAACAGTGCTAAAGAGAAACGCGAGTGTCACGTGTTAGCAATCGTGTCCCGTTGTCTCAGCAGAGGCGTTATATAGTAGCTAACGGTAATGGTGCACTAACAGCTCTATTTGCAGCGTGTCCAGAGAAGGGGCATTGCTGTTCGTGGAATCATTGCAGCCCGAGACGGGCCTGCTAACAAATGGGAATTACGACAGCCAGTCAGGGCCGGTAGCAATTTTGTCCTGATGAGAGAGAGTTCCGACGGGGATCGTAACTGTCCATTCTTTGAGCGATCGTTTCTCTGTAGAGGAGTAGAACTGTTGGAAATTGTCTGCCCTGTAAGAAGAGGACTAGCGTTGAGAGGGGAAGGAGTCGGACTGTTAGCAGCCACGTCCTTGTTTGAGGAACTACAGGTGGAGACGAGTTTTGAGCAGACAAACTGAACTGGAGCAAGAATGTTGTTTCTGTGATTTTAGGGACAGTCGGTGTCTAGTCGTGTATTACAGTCATCCATGTTCTGTTTGTAACCGTCTCTCTGTCTCTCCCTCTCTCTGTGTCTCTCTCTGTTTGATAGCGAGACATGGGATTTTTCCTGTTTTAACTTAATTCGTGTGTGTGTGTAAGTTAAGGTTCCAGGGCCGTTCTGTAGATTATCTTGAGTGTGCTAAGAAAAAGTTTGTTGGTATAGGTCATGAAGATTGACCATCAACTGTTATATCACCGGAGGTGGATGCGGATGTTACTTAATACAGTCAACTAAAACTGAAACACTATCAGGTTTTGGAATCCAGTCAAGTTCGCCAGTCAGTCCACCGTTTATTTTGGTTTGATTTGTCAACGCTCCCGCGTGTTAGACCCTTTCGCCTTCGCAGGTCTCATTTCTGAATAGCAGCAATGATTTTGAAAACAAATGTCATTGCAAGTTATTCGCAAACAGATGAATGTTGTAGTCTTAAATCCACCAAAGGGAGAAGTTTAACCTGAACTGGGTGGGCTCGTTGAGAACGGAGCCAGGAGTGAGTGCACTGCCATTCCTGATTAGTGTGACGCCTCATTCTCTCCGCCAGACACATAAAGCGCATTGTTTCCGTTTAGGCCAATGGGACAGATAAGGGCTCAGCGTGGCTATTAGTGGACACGTCCTTTTAAGCGGAACAAAGAGCGATGTGGTCGGGAGCGGTCAGTGTGTGGTCAGGCAGTCAACTGTGTCCGGTGGCTTTGAACCGATGTTTTCGTTTCGCTTGCTCGACTCTGTGGTTGACAGCAGCTGGATCCAGGGACGATCGAGGCACACCACACAACCGACCATTTTAGTTGGAGCAGAGACCGTGCAGCTGTACGGTCCCTGGTTAGAGGTATGTGCCCACCACGTGAGGCTTGGGAAGTCGAGGGGAGAAGAGGGGGCAGGGGCCGGGGTGGTGGTGGGTGGGTGCTGTTAAAGTGACCTTTCGGATGTGTCAGGCAGCGAGGGTCATGTGTATTGCCTAAGGCCTTCCTGCTGCTGCTTGACTTCACTTGTTGTTACAGCCTTTGACAGCTGCTGTTGCTCAGTGGACAGGCCGTGTGGCTGATGTAACATCAGTGATCCGACTGAGAAGAGGGTCTGTGCGTGTTAACTAGTGGGCGAAATAAACTTGCTAAAACATCTGTTGCCCTTTTCTTTGTTTAAAGTAAACGGAACACTGGCCTGTCCTTTCTCAATGCACCGTTGTATTTCGGAGTAAACTAGTCAGGCCAGCATTCATATTCAAAATAAATAGAAGAAAAAGGCATGGGGGGGGGGGGGGTGGGGGGGGGGGGGGGGGGGGGGGGGGGGGGGGGGGGGGGGGGGGGGGGGGAGAGTGTTCCGGCGTAATGGGCCGCTTTGGGTGGCCTTCAGAATAATTTTCAGCATTTTTGGATGTTTTAAAATGACATCACGCCACATTAACGTTCATATCCATCGTTACATATATATATATACATATGCATGCTGCTGGTGGCGCATATGCACAAACGCGCAAACATTTGTTTGCTGTGTGTAAACATCTTGGCGAACTGTAATCCTGTTGAAACGGCGCTCGCTCTATGTCGTGTTCTGCAGTACTGCGCCTTTCGGTGTCATTGTGCCGCTGCGAAGCAGACACCTGCTCACACCTAGGGACCCCCCCCCCCCCCCCCCCTTTTTTTTTTTCCTCCTCCGGTCCGTGTTCAGCCCTGTCCCCTTCCTACAACCGCTCCTTAGCTGGTCACTCGCCACAAGAGGACTACTGAAAAGAAATTGTTCGCTTTCTTTCATCCCTTGCCCGCCCCCTTT
>CM031602.1:67233092-67238092 GCA_018398815.1 Conus ventricosus
TCAAAGTGGATGCATCGTGATGTGTACATTAAATCTCAGTTAGTGTGCATGTATCGAGTTTTAATCCGTTGCATCTGTTTAATCAGTACTTTGTCACATTAAATCTATGTCATACACTTTTGGCTCTGACCCTGGGACAGAGACGTACTTCTCGTGCTCTGGAAAGACAGCGCTGTGATCAAGTCAACGGTCAGTGGATCTTTCGCGGTCTTAGACCTGAGCGTCGTATCGTGGAGAAACCCTACAAAATCAATACTTTCTTCAACAAAGGAGCAAAACTAGACTCTGGCAGTGTGGAAGGAACGTGTACGAGGTTTGAGGTCTCCCGTCTGTACAAAGTTGGAGTCTCCCATCAACATGAATAGATTTAGATAAAATGAAAGCCTTCTCAGAAGCCCTGCCAGTGTGTAAATGGTATGATGTTACTGGTTTTCGTTTCTCCAAGACCAGTTCTGATACTGATTGAAAATAATGGTGTCGCAGGATCACAGCTTAACAGAGTACGTGTTTACAAACTTGGGGGGGGGGGGGGGGGGGGGGGTGCTTTCCAGCCATATACGCGTCCTCCCAACTCAGAAGTGTCTGTCCCACCCAGTTCCCAGGCTTCCCTTGACAACCACGTAGACAGGGAAGGGAGGAGAGGCGGTGGCGACGGCGAAATGTTCGGTAATGGAAAATCGTGTATAGAGCGTGCATTGTGAGACCCGATGATTTTGAGAAGTTCGGATTGATCGACAGTTTCCACGGTACTTGTTCGACTGTGAATATTGAAGGAGTTTCGTAGGTTTAACCAAGTTTCACAGACATACGGTTTTGCCGAGGGGAAAAAATCCAGAAATGACACGTCTGATTTCTTTATTGATCCTTTTGAGGAAATTCAGTCAACGCCTAGAATTAGATCGATAAGATTTCTGAAAAATAAGGAGTCCAACTACAGCGGAACTTGATGAAAGATTCGATTTTTAACAGCTTCCATCGTTGAGTGAAGAAAGTACGTGTGAAGAACCTTAACGACGTCACGATTTTGTGGCTAGTTGTTATATTGTCATAAAATATTTTCCGTGTCCAGATAAGCTCCGATAATGTCACGCACACATGCACATGCGCACACACATATGCATGCACACACACACACACACACACACACACACACACACACACACACACACACACACACACAATTTATGATTTGAGACAGGTTTCGTTTACGTACAAGCACGGGATTGTCATTAGGTAAAACGGCCTTGACGAGCGGCCATAAACCCCCGTCGACTTTGAGGTGGAAAAAAATATCCATGCATCAACCAGTATTTCCACCAGTCCCGTTGGATATGAATACATTTTCCGGACATGCTAGTCACCCAGGAATAATTTAAGAGAGCTCGGCCAGGTGTATGGTGGGCGGGGGGAGGGGAGGGGCGATCAGTCATTGGGGTGGTGGTTACCTTCAGGTTTAACGTCCAAACCCATCAAAGGTGACACGGCGGACGGGATAACCATCCCAGGTGAGAGAGAGAGAGAGGGGCGGGGGGTGGGGTACTCGGAGGGAGGGAGAGAAAGAGAGAGGAGGGGGGTCTTTATCATATAAAACCACCAAAACGACAATACATTAAGTTGGGCAGTGAAAATGGCCAATTTTTGTTTAGTACAAGCGTTGAGTCGAACCCGTGACCTTCAATAACCGGAGAACAGTAGACTCGATCAGCTGAGCCTTTTAGGTACTGGCAGAAGGAGTTTAAGGGGAGAAGGTGTGATGTACGCACAGGTCGAAATGGAACGGTTACTTGGCCCCACTAGGGTGGGCACGTGCGTGGATGGACTCCCTTCCGCTCCTCTAGGTTAGCAAGTACGAAGTGAGGGATGCAGTGATTGAAAAAAGACAGGGGGAAACAGCAGGGAATGCACACCATCTGGCATTGGTACCGTCTCTGTTCGTCTTTACAGTCTTTGAAATTGTGTCTCTTGTCTCCGTTGGTTTTCACCTCCTACCCAACCTCCACCCCTAATTGTGCCCCTGCCTTCTAGAAATTCTACAGGTGCTTGTAATTCCTTTTATGCTACTTTCCTGGACCGGACCCCTACCTCCCACCTCCCTCCCTTTCAGCCCATTCACCTGGTTTTATTCTAGCAAATCTGTACACCTATTTCTGTTGTAAAATCTATAGTTTGCCAGTTCCCTCTCCCTCTCCCCCCACCTTTTTATTTTATTTTGAATGATTGTATTTTGATCTGGCGTTTAGGTGATGAAAACCTAGACTATTGGGAGTGCATACTAGTCCATTCTGCTTTGTATTTCGCCAGTATGGCGTTTTTTAACCTGTCTTTGTTCCAGTTCCTCTTTTGATGTTTTCCCTTCCTCTATTCTTTATGCATGTAAGATTTAACTGGATGGGAAAAAAGTAAGAGGAATACCAGGCGTCCATAGTACAGCCTAGTTGTGTCATTCTTGACCATGCGAATATCGGTACATTATCATAGAATGTCATGTAAATATACATGTTGCTCGATACTTTTTTCCCACTGTAGCAAAGGGGATATCCTAGTAGCGGTGATGGCCTTGAAAAGGTCGTATGTGGTCGGCAGCTTTGTAATAATGAATGGTATAGAATGATGGATCTGTCTTTTGGGTCTGTCTTCTCTCTCTCTCTCTCTCTCTCTCTCTTTACAAGTAAGGTCAGGTGGTGAGTAAAATGCAGCACGCATCTGCTGTAGTTTGTTGCGTTGTCTCTAAACATACCTGTGTGTGTGTGTGTGCGCGCGCGCGCGCGCGCGTGTGTGTGTGCGTGTGTATGTTTGTGTGTGCAGCCATCGAGGAGGAGAAGAAAGCCTCCTGAAAAGCCCGACGCCGACTTCCAGTCCCTGGGAGGAAGCATGCAGCAGCCGCGTGCGCACGAGCCCCTCCTGGTTGGCTGCCACCCTGCCCCCCCGGGGAACGCTCCTCACAAACCAACCGGAGGGGGGAACGCCTGCGTGTGTGTGATGGTTGTCGTCCGCTTCGTCAGTGCTTTCATCCTCCAGCTGCCGCAGTAGTCTGCTCGTTCGTCTTCAACATCATGCTTCCTTGGGCTTCGTCTGTGTGTCCTGTGTTGTCAGTTCGTTGGCTGTCCGTGTCAGGGTGAAGAGTTCCAGTGTTCAAAGCTTTGATTCCTTTTTGTTTGTTTGTCATGTTCAAGTAATAAAGGGCCATGCCTGAGCTGGCTGGGATCAACATGGAGTGTTCTTGACTTGTGTGGGGGGATGGGATGGATGGAGGCCTCTCTCTCTCTCTCTCTCTCTCTCTCTCTCTCCTCTCTCTCTCTCTCTCACTCAGTGTTTCTCGCTCTCTCTGTCCCTCTCTCTCTCTCTCTCTCTCTCTCTCTCTCTCTCTCTCTCCCTCCCCGCATGTTCTTGTGTGTGTGTGTTCCTGCGTGGTGTCCAGGAAAGGCAGATAGAAACTTTGCAGTATTTGTAGGAAAGCAGAAGACCGCGTGACAGGTTGTTAACTTAGGTCTGTTATAAAAGACGGTCAGCGTTTGAACAACGCAGATTAGGAATGGAAGGGGGAGAGGGAGTGGGAGTACAGATTGTTACTCTTCAAAATTGTTTTCTTTGTCTCGGCTGCGCACCTGCTACTCGCGTTCTCTGAAGTCGACCCCCCCCCCCCCCCCTCTCATGTGCTTGTGTACGTGTATACATAATGGCTGTAAACGGTATGCATATGGCGAGTGTTGTTTATGACAAATGATTTTGGACAGGGTTAGCGAAATAAGTATCGGATACTGTGGACGATAACTTGTTTTCCCCACACATGCACACACCAAGAGAGGACGAAGTCGCGCGTTCTGCCCGGTGAAGGGAGATAATCTGCTCTGGACGCAAGTGAACGACTTCGTTCATGTTTGCCTTTCCTGTCGAGCACAAGAAAAGCAAACGTGAACGAACTATTCCCGCAAAAGTGGATTGCAAACGGTTCTTGTTCCCCATCAGTGTAATGCTTGAACGCATACACGTGCATGCCAGTGCACACATTAAACACCAACTCGCACCTGTGTTTGTACACGTCAAGTCGGCAGCATGTATTTGGGGCGCACTGTGTAGATGTCGCCGGCGCACGCCGTCAAGATTGTACGCACCAATTTTTACCCCCTCCAATTCAAGCTCTTGCACATCCAGTCCAAAATAATTGGGTACATTTTAATGAAAGAACAAAAATGAAGGCAAGATCACTGCATGATATGACGAACATGATGTTTTTATCTCGTCGCTCATAACACTAGGGTCTTCAACTTGACCGACGTGCTGACTGAAGTTAAAAGCCTCCTCCTACCCTTCCATCGATGCGAATCATGGCTCCGTTCGATGTTTGTGGAAGTCTGTGGTCCCCCAAGCCATCTTCTAGATGGGCCTATATCATATCATTTATGATCTGAACAATGTGCGGGCTGTACCTAAAGTCATTCATGAGTAAGATTTGATTGCAAGTCATCGAATATGGCTTTTTCAACGTTGTTTTGTCTACTTGTTTATTATGACACGAAATTGCATCATTTTGGGGCAGCACATGCTTGGACCTTTCATTAAAGTAATAAAATTTCAGCATGATGGCATGAATGATAATTGAAATATGAAACATTTGAGTGAAGGTGTGGGTGCGGTTGCACCACGGTGTATGGGAAGGCTATCAATTTATTTTGTTCTGTTCTGTACACGACAACCTAAACAGGAGATAATGGTGAATGTATGCACTCAATCTTGAGAACAGCGTATATTCTACATCATTTTCTTTCATGTATTTATTTTTGTTATACACAACAACCTACATAGATAGGGGATGACAGTGAATGTATGCACTCGATCTTGAGAACGGCGGAAGATCGTATGTTGTTACTGGTTTCGTTTCTCTAAGACCAGTACTGACACTGTTAAAATGGGGTAGTCGATGTTGGGACCGGTTTGCAAAGTATTTCCCAAGCGCGATCACAGCTTAACAGAGTACGTGTTCACAAACTGGAGAACGAAAT
>CM031602.1:67243092-67275592 GCA_018398815.1 Conus ventricosus
ACTGCCCTGCCTTTGTAGATTGGTTGTCTGGTGTCGCCCCGGTTTAGAGAGTAGGCATGATGTCTGGCATTCCCTGGTTCCTGGCATAGCCCAGAGTCTGGTTCAGCCACGATGTGTAGCGTGACCAGGATCCCAGTTCTGCGATAAACAGAAATTGGTCTGTAGGTGAGAATCTGATGGCTGGTTTTCGAGTGCACACATTGACCTTTGTTTACTTTCAGAACAGGAGTGAGACTTAGCCAGCAAAGTTTTCTCTATGGTAGAGTTTCTACTACAACTATCAATCTCCACTTTTGTTTAAAGGCTGTGTTAAGCTTACAAAAGGGTAGGAGATAGTAATACAATGCTACACAGTTTCAGTCAGACAACTCTTCCAGTTTCTTAGGAATTAAATCACATTGACTTGGGCTACACTTAGTCCCAGTACACATGTGGTGTAGACTTAAAGTCAAACACTACAAATCATTCCAACAATCACCAGTATTTATAAATCAGCTTGGCAGTTTATAACCTAGTGCAGGCATACTGTTTTCCTGATCAAGATTTATCATTGAATTATTATCTTAACAGACAGAATTGCATACTGGCAAAAGTCAGGGTGAACACAAAGAATAGTGGTCAGATTGTTAACAAAGAATCATAACCCTGGGAGAGAGAGCTTTGGCCATATGATGGCAATCAAACTACTACACAAAATAATCATTTATCAGTTTGATAAATGTCGCTAAGCATTTGTACAAAGTTACACTGTTAACCACACAGCATACATAAAATCAATACATAGATTCGAAAATGTAAAACACGAGTTCCAACTCACTTTTCCTGGGAATGAACCAGTGAATGACTTGAGACCAAGGAGGGTACCAGGAGTTTACCAGGCCTTCTCTAGTCGTCCCTTTGTCTTTCACTGTTCTGATCTACAGGCAGTCTTGAGAGGTCAGTGAAGTTGCGACTCTATGTGTCTGGTATATGTATTCTAAACTGCCAAATCAGGTCTCTGATCTGGCTGACAAGATGTCATTCACACATCAGGGAGGGGGGGGGGGGGGGGGGGGGGGGGGGCAGGGGGGGAAGGGGGTGAGTGGGGGGGTGAGACAGGCATATTGTCACAATGCAATTGAATTTTTTCTGCCTCCTAGCTGCTCAGAGTGGGAGAGGAGGGTTGAGAGGGGAAGGGAGGTAGGCTGATAGTGCGGTATGACGTAATTTTTTCTTGTAACAGATAGTTGAAGTCCTACGGCTCACACTTCTAAGAGGGAGAAGGGGGGGGGGGGGGGGGGGGGGTTGAGGGAGGAGAGCGGGCATAGAGTTGAAATCTATTCTTTGGTTTGGGGTTACAGAAAGATCGATCGATCGGATGGGTTTGTCAAGCGTTTCGTTACATTCCACACATGGGGCAAAATGCCCACACACATGGGGCAAATCGCTCATAGTAGGAGTTTAGCCCCATGAGTGTAGGCCTTTTGCCCCACAATTAAAACTGACTGAAAACAATCAGCCATGTCTCCCTGATGAGTCTGATCCAGCGGATGAAAGGCCTAGGAGCAGGCAATACAAATAGATCTGCCTTCAAGAGGGATTATGATGGTTCCCTCATGCAGCTAGTGAAGAGTTTTTATATTTATAATATATATTTTTTTAATTTTATGTTCCCATTTTCTTCATCTTCAACCACCTCCCTCCCCCTTCCCTCCCCTTAAGTTCAAATCTTTGCCAAGTCATTACTGTGATGATGGAGGGGTTGTTGGCCTGAGCTTATTTTCCCCACTTATTAGATTGTTCGTCTTTGTATTTGCCTGACTTTATTCAAGTTTAAAGGCTTTGCCAGTCTTGAATAAAAGTTACTCTGAGTTAGGTTTTCTTGTGGGAGCAAGAGTTACCCTTCTTGTTTTTTGTTTATTGTTTACTGTTCATTTTATATTCAATTTTGACTGAAAACAATCAAGAACTACCTCTACTAAATAGTTGAAGGAAGTACATACATGATTTGTGCAGCTGTCATGTCCTTCAGCTGTTAGTATCATGTCCGGTCCAACAGATTAGTCATCTGAATAACAGTTGGGGCAGACGAATGTAGGAAGTCCTTCAATGCACACACACACACACACACACACACACACACACACACACACACACACACACCACACACACACAACACACATTCTCGCTCAGCTGTGCGCACTCCTGTCCTGTTACATTGGACTGGCAAGTTGATGTCCACAGAATGCCTGGCGTGGTGCTCAGAGTCAACATGTAGATCCTTTCATGGGGAAAGATGTCCTCGTTCACAGGGTGTGGTGTCTGTTCCTTAGGGCCGAAGGTCTTCTTTCCTATGCTTTTCTCTCGGATTTAAGTGACGTCTTACTCTTGGGTTTGTGAATTCTTCTTTGTAAAGATTTTGTGCATCGTTTAAGCGTTAATGTGTCTTTTACTGGAATTCGTGTTTGATAACTCTTCCTTCGTCAAGATGTGAACTGAGGCTTTTTTGTGGCAGTATCGAAACTGGTGACAACACATTAGGAAGCAGTGCCAGTGTACCAGAAGACCAATGAACTGCAGACCAGACAAAAGGTGCCCCCCTTACTGGGCCAGTAAACCCAAAGAGGTTAACTCGGGACAATTACCATTCTCATTAAGATGAAATAAGCAGGTCAAGAATCTATGAAGAGGTAGAGTTGGGTAGATCAATACATCAAGCGTCAGTTGCAACAACCGTATTGTACAGAAAAACCGGCGTTGAAGTGGGCGTTTGTAATCTTCAGGGCATTGATTTTCGTGTGTCATTCTTCAGCGAGTTGGCAGAGTTGGTGAATGAGCTAGTCACGTCGATTCCTTGTCATTAGATCAGTGTACGCTCTTGTAGATAATCACTTAGTTACGCAGAGTTTACGACATGACCCGTAGTCTGATGACTTTTCCCTGTGGATAATGAGGAACGCTTATAGCACACCATCCACTGTCTAGCCACACCTCTCGCCTCCACCTCAGATGTGGACGTGAACGGAAGGACATACAGGAGCCTACGCACCCACGCAAGCACGCCCGCCCGCCAGTAGATGAAACATGTCAAATTGTAGAATAGATATGATCGTGCACACACACATGCGTGCACAAACATAAACACACACGTGAACTTACACGCGCAGGGCGCACACGACACGCGCACGCGCGTGCACACATGCGCACAAAACACACGCGCTGGCGCTGGCGCGCACGTATGCATACACACTTGCTGACAAATAACTCTCTCTCTCTCTCTCTCTCTCTCTCTCTCTCTCTCTCTCTCTCTTTCAACTCACTTGCCCTCGTTCAGACACTCAAAATTACATTTGGTAATTATAATCTCTTACAGAGGCGCACGTGCACAGACTCACGCACACATACCTACACACACTTGCACACACCGTAAATTGCGGGCGCACACGCACGCACACACACACGCACACACACGCACACGCACACACACACACACACACACACACACACACTACATTTACAATCACACACACACACACGCACGCACACGTACTATTTCAATGTCCATCATGTTTCTTCTTGATTGTTAGTTTGGGGACAGATTTTTTTTTTCAAAGTGCGTATTTTCTTCTTTCCCTTTAAATAAAAGAAAGAAGACCAATATTATCATGACCTGCTGGAAACTCTCTCAAGACAAATACAGAAGCACATCAAGACAAACAAAGATAAAGACCAATATTATCATGAACTGCTGGAAATTATCTCTCAATACAACAGAACCACATCAAGGAAAAAAAAAGCCCCCCCCAAAAAAACAACAACAACAACAACAACAAAAAACACACACTCACACACACATAAAACTGGCGATGTTTTTTTTTTTTTCTCTCTGCAGTTGTGTATAGCCTTGATTGGGGGCTTTGATGTCAATTGGCGTGTCTAGAATTGTATAAAAGATCAAAGAACAATCATCACATGTGTTAATATTACACAAATATTTCCCCCCATTTTTGTGGACTAAGTCAAAGCCCGTCTGCGTCATTGCTTTCACAGTGTGCTTAGAAGGGCTCACTTGATGTCTTCATGACACTGATACCGAGATTTGTTTGTTGCAGGGCTCTATGAGATGATCTAGTGTCCAAAACTGATGCTATATGCCAGTGGTCTATTGCGGATTGAAGAATGGAAGGCACAGCTTTATTTACGGTTACACCACAGGACAGCTGTACACCGCTTGATCCGAAGGTACACAAAAGACAGAGCGACATTGCGAAGCTTTTATTCAGGCTACGCCAAGGGTCACAACTCTACCAACGTCGAGGCTACACAGCAGACGACACGTGTGCACTTTGTTCAAGTTTACATAGCAGAATTTACAACAGACGATAATTGTATGTATTTGGATTCAAGGCCACACTAGAGGACAACTGTGGCGCATCTTTTTGTTCTTTTTTTTTTTTTTTTTTTTTTTTGGGGGGGGGGGGGGGGGGGGGGGGGGGGGGGGGAAGTGTAAAATTCAGACTGTGGGATAAGTGTGCAGCGTTTACAAAAACAGGACATTTGTGCGCCATTTTCTTTGTTTTACACAGAGGACACTGTGCGCCACTTCCATGTGAAGCTCACATACAGCACAGGGTTACTGTGCAGCGCTTCAAAGTTACAAAACGGACAATCCTGCGCACTTAAAGGTACAGCAGAGGAGAACTATGCAACATTTCATTCAAGGCTACACAACAGAGAACACACATGTACCATTTTATTCAGGTTACATGGCAGAAGACTGCTGTTCACCATTTGTTCAAAGGTTTACATTGCAGAGAGCATCTGTGCACATTTTGTTTAAGATTTACGGTGGCAGAGGACACGTGCACCATTTTATAAGTTACACAACAGACAATACCTGTGCAGCATTTTTTCGTAGCGTGGTAGAAAACTGTGCACCGTTTTATTCCAAGTTACCTGGCAGAGGACAACTGTTGCATCATTTAATTCAAAGTTACGTGGCAGAGGACACACGTGCACCATTTCATATTCAATGTTACACAAAGAGAACACCTGAGCTCACATTTTCATGGTTACACATACACAAGACAACTGTGCACCATTTATTTCCGTGTTAACAACAGAGGACAGCCATGTTGTGTTTTATGTACAGGTAGGTTGTAGAGGACAATTGCACCAGTTTATAGAGGAATGTCCTACAGAGGACAAATGTGGACTGCTGTATTCACTATGGCTCTACAGAAAACTATGCACTGCTATATTCAATGTCACACAAGCGAGGCAGAAAACCATATACCATTTGATACAAGACTTCGCGGTAGAGGAAAACTTGTGCATTACTTTACGCAAAATTACGCCATAGAAACCCAGAAGAAAAAAAATTGAATACCGAAGATAGAAAATTAGACGTAAGAAAAAAATCGTTAACAAGGGGAGGGGGGGGGGGGGGGGGGGGGGGGGGGGGGGGGGGGGGGGCACGAGAAACATGTCAGTCCCTTTGAAGGGAAACACACACACACACACACACCACACACACACACACACACACACACACACACACACACACACACACACAAGACGTAAGTATTGCCTCCCGTGACTTTTGTTCCCCAGACCAAAATCATATCTACACACAATTCGCCTCTGCTCACTCATGGTTGAGTCAAGGCACGTGTGCAGACCCCCTCTACGCCTAACAAGAGCACAGTACCCTTACAGCAGTCCTATATAGAGCATAGAGAAACAGGGAAAGGGGCATTCTGGGCCAACTTCCGCCCTCACCCAGTTTCGGGCGAAAGTAACCCAGAATGCCCCTTTCCCTGTTCTCTGACAAGTAAGACTTCAATAACAAAAAAATAACGATTATCTACAAACAAACATACTGTGCAGGTTATCCGTTTTTAATACTAATTTACTAAACTTTTCAGAGAGTAGCGTAGGGGAAAGTAGCCAGGACTGAAACACGCCCATAGAGTAACGTAGGGAAAAGCAGCGTGACTGAACGCGCTTTATATACAATACGGTGTCTGTTCCTACGGCTCTCTTTTCAGTACTGTCAACTCTGTCAGGGCGGTGTAAGCTTTTAATTGCTAGTTGCTGGCCTACCTGCCCAGCACTCGGGGTGTTTATTTCACCAGTGCTGTGGTGGTGTAAGTTTGCGTATATGGCAATAGCAGACAGTGGGGATTTTAAGTTAAGAAAAAGTTTTTGAATCACAAATACTTTTTCAACAGCTTTATAGATTAAATTGTGTGGAAGACATGGAATCAGCTACAACTTTATATATAAACCACACACACACACACACACACATACACACTACACGCGCGCACGCACACATACACACAAACGCGCGCGCGCGCCGCACGCACGCACGCACACACACACCACACACACACACTCACACACAGGCCAAAAAATCATTACTGCCGCACCTCCTCTACCCTCTTCCCCCCTTCTCTTCACCCCCTCCTTCCTGCCTAACATGACATCAACCTTCCTACGCCAACACTCCCGCCTGGGGGCGCTGTTTCCCCAGCCCGGCCAATCAGCGAGTTAAGCGTAGCCTTCTGGCCGCTCACATGACTAGGTAACCCCACACATTCTTTCGCTGACAGTCGGACGAGCAGGACGGTTTACCTGTGCGGTGGTGTGTGTTATTTTAATAACCGGTTTACTGAAAACAGAATTGTGTATCTTAAAGGTTTGTTGGTTTAAGGAAATGAAAACGTTGAAGGCAATATTGTTGACAAAGACACAGCCAGTTTTAATACGTGTTTGGCTATCGATGAGATTGTTCCTTATCTAAAAAATGGCGCTGCATTGTTGAAAGTCGGCCGGCAAGCAAAACAAACCATCACGCGTTGATTGTTGGGAGCTGGCTTGAGACGCTAAAGCCATGTTTAAAAAAACATGGCGTTCATTTCTTAAGGCGGAGGTAAACACGACTGATTCGTATTTGAAACATTTTTGCTGTTACTCCCAAGTAAAAATGTTCTCAGTTTGTATCAGACTTGATTGATTGTTAACTACAGATTCAGTGTTCATGGGGCAAGCTGATCTGTGTATTAAGATGTGTATACTTTTCTACTTTTCTAATTCTACCAGTTCATCTGCCTTTAAGTGTGCCCTTATGCAACTGAATGGCGATTTTTCGAATGTTCTGGCAAAAACTAGATAGGGCTAGGCAGACCTTAGTACATCTACCAGTATGGAGGGAGTAGTGTGTGGCCAGCACTATCTTCATATAAATGCTCCAAATATACAATGACGGATGTACTACTACTGGCGATTAGAGCCGCCATAAAAGCTCGGCTACAGCAGTAATTGCTGTAACTCTGCCAATTTTCAAGCCTGGTTGAGAAAAGAGGAGCACAGCAAACTAGGCTAAGTGATAAGTTTTATATTTTTGACATAAAATCCGCACACTTATTCTGACTAATTTCTAACCTACAAAAACTATGTGTAACAGATAGGCTGACACGAGGCCGAAACCTAATCGCTTAATTTACGGCTAGCGAGACGCACGACCTTGTTCACACAGCGCACGGCAAGCGACCAAAAAATCAATAAAGCGGGAGACTGGGCTTGCCAGGTGAGGGGTGGGGGTGGGGGGGTGTATTCATTTCAGGTTGACAGCGCGCCAGGTGTCGTTAGCGAATGTTCTAGACTGTTACGTGTCACTCCCACTTTGTGGCCGCCACGTTAGCAAGACTGGGTTGTATTGTCATTGAAGGTGTGTGGTGTAGTGAGAAGATTCAGTGACAGGTGTACTACCTTGTAGTTCAGAAAACTTCTCCCTTGTGGTGTTTGTGAAACAACGGCAAAGCAGACGACACGGAACACGACTCGGGCCGGAGATTCGGAAGTAGTTGAAACCCGCACGCTGTTAGGCTGTATACGGCAGCCATCTTGCTGCTCTGACGTGGTTCTAAATATAGTAACGATCATGCATGATCGGTAGCCATCTTGTGCTCTGACGTGGTTCTAAATATAACAAAACTAGGCCAATCGGCAGAGTTTGCCGATTGACCCACAAAGCCCCTCTTACTCCGCCTGCACACGTCACAGCCGCATGATTGGCAGCCATCTTGCTGCTCTGACGTGGTTCTAAATATAGTAACGATCATGCATGATCGGTAGCCATCTTGCTAACCTACAACTTGCTGCTCTGCGTACGCGTAACCGCCGCATGATCGGCAGCCATCTTGCTGCTCTGACGTGGTTCTAAATATAGTAACGATCATGCATGATCGGTAGCATCTTGCCAACCTACCCTGGACAAACATTTCTTCTGAAAACCTGCTTCAACGCCCTGCACTTCACTTTTCCTACAGCACTGTCCTGTCTATTGTGTGTTTGTTTGTTGTTTGTTTGTTGTTTGTTTGTGTTTGTGTGTGTGTGTGTGTTTTGTCCTACCCCCACGCACGCACGCCCCCCCCCCACCCCACCCCACGCACGCACGCCCCCCCCCCCACCCACGCACGCACGTCCCCCCACCACCCACCCCACGCACGCACGTCCCCCACCCCCACCCCACGCACGCACGTCCCCCCACCCCACCCACGCACGCACGTCCCCCACCCCCGCCCCACGCACGCACGTCCTCCCACCACCCCCTGTGTACACCACACACACTCCTACCCCCAAGTTGCCCCAAGTTCTTAATTAAGTTTTTAATTAAGTTACCAAGTTCTTAATTTAAGTTTTTAATTAAGTTACTTCAAGTTCCTAATCAGTTCTTGATCAAGTAACTTCTAAGTTCTTGATCAGTTTTTAAAAGCCCGCCACAAAAAAAGGGGTTTTTTTTTTTTTTTGGTTTTTTTTTGTAATTTTTCTGTTTTTTTTTTTTTTTTATTTTTTGGGGGCAATTTTTTTTTTTTTTTTTTTTTTTTTTTTTGGGTTTTTTTTTTTGTTTTTAAAATTTTTTTTTAAAATTTTTTTTCCCTTTTTTTTTTTTTTTTTTTTTTTTTTTAAAAAAAGTTTTTAAAAAAAAAAAAAAAAAAAAAAAAAATTTTTTTTTTTTTTTTTTTTTTTTTTTTTTTTTATTAAACCCCCGGCTAAAAATTTAATAAAAGCAAAAATTTTTAAAATACCCATTTTAAATTTATTAACAATACCCGTTTTTTTATTAAAACCCCCGTCCCTCCCCCCAAAAGTTCCTTAAAAAGGCTCAGATTTTTAGAATGAAGAGATTTTTTTTGTTGGGGTTAGAAAGATAAGGGGGGAAATTGAGGGTTACCCAATGGTTTGGGGTGGAGGGAAGGGGAAGGGAAAAAGGGGGGGGAAAGGTTTTTGGGGGGTTTTAAAAGGAATTTAAAAAACCCCTTTTACCCAAGGTTTACCCCAAAAAAAAGGAACATTCGAATTTTTTATTCAAGGGAAGGCCAAAAGGGTAAAATCCCCCGGGGGCTCAAAGCAAAAATTTTCATTTTTTTCTTTTAATAGCAGAATTTTCAAAAAGATTTTTTTAAAATTTGGGGTTCGCCCCCTAGGGGGAAAAAACCCCCCGTGGCTTTCCATTTTTTTTTTTTTTTTTTTTTTTTTTTTTGGGGGGGGGGGGGGGGGGGGGGGGGGGGGAAAAAAAGGGAAAGTGGGGGTTTCAAAAAAAAAACTTTGTGCCCTTTTTTTTTTTTTACCCGGGAAAAGGGCCCCACCCGGAACCCAACAAACACCGGGAAGCAGGAAAAAAAACGGGAAAGCCCCAAAAAGCAACGGGGAAGGGGGGGAAACTTGCCATTTAATTAAAAGGCGTCAAAAACAGGGGCAATTCCATTTTAATTTCAAGGTTTTGCGGGTTTTTTTTGTTTTTTCTTTTTTTTTTTTTAAACTTTGGGGGGGAAGCTTGGGGGACCATTTTGTTTTTTTTTTCGGAAAAGGAAGGGAAGGACCCCAATTTTTTTTTTAAAACCAAAAATTATTAAATTTTTTCCAAACCGGGGAAAAAACCCCTTGTGGCCACCTTTTTTTCCAATTTTGGAAAAAAAGGACAACTTTTTGACCATTTTTTAAAATTTTTTGGGGCAAAACCGGGGTTTTTTTTTTTTTTTAAAAACAGGGGGCCCACCTGGGGGTTTTTTTTTAGGGTTCCCACAAAGGGGGAAATTTTTTTTTTGAATTTTTTTAATTTTTTTTTTAAACGAGGGGGGGCCTGTTGTGTTAACCGGGAGGATTAGAGGCCAATTTTGGCCCCATTTTTTATAGAGGAATTTTTCCTAACCAAAAGGGACAAATGGGGAAACTGCTGTTTCACTTTTGGGGGCTCTACAAAAAAAAAAAAAAACTTTTGCACGCAAATTTTAAAATTTGCCCAAAACAAAAAGGGGCGGGGAGAAAAAAACCCTTTATACCATTTGATCCCAGCTTCCCCGGAAAGAGGGAAAACTTGTGCATTACTTTAGGGAAAAAAATTTACGCCAAAAGAAACCCAAAAAAAAAGCCAAAAAAATTTAAAAAGGAAAAAAATTTAACGGGGGGGGGGGGGGGGGGGGGGGGTTAAGGGGGGGGGGGGGGGAAGGGGGGGGGGTTTGGGGGGGGGGGGGGGGGGGGGGGGGCACGGGAAACTTGTCAGTCCCTTTGGGGGAAGGGGAAGGAAAACACACACACCCCACCACACACACACACACACAAAACAAACAAACACAACACACACACACCCCACAAGACGTAAGTATTGCCTCCCGTGACTTTTTTTCCCCCCAGACCAAAATCATATCTACACACAATTGGGCCTTTTGCTCCCCTCAGGGTTGGGGAAAAGGCCCGTTGCAGACCCCCCTTACCTAAAAAGGCCCCAGTCCCCCTTAAACAGCGCCTATATAGAGAAATAAAAACGGGGAAAAGGGGCTTTTGGGGAAATTTTTTTTTTCCCCCCCTCACCCGGGGTTTGGGGGCGAAAGAAACCCGGGAATGCCCCTTTCCCTTTTCCTGACAAGAAGATTTCAATAACAAAAAAAAAAATTTTAATCTACAAAAAAAACATTACTGTTTGGGGTTTTATCCGTTTTTAATACTAATTTACAAAACCCTTTTCAGAGAGTAGCGTGGGGGGAAAGTAGCCGGGAAAGAAAAACCCCCCATAGAGAAACCTGGGGGGAAAAGCCCTTTGGACTGAAGCGCTTTATATACAACAGTGTCTTTTCCTTTGGCTCTTTTTTCCCTACTGTCAACTTTTGCGGGGGGGTTTTGTAAGCTTTTAATTGCTATTGCGGGCCTCCCTGCCCACACTCGGGGTGTTTATTTCACCCAGTCCCGGGTGGGGGGGTTTTAATTTTGCTTTATGGCAAACAGACAGGGGGGATTTTAAGTTAGAAAAATTTTTTAAAACCCCAAATACTTTTTAAAACAGTTTTTATAGTTTAAAATTTTGTGTGGAAGACTTTGGAATCAGCTACAACTTTTTATATAAAAACCCACACACACACACACACAAACCCACACATACAGGCCCCGCACGAAAACACATACACAAAAAACGCGCGCGCGCCCCGGCACCCCACGCACGCAAAACACACACCCCACACACACACTCAAAACCACAGGCCAAAAAATAAATTACTCCCGCCCCTCCTCTACCCCTCTTCCCCCCTTCTCTTAAACCCCCCCCCTTCCTGCCTAACGGGAAAATAAACCCTTCCTACCCCAAACCCACCCCCGCCGGGGGGCGTTTGTTCCCCACCCCGGCCAATCAGCGATTTTAAGCGAACCCTTCTGGCCGCTCACATGACTGGGTAACCCCCACAATTCTTCGCTGACAGTCGGACGAGCGGGGAGGGTTTACCTGTGGGGTGGGGTGTTATTTTAAAAACCCGGTTTACTGAAAACAGAATTGTTTTTTTAAAAGGTTTTGGGTTTTTTTAAGGAAATAAAAAAAACGTTAAAGGAAATATTGTTGAAAAAGGACACAGCCGGGTTTTAAAAATTCGTGTTTGGCATCGATAATTTTTTCCTTATCAAAAAAAGGCTGCATTTTTGAAATTTCCCGGAAGCAAAAAAAACCCACCCACGCTTGATTTTTGGGGGAGCTGGCTTGAGCGCAAAAGCCATTTTTAAAAAAAACATGGGGTTCTTTTTTAAAGGCGGAGGAAAAACAGGGACTGTTTTCGTTTTTGGGAAACATTTTTGCTTTTATTTCCCAAGTAAAAATGTTCTCATTTTGTTCAGACTTGATTGTTTTTAACTACAGTTTCAGTTTTCCCGGGGGAAAAGCTGACTGTTTTTTAAAAAAGTTATACTTTTTTTACTTTTTTTAATTCAAACCATTTAATCTGCCTTTAAGTGTCCCCTTATGCAACTAAAATGGCTTTTTTTCGAATTTTTCTGGCAAAACTAGATGGGGCTGGGGAGACCTTAGTAAATCTACCATTTAAGGAGGGAGTAGTTTTGGGGCCCAAAAATTTTCTTTTTTAAAAATGCTCCAAATTTTACAATGACGGTGTACTACTACGGGCGATTAAGGCCGCCAAAAAAAGTGGCTACACCCGAAATTGCTGTAACTCGGGCCAATTTTCAAGCCCTGGTGAGAAAAGGGGAGCAAGAAAACTGGGTTTAAGTGATAATTTTTTATATTTTTGACAAAAAATCCGCACACTTATTTGACTAATTTCTAACCTAAAAAAACAAAAGTGTAACAATGGGCTGACACAGGCCAAACCAAAATCGTTTAAATTTTTGGGAATTGCGAGACCACGACCTTTTTCACACGCGCACGGCAAGCGACCAAAAAATCAATAAAGCGGGAACTGGGCTTGCCGGGGAAAAGGGGGGGGGGTGGGGGGGTGTTTTTCATTTGGGTTTGACAGCGCCCCCGGTGTCGTTAGGAAGGGTTCTAGACTGTTACGTGCACTCCCATTTTGGGGGCCCCGCCACTTTAGCAAGACGGGGTTTGTTTTGTATTAAAGGGTGTGGTGTAGTGAGAAAAATTCATTTGACAGGTTTTACTACCTTGTATTTCAAAAAAACTTCTCCCTTGTGGTTTTTTGTGAAACAACGGCAAAGCGACAAAACGGAACACGACTGGGGGGAGATTGGGAAGTAGTTAAAACCCCCGCACGCTGTTGGGGGCTTATAGGGCACCCCATCTTGTGCTTGACGGGGTTCTAAATATAGTAACATCATGCATGTCGGTACCATCTTGTGCTCGGGACGTGGTTCAAAATATAACAAAAACTAGGCCAATCGGCAGATTTTTGCCGTTGACCCAAAAAGCCCCTCTTCTCCCCTGCACACGCCAGCCGCATGATTGGCAGCCATCTTTTTTTCTCTGACGTGTTCAAATATATTTAACGATCATGCATAAATTCGGTAGCCACTTGCTAACCACAACTTCTGCTTGCGTACGCGAAACCGCCGCTTGAGGGGGGCAGCCATTTTTGCTGCTCGGGGACGTGGTTCTAAATAAAAGAAAAGTTTCAGCTTGATCGGTAGCCCTCTTCCCAAACCTCCCCGGGCCAAACATTTTTTTTAAAAAACCCTTTAAAACCCCTGCATTTTCTTTTTTCCCTAAAAGCACTGCCCTGTCTATTGTGTTTTTTTGTTTTTTGTTTGTTTGGGGGGTTTTTTTTTGTGTTTGGGTGGGGGTTTTTTGGGTCCTACCCCCACGCAGCACGCCCCCCCCCCCCCCCAAACCCCAAACCACCCCAACCCCCCCCCCCCCACCCCCACCCCACGCACGCACGTCCCCCACCCCCACCCCCCCAAACGCACGTCCCCCCCCCCCCACCCCACGCACCACGTCCCCCCACCCCCACCCCACGAAACGCACGTCCCCCCACCCCCGCCCCACGAAAACCGCACGTCCCCCCCCCCCCCTTTGTGAAAACCCCAAACATAAAAACCCCAATTGGCCCCAAGTTCTTAATTAATTTTTTAAATTTAAATTTCCCCCAAGTTTTTTAATTAATTTTTAATTAAGTTACTTCAATTCCTAATAATTTCCCTTGATCAAGTAATTTCTAAGTTCTTGATGGGGGTTTTTAAATAATTTTCTTGATTTGGGGTCACCCAAAAGTAAAAACCAAATTTTCTTTATTAAAGTTCTTATAATTATCAAAAAAATAAAATTCTATTTTTTTAAAATTTTTAAATAGAGAGGGTCTCAAATATACACACACGCCTCAAAAAAGGGTTCATCTTTGAGGATGTTTTGGCTAAAGCGTTCTCTCCTTAGTTCTTAGGAAGGTTTTAAACATCCGAAAAACCCGAAATTGATTAAAATTTCGGGGTCTATGGAAAGGGTCTTTTATAGTCCGGGTTTTATTTATTGATTTCATCTTTTTAAAATAGCCCCTTTCTATTTTTTTTAAAAAAAAATTTAAAATATTATTTCCATTTGGAAATGGATAAAAAATGATGTTTTATTTTGGGGGGTTTTGGCGTGCGGTTGTCTTTCTCTGTATTTAAGGTTCGTTTTTGGGGGGGTTTGGGGGTTTTTGGGTTTCGGGCTCCCATTCTTTATAAAATTTATAACCGTAAAAAAACCGCCCCCAACAGCAGCAAGGGGCCCCAAAAAGGGCATAATTTTTAATTCAATTTTTCCATGAAACTTTGGGCCCTTGTTCACAGGGATTTTTTTTATAGCGGGCATTAAATCAATTTTTTTCTGGCGTTGGCGGCATTATTTTTTCCATTTGAGTCATATTCGTAACTTTAAATTTTTTTTTTGTCTGTTCCACTCTGCAAATTTTTTTTCCTGCTTAAAACACGCCCGGGGTTTTTTAAGGGTCTCCCCCCCTGATTCACGTTTTCGGGCGATTTTCTGGTTGGTTTTTACTTTCTCCACCTGATTCAGTGTTTTCTGGTTTGCTGTTTTTTCCGTCGTTTTTTTTAAAGGGGAAATAAAACATATGTTTAAAAAAGTTTTTAAAACCCCCATGATTAAGGGGCGATAACAATTTTTTCCAAATCTGTTTTTATAAATCCATCCTAGAGACTCAAATAAACTTTGTTTTTAAAACTGGATCGGGTTTTAAATCATAGGGTAAGATCTTTTTTCAGTTTTAAAATGGGGCAAATTACTGACAATTTAGTGTAAAAACTAAAAACCGTTTCCCCCACATTTTTTAAACCTTTCTAGACCCCAGCGCGCTTCAAAATGTTTTGATATTTTAAAAATGTCTTTTTGGCGACATCTGTTGAATCTGTTAAAATGCTGAATTCATTTCCCGAGGAACTGTTTTTTTTTTTTTTCCCACTTTGGGGGGCCAAAGAAACACCCTTTTTCCTTTTTTGGGGCCCAAAATAGTTGGCCATCAACTTGGTCATTCATAAGTTAAAGGAAAGGGTTTTGGGTTTGAAAGCTGAAAGGGTTCTTTCGTTTTCCATTTTTTTTAATTAAATTTTTAAAATTTAAATTTTATTTTAAAAAAAATGAGCACCCAAAAAAACTGTTGCAAACCCTTGTATACCAAATTCTGCTTTTTATTGGAGGTCAAAGTTTTGGATCTCAATGCTTGGTAAAAAAGCTTTTAAAGGAATTAAACCAGCAATTTTGGGCAAACTAGCTTTGGGGATTCACCCAAAGCTGATTGCTATCATTGCAGCTTCGGTTTCCCCCAAAAGTTTTTCCCTAGTTAAGAAAGGGAAATTAATTTTCCAGACAATAAAATATGAAAGGGAAAAAAATACATTTAAAAAATTTGGCTTCCCTGCAATAATGAAAAGGCGGCGGTGGTGAATGCCTTGCTTTAGGGGAAAAGTAATTTCCCCTTTTAGTAAACTGGGGGATGACGGCGGGGGAAAAAAAAGACTTAACAAAGCTAGGGGGGGGAACTACACTGCACAAACCCTATGAAAAAGCAGAGACTTGAGCAGTTAGTTTTTTATTAAGGGACACCCTAAAAAGAACAGGGGCATGCAGCTTACACATTTAAAATGTTGGACCAACCCAATAAAAAATTTTAAATTATTTAACAGGCCAAACCCCGGTCCAGACATTGCCCCCCCCCAAAAATTTTCAGTGCTTTTAAACCATCAGAAAAACAAAAGATGCAAAAAATTCGCTTTTATTGCCCTTGGGTTTTGGGGCCCCGTTGTGTTTTTTGGGTTTGCACATAAAAAGGGCTGTGTAAAAAATGAAAAAAACTATTTTTTCGCCAAAAGGATATTGGAAGGGTATCACAGAAATTTACAAAAGCAAAGCCAAGCGGCGGGTTGTCGTAAAACAAACAGAAAAGGGAAGGGTTATCTAAAAAAGCGATTTGGAAAATTTTATTTACCTGCCCCAGACAAATACAGGGGACCGCATTTTGTAAATTTAAAAATAGGAACAAACCCCATCAAATCCCCTTTATTTTTTCCCTCTGATAGGAATTAGACGAAAAAAGATTTAAGTCGAAACTCACGTTTTTGACATAGCTTCAAGGTACAAAGATCAAAACCATTAACACAAAAGGGGTCTTTGCTGTTGCTGTCGCTATACAACGATAACCCGAGGTCCACTAATTTTACCCTCGCATGTTTTCCAAGTCGATGGGAAAAAAATTTAAAGGTAAAAGTAAAATCAATTATTTTTAAAAACACAGAGTTACTATTAAAGAGGAAATTGGGATTTTCACAGATCAAAAGGTTTAGGGGAAAATTTTAAAACAAACATTTAGCCAAAAGACTTTTTCCCCTTCCAGTACAAAGAGAGCTGATTAAAACAATTCTGCAACACAGAAGGGGTTAAAATACTCCCCCTCTTTTTAAAAGCAAATGAATAATAAAGTTTTAAAGGGCAAAAGGGCCGTAAAAAGGCAATCAAAAAAAACCCAATAAATTTGCTGAAGGAGATCTTCTTTCCAGCAAACTTTTACCTTGGATTGAAATTTAAGGTACCTTTATTTACCGGGGAAGGGGAAAGGGGGACACCGCATCAGGGCAACAGATCCAGTTTGGGGGTGTTGCCCCATATGAAATAAAAAAGAATTGTTAAAAATGAACCCCGGCCCGTGTTTTAAATTTACGAGAAACTGACACAAAAAAACAACCAGCTCCTCAAAATCTTTTGTGAAAGAAGAACTCCCAATAACCCACCAGACACAGCCCCGCTTTAATTAATTTACAAAAACCCTTTTTTTGGGTTTTTTAAAAGGGAAAAGGCCAAAAGGGAAACGCGACAAACCCAAAAATGGTAAAGGAAGAGCCTTGAAAATGATAGGGGAACCAAATTTCAGACGTTTTTTAATGCTATTAAGGGAAACTTTTTCGGGGAATTAAATCAAGGGCATGCTAAATCATCCAATCACCTACAACTAAAAACCCCCAAAAAAGGGGGAAAAAGAAAAATCTTGAAATAAAAAAAAAAATTGGGAACTCTTTTCAAGCAAACATGAGAAAAGATTTAAATAAATTGGTAAGCTATGTTTGGGATCTTTAATAAAATTGAGGGAAAATTTAAAAACCCCGGTTTATCCCGGCCCTCCAGGCCCGATTGCATTGAAAATTTCGGGTTTAACAAACACCCTTTTTGGTTTGTTCTATCTAACAAATTCTTTAAAAAAACCCGTTGTGTTGACCCTCATGTAAAATTAATCCCCTTTTTACTTTGCTGATAAAAAATCTTATTCCCCAAACAATGTTTTTGTATTTGTCATGCATATTTTTTGACTGCAAAACCCGCGGGCGAGATATTCCTTTTGCTTTCTTAATGTTTTTCTCCGGGGCTCGAAATAGTACTTTTTTCGTTTTTAAACCCCCCACATATTCCTTGATCACCTTTCCAGAAAAATTCTTTCCTTATTTTTCCCTAAAACCTTCTTGTTAGAAATTTTAAATTTGTAAAGGCGAATCTTTGGGGTTAATGGGGATGGTCGTACCCCCCCCGCTGCCCTTTACTACTTGGGTTTTTCCAGTCTTTTTAGATGTCTTCAGTATGAATATCTATAAAAAAACTTCTGAATCTTTTTTAAAGTACTTGGACTCTGGATACGAGGGCTTAAAGTAGTCAAAAAGAAATTTAAAACATCAAAAGCTTTGAAAATTTCCCTAAAACGTAAACCAAATAAAAAACGGGTTTTGGGTCTAATTTGACTTTTTTTTTTTTTCATCATTATCCCAAAAAAAGCTGATCAAAAAATTTTCTGAAGTCCTGATTTTTAGGTTTTAAAGTCAGTTTAAATTGTTTTAAATTCTCTCTGGTGACCAATCTAAACATTTTTGGTTTGTGGGGATTTTCCTTTAGTCTTTCCAAACAGCTTTTTTCATCGTTTTGAAAAAGTCTTTTTCAAAAGCATCGTGGTTTTATTCTAAGATCAGGTTCTTCATGATGTATGGTTTCATAAACCCTTTTTTAAATCAAAACAATTATGCGTTTAACAGCTGTTAATTTTAAAACCCAGGCTTAAAAAAAAATTGCGGGAAGTCTGTAAGGGCGACAAAATTTTTTTTTGCCACGAAGTTGGGCCCACAAGTTTAGGGGGGCTCTTTTGGATCCATTTTTTAGGTTTTTTGGTGCAAATTGGATAGTCATTAGGGCGGGGTAAATGGAGTTCCTGAGGATTTTTTCAATCAACTTCTAAATAAACCCACGTGTTGATCGGGGCTTTTTAAACTCCCCAACCATTTAATGCCTTTTGAATATTTTTTGGGATCGCCCCCCCTGTGTACTTTTAAAAAGGGTTACTTTAAGGGAAGTGTTTGGGCGCCTTTGGCCCATCCATACAATTGTTTCATTTTAAATACATGGGGATAGTTAGACCTTTTACTCGGATAATAGTCGCCCCAAGTATTTGTTGTTTGTTTTACAGAAAATAAACGACGCCATAAATAATTCCTCCACGCAATCCTTTTTTAATCATCTGAATCATTGGTAATCGACAATAAATCAATTTGTACTCAGTAAACTTTAAGAAAAAATCCCAGCTCATCCCCGGGGGCAGAAATTTAATGGGCAGGGATCCAAACTGAAAAGTTTTTAAGCAGGTCTTCCTTAAAAAATTTAAAAACGTCCCCCAACAAACATAATCCCGCCTTTAAAAAAGGGGTCATGATAGCCCCCCCGTTTTAAAAATTTTAAAATTTTGCCCTGCCTTTTTGGTTGAAAAAAGGGGTATCAGAATCGCTGATGGGCCTTTCCTCTAAGACTAGAAAAAACCGGGCCCTTTTTTGGGGGAAGTGTATCTTCGTCAAAAACCTTTTTCCCAAATGTTTAAGTACTCATAAGGATAAAGCCCTTTTTAACAAAAGTTTAGTCAAAATATTTTTTTCCGTTTTGGGCGGCCCTTTTAAAGGGAAAACCCGGGCCCCTAAAGACCCACCCTGTGTTTCATAGGTCAAAAAAACATGTTAAATTTGATTAAAAACACCCTTACTTTTTTGATGACTGTGGCAAATTCTGCTACCCTGAAAAGGGTTGGTTTCGCTTGCAAATAAGTTGAGAGTCGTAACCTCGCAAATTAAGAAAAAAAGATTTGGCAGCTTTTCCCTGTCTTTGGGGTTTAAACTTTAGTTGAAAAATTGCATTTTTTTGTGCGCGCCCTCTGAATTTCCGCAAAAGTGATCAAAGGGCCTTTACTGTTGGTTTTTGTGTTGAAGGCCTAAACCGCCAAAACCCAAAAATGCGGGGTGATTTATTTCTGTTTTTGGCTTCAGGGGCCAAAATGATTTCAGATAAGTTTAGATTATTAGAACAGGCTTTACGCACTTGCTGCATGCGTTTTTAAAAATGTTTCTGCAGCATCTGGTCCTCTATATTAAATTTTGGGGGTTTAAAAAACGCCATCCCACCTGACAAACAATGAAGGGAAAAGAAAAAAATCTGATGATTACTCTTAAGACTGTTTTTTTGAAGTTTTTTGTGGCGCTGGGGCCCCTTTATAAGGAACAATGAGTGATTCAAAGTCCCGCGTAAACAAAATATGGAGAATTTTTGCAGTTTTTTTTAGTTCTTAAAATCACTTTAGATAGGGGGGGGGCGTTTTTAGTTCTGTAAATTTCAGTTTTAAGAACCTTTTTTCAAAGTTTTATATGTTCACTCGCGTTGCAAGATGGGAAATTTTTAAAAAATTTTCTGCAGAATTTTTTGTTTGCATGTTTTTTTTGTAGGGATAATCAATTTAAACTACCCTTGGCGTTTCAAAGTGTAATGGGGGAGCCCCCCCTGGTGAAAACATTAGTAAATAATAACTTTTTTTGTCTGGGTTTGGGCCCCATTGTTTGGGGGCTGTTTTTGGACCTTTAAAATTTGGGGGCCAAATTTGTTTCCTTTATTTTCCCCGTGTATCATTAAAACAGTTATTGGGGTTTTTTTGTTTTTTTCAAAATGATCAATTTGGTTACACTAACAAGGGAAAAGGTTTTTCCAATTTAAGTTAAGAAACCCTTTGGGGTATTTCCCATTGTTAGTCACTCTCTTTTGCGTGTTCGCGGCATGTTCAGCCTTTCAAGAACCCCCACAGAAAAAATTTGTTGTCTGAAAATTTTTTTTGTTTTAAAAATGCTCTCTTTAAAAAAACCCAAATCCCCAGGGTAGGGAAAAAAAAGCCTTGCCTACAAACGGCGCATACTTTGCCCTTTTTTTTTTTAATCTCTAAGACTTCGCCCTTGACCACCCAGAGCCCCCTCATTTTAGCTTGTTTAAACGGGACGTCAAACTGTGTAAGCAATTTTGTCCCCGCCCAAACCCGGGGGGTTTTAAGTCATTAGAGGAAAGAATAGTCTGTTGTTTAGTCCGGGACCCAGACTTCAGATTTTCTTCATTTTTTTTTTACATAGTCGATTAAAACAGCTAACATTACTTTTAAATGGGGGTCTATGTTAGTTTTTTTGGAAATTGAGAAATTCATGAAAAACATTTCCTGTACGTTTTTTTGGGTCAATGACTTTTAAATCAATTTTTTTCAGTGTCTTTATAAACCCCTCTCTCTCGAGCATTCCTTTTAAAAAATTTTTGGGCTTTTTCCTTCATTTATCTTTTTGCCATGCTGGGCCCTTTTTTTTCTAAGCCAAAATAAATTTTTTTTTAAAATTAAAAAAAAAAAACTTTTTTTAAACCCCCCGAAACCCATATCAAAGGGCTTTTTGCGCTTGGACTCAAAACTAAAATATAAACACCCCTTTGGGGGTTGGGGAAAGTGAAAACTGTTTTTTTCAGAGTTTTTAAAGTCTCGTTTACTTTTTTTAAAACATTCCTTTTTTATTGCCGGCCCTCTGGCTGTTGAGGAAAAAAATTGCCCTCCCCCTTTTTTTGAAATCAAACTTTTTTCCCTTTTTTAGTCATCCCCAAAAACGGCCTGTAAACGTTTTAAAATTTTCATCCGGAAAGTTTTTATCAACAAGCGCTTTATTTATTTTCATTTTTAAAAGGAAAAATAAATTTAGCCGTTTTTTTAGTTAACCCTAGCTGTTGTTTTGGAGTTTAGTTTTTATTTTTCCGGGACTTACAGCTAAGGGAAAAACCCGGGCCCAGACTAAAAAACAAACCTCCCAGGGGGTTAAAACTGCGGGTTTCGCCTTGCCCTTGCTAAAGACCAAAAACTCGTTCCTGGGATAGGAAACACTTTTAGTCGTTTCCCCAGTATTAACTAAGTAACAGCTTAAAGGGAGCAGAATAAACCCCGTTTGGTTTTGCTTATTTTTTAAGGTCTTTCTCTAGTTTTTTTTTGCATTTGTGTAATGTTGGTTAAAACTGAAGGGTTTTTTTGTTAGGGGGTTTTACTTTCTCTTTCCCCTTGGCGGCGCTGGGGGCACATTTGGATAATGTTTAAAAAGGCCCTGCTTTTTTTTAAAATAAAAAAAATTTAGTTTTTTTATCTTTTAATCTTTATTTCAATATTCAAGGGTGGCATCATATATTAAAAAAAAATGTACATTTAAACGGGTTTTTTCCGGGTTCTTTTTCTTTATTTAAAAATTTAAGTTTATTTGTCTCCCCACGTTTTTTCCCCCCTTCCATGTAAATGATTTTTTCCTCCGTTGACCCTTTGGTCCCAAACCTTTAAAACCCTATTTTGTTGTTAAATAATCAACAAGTTTACACTGTGAAGGGGCAGACTTTAGGGCCCCAAGGTTTTAATGTTTTGGGAAATTTACACCTCCCCCTCCAAACAGTTTTTTTATTTTTATCAAAAAAAGAAAAAGGTTTTTTAAACCTGCTAGCATAGATTTGGGGTTTGGACTGCCCCCAATCGAACATTGTACTTTAGTTATTTTTTGGATTAAAAAAATTTTCACTTCCTTTTTTTGAATGGTTTTTTCCCTCTTCCACAGCAATTTAAAAAACCTTTAAGCGATTTTTGCGAGACGCTAAAACTAAAATTCCATTAAGGGGTTTTCCCTGCTTTTAAAGGGTATGGGGAAAGTTTAATCACTCTTCGTAATATTTTGCTAATTTTTATGATATTGTTTTTCAATCCCGCCTTGCTAAATTTGGGTTGCTAACAACGTCAAAAATCAACGAGATGTTTAGAAATGCTGTACTTTGCTTCGGTGCTATGATTTTTTTAACCCGTTTTAAACCCTTAAAATTGTTCATATGACAATCGTCTTTTTAAAGTCCTTGAAAGTATGGGCATGCGCCTTTTAAAAAACCCAAAAACTAAGGGAATGGAAAAAACGGTTTTTCCAAACCCCAAAATTTACGCCACAAACTTTTTGCCGTCTTTATATTTTCGGCACCTATTTTTATTTTTAGTGCTTCTTCATTTTTATTCCTTGAAACGCAAATCAGCCCTTTCAGTCCCGGTTGCCCCTAGATCTGAATAGGGTTTAAAAAAATGTCTGCAAATTTTGGGAAAAAAAATTTTTCTTGCCCCTCAAGTTTTATAGAAAATTTTCCTTTTAAAGAAAGCCCTTTCCCGAAATTTTGAAAAACGTCCCCGTTGGGTTGTTGTTGAAGCGGGGCGCTTTTTTTGAAAATAAACGCGAGGGCCTGGGACAATTTACATTTATTTGCTCCTAGGTTGGGGAAAATTTGGGGCAGTAAAAATTTGACTGCATCAAAGAGAGGATTATTTTTGGGGAAAAGGTTTAAAAGTCCCTTTTTTTCCCTTCAAGGGCCCAAAGGGTTTTTTAGTTTTCTAAAGGGGGTCAAGAACGAGGGCCCTGTGCTTGTGACTTTTTTTATAAACAAAAAAAAAAATTAATTTAAATTTTTTAAAACCATGGCGGCATTGAAGAGCAGAAATTTTGATGTTTTTGATCTTGGAGACGACAAAGAGTGAAATGATTCCCTTTTAAAACAGCAAACGCTCAAAGCTTTTCAATGCGGGGAAAGAATTAACAGAAAGTAAAGGTTTAAAACATTTAAAAGAAAGTTTAGGGGCCCAAAAACCCCCCCCGGGAAAAAAAGACCCCCAAAAAGGGTTTTGAAATTTAAAAAATGATCATTTGTCTGAAAAACGATCAAGGGCAACTTTTTTCGGCCCTTTCAAAAAAAACCCACCCATCAAAATTTTTACCAAGAGGCAATTTTTACAAAGACTCATGTGAAAGATCAAAAAAACGCCTTGGGCTTGTTTTGGGCCGGGGAAAAAAAGGGGGGGGGGCGTTTCTAAAATTCCAAAAAACACTGCAGGAACCCAAAAAGCTAGCCCCAAAACCAAAACCCTTTAACTTAAGAATTAAATCAATTTGGGAGATTTAATAATAAATGCAATAGAAGCAGAAACCAAATTTTTTAGAAGAAAACATTAAATTTAAAAACTATACAGACTCCCCGTGCCCAAGCGAGAAAAAGCGGCCCTTGAAACAAGGGGTTTTAAAACCATTTAAGGGGAATTAACAAACCAAATTTGCAAAACTAGGTGAACTAATAGCATATAAAAAAAGAAAAAGGAAAAAAATCGTTGAGGCTGATGGGGGCCAACTTAGGGGCCCGAATTAAAAAAAAAGGGAAAAACCCAAAACTTAAAAAAATCTTTGGGGAAAAAAAGAGAAACAAAACCCCAAAACTAGAAGCGCTGCACTAACCGAGACCAAAACGAACTCCAAATGAATTAGAATAAGAAAAACTATCCAAAAAATTTTTTATGAAAACACGAACTACAAAACGAATCGAACACTGTTTTTAAGGCAAGGACAAATTAGCAACGTTTAAACGGCCCCCTTTGGATTTGCAATAAGTACAATGGTGTTGGCTAATTTCAGGCGGGGGGTGGGGCCCAAAAATTTTAGTACCTCCACCCCCCATCGCCCCCGCCTGAAAAAACATGGGAAAAAAAAAAGCCCTTTATCAACTTGCAAGTTTATTTAAAAAAATTAGGATGGTAAAGCCGGGGGACGCTTTAACCCCGGAATATTAGGGATATTTTTCAGCTGGGTTTTGTCTAAATGCAAGCAAAATAGTTTGGGTTTAAAGGGCCCCCAGCACTTATGGGCATTAGTTCTCGTAATAGTTGGGGTTACATTTAGTAAGATAAAGCCCAAATAATCCTATGGGAGTTTTTCCAAGAACAAGCGTGTCTTTTCTATTCATGGTCATCGGGGGGAACCCGAGTCCGCAAGCTTTGCCGGTCTTTTAATTTACTTTTGGGGGGGGTTTGGGGCCTTTTGGGGGTTGGATGACTTAATCTTGGGTGTTCTTTTATTGTTTTTTAATATTACTGGCCCGAATTTATGGTTTTTTCCCAACCTTCTTTCATTGCCCGCTATAAGAATTTTTATTATTATTGTTTAAAATTTTTGTTCCCATCTGGGGTCTGAAAGGGCAGAAGGCCCCGCATGTAAAAACCAGGGGCCAAAAGCAAAGTCACTTTTTGATCTTGCCCTTTGTAAAACCCTGTTGATACCTTTTTATACTTGAAGGTAAAACCCAAATGTAAAATTAAATGGCGTCCTCTAAATTTGCTAAGTATTTTTTTGGGCGTCAAAGCCAGTAGAAGGATCGTTTGCCCGATCTTTTCCTGGGGCTTGCGAACCTAGCAAAAAACCCAAAAAGTAATCGAATAAGTCCCTTTATTCGTTTATTCCCCCCTAGTTAGGCCCCTTTGAAATGTCTAAGATAAATTTTGCCCCTGCTGTTTTTTTCTCTTGCTGGGAGGGACCCGGGGTCAAAAGTTAGTGCCAAAAAAGAAAAAATTTAAAGGAGGGTGCCATCATAGTTAAAACTTTCTGGGGCGTGGGCCCCCAAAAAAAAGGGCGCCTAGGGCCCTGAATTTTTGATTCCAACTTTTGTCCAAAACCCGTTTTGGATGTTAATTTTTTTAAATTTGTTTTCAGGGTCCTTTCAAAAGCCTTCATGTCTATTCCCGTTGCTGAGTGGGTTAAAAGGTTTTTGTCATTTGGTAATGGAGCTTGCAGGGTTTAGGGCAAAAAAACGCCGGAAAGGGGGGGTAATAGAAATGAAAACTGTCATGACCTCACCAAAGGGGTCATGGTGATTTAAATGATCAGAAAACACACTCCACAACCCCGTTGAAGCGCCCAAAAAAAAAAAAAGTTTTTAAAGGTTCCCGATAAAACTGCCTCGGTGAATAAACCACGCTTTCTTGAAGTGGTCGTTTTTAATAGGGGGGTTTTAAAATAGCCTTTAATGGGGTACTCCCTTTTTTTTTGGGAAAAAAGGCAGTCCCGGGGCACAGCAAGGGCAGGTGCAGTTTCTACATTTTTAAGATTGTTTGCGGCCCAAAGAATATTTTGGGGACAGTTTTTTGAAGGGACCATTTTTATTTCGTTTAAAAAAAAGTTTGTAACAATTTAAAAACTCAAAAACCGCCCTTTCGTTTTTTTTGAAATGCTATTGATAACAATTGCGGAACCAAAACGGCGCAATCCATGAAATATTTTACAAAGTCTATGGTTTAATTAAGTAACCAAGGGAAAAAAATAAGGGGTTCCCAAAAGTTGGCAAAACCGGGGCCCCAAAATTACCCGTTAAACCCAAAACCCGATGGGGGATTAAAGGGTTTTTTCCCCACTAAAAAACAAAAAGAGTAAATTTGGAAAATTACTCTCCAAAATTTAAAAATGCGAATTGAAAAAAATTTTTAACATTAAACCTGAAAAGGAAGGAGGTTATATTTTTATAAAAAAAACTAGCTAAAATTTAGGGTTTAAAAGCTAACCAAACATTGATTTTTTAGGGTTTCTCCAAAAAAAAACTTTCTTAAGAGGGGGAAAGTCCGCTCGAAACTTGCATTAAAATTCATTACTCTATGTTCATTTGGATGAGCCCGAGCATGATGAAAACTTATGATGGAAGGCCCTCAACTGTTTTTAAGAGCTCTTCCGTTTTAGGGAAAACGCATATTGCGATTAGAAATTATTTCAATTCCCTAAATTTTTAGTTTAAAGGTTAGTTTTTTTTGGGAGGGTCGGGTTTATTAAAAAAAAAATCAAAAACAAAGCGGGGGGAAAAATGTGAAATGTTAAAACCTCCCCCATTTTTTGGAAATAAAATAATAAAATTGTTCTAAAAAAAAGTCGCGTGGGGGCCGAAGAACCAGGAGTAAAATTAGCGCCTGTGAGGGTATAACCCCTTTGAATTAAAAAACCTTGCCAAGTTTGCGGACTTTGAAAAAGGTGAGATAGGCGCTTTGTATGGGTTTTTATAACTAAAGATGGGAAATTTTAAACGAAAGAGGTTGGGACCGCAAAAATTTTCCCAAACTAAAAAAACACCGAAATCTAGAACAAATAATGTTGGCCAGTATGAATATAAAAAAGTTCCCAAAACCTGACCTCAAATGGCCCCTTTGAACCCTATTTAGAATGGGGGAAAAAAAATTTAATTCATAAGCCCCTTTTAAAATTTTTTGCCCCCAAAAAAAATTTCAAAAAAAAAGAAATTTAACTCTGGCCCTTTACATGTAATTTATGGGGACGACAATAGTCCGGGAAAAAAAATTGAAAAAAACCCCCGTTTGGGGAAAAAAAAATACTTTCCCCCAAACCCCCCGAAAAAAACAGTTTAAAAAAAGCTTTTAAAAAAAATTAAAAGTTCTTTCCCAAACAGAAAATTTTTTTAGACCCGTTTCACAATGGAAAATTTGAAATTTCTGTTTTTAAAAATTGGGGGGGATGGGGTTTTTGGGCGTTAGTGACGCCCTTAAAAAAAGGAAATTTAAAATTAAACTGGCAAAATTTGACGGTTTTTAAAAGCCCTTAAAAGTTGTTGTCGTCGTTTTTCACCCAAAGGTGAGGATATTAAGGGTTTTAAAAAAACCACGACAAAATTGGGAAAAGTTTTTAAAAAAGAAAGATCTTTTCAGGACTAAATTGGGTTAAACTTTCACATTTTGGCCTCGTAGGGTTTTATTATTTCTGAACCCAAATTTTTTCGGGAGTATGAAAAAAAATAATAAAGGGGTTTGATTAAACTCTGTTAAAAAATACTAGGAGCAGTTTTTTCTTTTTACAAAAAAATCCCATTGCCAAAATTTATTTTTTTGGGGAGACTGGTTTTGGAAAAAAAAAATATTTTTCCTAGACCTATTACAAACAGTTTTATCGCTAAAATTTTTAAACATATTGTGGTTTTCTGCCCAAAACTTTTAAAAGGGAAAAAAAGATATCATGTTTAAAAGGGTTTTATGGAAAAATGATGAATATATTTAGTTAATCCTAGCAATAAACTGGGGTGAGGGGTTTTTTGAAAAAAGTTTTATAGATGTTTTTTTAAAGGGAAAGCAAAAAACTAATTTTTTTATAAAAGGGCTGTCGGGGCCGAAAGAACATAGGGTTTAAAAAAAGAAACACTTTTTTCAAAATACTTTCGCGGAAGGGGTGCTGGGGTAAGTGTGTGGGGTTTTTTGTCAAAAAAATAACCGGTTTTAAAAAACTTTAGAGAACAGTTAAAAACTGAGGGGTTATTTACATGAAAGAAAAAGACCCCAATTTTAAGAAAGTTTGCGGGAAAATGATGTTATTTAAAAAAGATCAGGAAAAACTTTGGTTTTTAAAAAAAAACTGAAAAACTGAAAAATTTTTGTAAAATTTGTATTGAAAAAGGATAACCCTACCAGTATTTGTTTTAGATTTAACGTTTTTTTAAAATTTTTGAAGTCTTCTTGTCAGAGAACAGGGGAAAAGGGGGATTCTGGGTTTAATTTTCCCCCCGAAACTGGGGAGGGCGGGAAAATGGGCCCCGAATGCCCCTTTCCCTGTTTTCTACATTTTGCGTTGATTGTTGCCCCTTTTGGGCGAATTTTTTCCCTAATATGTTTTTGCCCGCCTACCGTAATTAAAAGCACTGAGAGCGGAAACCCCCGCAAGAGTATTTTAAAAAAAAAACGATTTCGTCATGAAAAACAGTAGTTTACGACTCCCCCACCTGGGTGAAAGAATGCACACCACAGTTTTATTGTCTGTTTTTCGCGCGTTTTAGTAAAAACTGGGCCCGTTTCCCAGCCTCCTCCGTACAAACCCCAGGCAGGACAGAGGACGGGAAAAAAGGAGAGCTCCCCCCGCCCCCCCCACCCCCCCCCCCCCCTTTTTTTTTCCACCCCCCCCCCCCAAACCCCCCCCAGGCCTACTTTCGACAAGTGTACCCTACAGAAGACGAGCTTAACAGGTGATCCCTGGAGTGGGGGCATGGACCTGTCTAACTCTATACTGACACTGGGGCCACCGGAACTACATGCAAAGTCAGTGGACAGGTATTTTGTTGACAACAAACGACGAACCCGGCAAATGGTAACGTGGTTTTACTGGTTCAGTCGCAGAAACTGTGTGCCAGACGTACTTTCAGCACACACACACACCATCACCCCCCTTCGATATCTCCCATCTCATCTTCATCCTTCCCCTTCACCTCTCTGTCTCTGTCTGTCTGTCTGTCTCTACCCCAGTCAAACGATCTTCTCTCTTGACCTTTCTCTTCTTCTCCGTGTGTCCGTGAGTGCTGGTGCACGGACAGGGGCATGCATCTCTCCACCTTTTCCTACCCCCCTCCCTCCACCCCCCCCCACCGTCTCCTTTTGCCCCCCTCCCCTTCCACACACCTTACCCCTTTTCCAGGCCTTCTTACATTTAGATGTTTTTCTTCTCTCAGAATCCTACGCTAAAATTTTACCATTTTCGACAGCAACTAATGATTTACAAATGAGCGGCCGTGTTTCACGGGACATGAATACGTTTGGCACAATACTCTGCATAAGCTCACAATTCATGGAAAATCATACTTGATGAATCTGATTCAAATGAGGAGAAACACCAGAATATATGCGTTTTACACACATGGTTTTCAATCATGACTGCGCCATGTCATTTATCATATGTCCTTCGTTTCCGTGAAGATTCAGTGTTGGTACCTACGTGGCGAGGGACTAAAGCAGACATACGCATGTCAAGTCAAAATTCGTAATCCGGAAAATCGCATAGAGACAGGCCTGCACGATATCAAAAGAAAAAAAAAACTTCATAAACTACATGTGTGAACAAATAAATGAAGTGAAAAACAGAAAACAATGAACCCTTCACATGTATACGTGCACTAATTGTGATGAGGTAACCCATCAGGAGACGCTGTACGTGCACTAATTGTGATGAGGTAACCCATCAGGAGACGCTGTACGTGCACTAATTGTGATGAGGTAACCCATCAGGAGACGCTGTAGTGGAGAAGGATTGATGATGGTGATGCTGAACAATTTTCTCAAGATTTCCACGATTCATTTAAGCACAACTTAGCAGTGACAATTAAGACACACACAAAAACCCCAAAACAATCACTTCTTTTTTTAATATTTTTTTAAATTTTAGATTAGCAACAGAAAAACAATAGTAACAACATATTATAGTATACATTTACTAACGAATACACGATGAATCCAGTAGCATTAAGCATATATTAGTGCAAACTCAGCTACTGTAAGTGATAAGATGTTTTCAGTAGTAGGCCTATCAAACAATGTAAATAATTCGACAGTTTTAGGTGCCTGAAATTAAGTCCTTTAATTAACCAGCAACGCCAGCCTCTGAGATAAGACTAAGCGTATGATTCCATTTCATTGACTAGATCATGACAAATCACATGAAATTTTCTCTGTTGTCTACGAACAGCAGCAGACAGACTACATGTCGATAATGGTAACTTGTGATCTAAGGTTCTGTTTGCAATCAAAGACTGGATAGATTATTAAGAAAAACTTGACGAACATTGTACATTACAAACTTGAAAAATCCTGCAGTTATTCTTTTTTTTTTCTGATGTTTCAGGATAGCGATTTTTTTAATGTTGGTCCACTGATCCTACATTGTCTCCACCCTGGTTTAATGTAAGTAAGCAGCAGACAGTGGTATAGCATCAACTATTCTTCAAAGAAATACCTCAATCCTGACTCGATCACTGTATTCTTAATATTAATGAACTTGACTCCCCACCCCATCGCCCACACCCCCAAAAAGGTAGTACCTCGCAATTTGAGATAATTCTGACTCTCCTATAAATATACCATGGGTTAGTGGAGCGTTTAACTTCGAGTTTAAGTTTCATTTAAACAAAACAAACCAAACAACCCCGCAGTGGCAGTTTATTGCCAGTGTCCATGTTACACATCAGTGGGCACCCCACTTCAAAAGCGCACAAGAGAACCGGAACAACAATTTTGTTGTAAAATTCTTGGTATATGTAAGCAGAAAACGACAACATTTGTTACATTTCGTTCGTTTTTTTCCCCCACCAAATTGCAAACATTACTTTAGTCAGTAATGGAAAAGAGCCTAGACTTACTTAAATCCTCCATTTTAATTAAACGCAGTCAGGCCATTGGTCTCAAGAGTGTACATCATGTATCTGTATTGAAACATAGAATCAACTGTTTATTTATAGGGCCTCCTGACCGTGGCGACTCGGCAAAAATGAGTGTTATCTACATGCAGGCTAAGAAAAGAAACAGTGAGTACAATGTGTTCAAATCGGCTTTCTAAATGTTTGAATCTGGCGTTCTTCCACATCATCCAATCATTTCAATAAACTGAAGAAAAGTCAATGAAATTTCTCCCTGTCTCTCACTTCAGGAGCACAATAGATTGAAGGAAAGTCAATGAAATTTCTCCCTGTCTCTCACTTCAGGAGCACAATAGATTGAAGAAAAGTCAATGAAATTTCTCCCTGTCTCTCACTTCAGGAGCACAATAGATTGAAGAAAAGTCAATGAAATTTCTCCCTGTCTCTCACTTCAGGAGCACAATAGATTGAAGAAAAGGCAATGAAATTTCTCCCTGTCTCTCACTTCAGGAGCACAATAGATTGAAGAAAAGTCAATGAAATTTCTCCCTGTCTCTCACTTCAGGAGCACAATAGATTGAAGAAAAGTCAATGAAATTTCTCCCTGTCTCTCACTTCAGGAGCACAATAGATTGAAGAAAAGTCAATGAAATTTCTCCCTGTCTCTCACTTCAGGAGCACAATAGATTGAAGAAAAGTCAATGACATTTCTCCTGTCTCTCACTTCAGGAGCACAATAGATTGAAGAAAAGTCAATGAAATTTCTCCCTGTCTCTCACTTCAGGAGCACAATAGATTGAAGAAAAGTCAATGAAATTTCTCCCTGTCTCTCACTTCAGGAGCACAATAGATTGAAGAAAAGTCAATGACATTTCTCCATGTCTCTCACTTCAGGAGCACAATAGTTTGAAGAAAAGTCAATGAAATTTCTCCCTGTCTCTCACTTCAGGAGCACAATAGATTGAAGAAAAGTCAATGAAATTTCTCCCTGTCTCTCACTTCAGGAGCACAATAGATTGAAGGAAAGTCAATGAAATTTCTCCCTGTCTCTCACTTCAGGAGCACAACTAAATGATAAGATAATTTTGAACTTCTACTGCAATAAAAAAAAAATCATTAGCTTCTACAAAAATTACACATCTTGAATAACATTCAACCCTTGTCCATTTATTCTGTTGCATACTACAAGCTTCTGCCATGAAAACAGTTTACAACTTTGATCTTTCTTTTTGAAGATAACTTCCCATTTTGATAGTTTTATTTCTCGTCTTGTAATATTGAAGGCATTATCAAGGAAAAGAAGTATGCAACTATTTTTTCCTCCGCGAAAAAAGAAGAAGTCAGGACAAAGTCCACACATGCGTGAACAAACACAAGGACACTTTGGAGATAGCAGACCTCCTCCAGGGATCCTGGATCAGCCGTTCGATCCGCCACACACACAGAAAAGAAAAATAAAACGGGGTCGTCCTCAGGCCGCACTACAGCTTCTTGCCAAGTTTCCTAACAATCGGTTCAGTAGTTTTTGTATTATGTTACTGACAGACAGATAGGCAGACAGACAAACGCACCAACAGGCGCGGATGGAAACAAGTTCACTGGTGAGGGTAATGTATATGTGATCAGTGATAATATTATGTGTCCGGATCTGCTCACGTGTGTGTGTGTGTGTGTGTGTGTGTGTGTGGTGTGTGTGTGTGTGTGTGTGTGTGTGTGTGTGTGTTGAAGAAATGGGGGTGAGGGGTTAGGGTTGCGGGTAGTGTGGTGGAGGGTCCCATGAAAAACACATCTGAACGAAATAAATCAAAGGCATACAGATTTCATTCAGACAGCTTAACAGACAAGTGCCAGAGTTTTCTATTTAGATCGCTCTCACTTCCTGTTTGCGTATATTCAAAAAGAAAAAAAAAAACTTTCATTTTTTTTTCTTTAAAAATG
>CM031602.1:67288092-67300592 GCA_018398815.1 Conus ventricosus
GCAGTGCTATGCAAAGGGGGATGCTCCGCGGCTTAACAATCACTGCTGTTTGTAGGCAGTTTGGTTGGTGGTATCCTGCGTATGCTGTGTTAGAGCAGACACCACTGAACACCACCGAAGTTGTCCGGCCGCATGGCAGTGTCTCCTCTGGTGAGTTATTTCTCGACGACTTGACATCGGTTCTGGCTGTGAGTTGCAGGTGCCGGGGCTGGCAGATCAGGGTGTGACTGTGGGCGGGGGCGGGAATGAGCGGGATGGGGGTAATGGAACTGGGGTGGCACAGAAGATCAGACAGTTGAAAAGGGAAAGATGCATTTTTCTGAACGGGCCTGCAAGTTCATGTTCATTTCATGCCAGGGTTGATTTCAGCGAAGAAAAGTGTCTTTGTGTGGAATAACTGCAGAGGCTAGTTGGAATTAAAGAGTGAGAATTGTAATTTCAGTGATACTGGTGTAATGTCTGCAATGCAGAAACGGTACCTGGCAGTTTTTCTAGCTGCGCCACGAGCACAGGTCGGATTGAATGTGAAACGGCGGTTATAAAGATCTTAATTGAGATCGCTCAATTATAGACGTAGTCTTCAATAACTAATCTTTTTACCCTTCTTTCCAATCGGTACAATTGTCTCTTGGGATGAAAAAAAACCCCTTTTAACTGCATTGAGTAGGTCACTACACTTCGTTTAGTCTGGAATATATTTCCAGTCTTTTGATGCTGAGGTATGGATGAGTTTACATGATACAGTTCAGTTCTCTTGTACAGCGCAGTAGTCCTTGTAAGTTCTGCGTCTCGAATATGGATCTTGTGCATACCAGAACTGGAACTAGATGATGTTAATAAACGTGGACACGAGTGTTTCTATCATTCTTTTTTACATGGGCCTTCTATAACTTCCCCTGACAGAGAAAAAAAAATTGTGTTTTTATTCATGAACTGACTCAAAGGGCGCATCCAGGATCCCTACTGGCTGTGGTGGAAGTCCTTGCTCTCCCGATCGCCGTTCTATTTGTTTTATTTGGAATGCGGAAGCACGTTGCCAAGCATCACACCATAAGCCCGTTTCATCATGTTTCATGTCTGTGGGCTACTATCCAGGGAAACCGATCTACCCTGTTGAAATATTCATCTGGAAGCCGGATCAGAACCAACCAACACCATCAAGAGGAAAACCGACTGATACAATCTGGCCGACCTGCGGTCACAGACTTGGTTTTCAGTTACAGTTTGGAAACATAGGATTATGGTGGCGCCTCTAAACCCTAAGGTTTATATAGCAGTTGCTGCATAATCGGGTTCATAGCGTTATGGAATATAATGGGCACCATGCAGTCTATGGTGTCCTCCTAGCTGAGGTCTAGGACGGCAGTCGTGATACGCTGGTTGTAACTGGGGGCCGGAGTTTCTCTTCCCGTGCAGAATGATGAGTCTAATGTCCTTTTATAAGTCAGGAGCTGATAAAAACACGTTGTCGACACGCTGGAGTCTCTAAGGGCATGGTGAGGTACAAGATGAAAGGTTTTCTTTCTTGTTCTTTCTTTCTGGCTTTCTTTCTCTTCTTTCCTTTTTTTTTTGTTTTTTATTTATATTTCTATTATTAATGTTTTTATGTCTTCAACATTTCTGGAGAGGGGACGAGTGTACTTCCTATATTATTTATTTTCTTTATTCAGATTATTGTCTTGGAAATTTGACTTCCACTGCTAGAATAGTAAAACGTGAATTTTCTTCTTGGCGGCGTTGTTGAGTAGGCATGTCTTGGATTAGATGGACTTCCACTGGTCTGGAACAGTGCGAACGGAGCCACACTGCCCCAAGAATAAAGTGAATGTTCTTGAAGAGGACCTACTGGGGGAGGAAGTCAAATGGTCAGAGTGCCCATCGCGTTTGCCTGTGGAGCTGTGACGGCCGTGAGTTTGAGCCACATGTTGTGTTGGAATGTTTCGCTTGACAGCCCTCTTGCCCCACCCAGCAGTAAATTGATACCTGATTCAGTCCAGGAAGGTTGAAAGCGGCGGAACGATTGAGATGAGCTCCGCCTTCCACCCTCCCATACCCCAGACACTGTGAACGTCTGACAGTTCAATTCTCCTATGGCCAGTAGTCCATGACACTTTAACCTTTCTTTCGTTTTCTGTTTGATGCCTTTTTTTCCTCAATGATTTGGAGTAGACTGTCAGATTTGGTTCCCTTCAACGGGAAGTCGCTTTCCCAGTTCTGCAGTAAGCACTGAATAAGAGAAATCGCCGTGGACTGCTGGCGTGAAATAACTTCATCGGTGTAAGTCCACAGAGGCAGATCATTGAACGCAGGTTGGTGATCAACACTGACCCCGGCCCTGTCCTGTCAGCGACAAATCGTTATGACGACGGGCCGACTGGATGAAAACGCTTCGGTCATTTACATGATTCATTGGTCCAGCATCTGATACCCCGCCGCGCTCAGTTGAATCCCGGATTCAAGATGGGCAGGGAATAGTCCTTTAAAATTTTTTTTTTTTTTTTTACTGTCTTATCTACCATGCTATCCTTCTCCACCCATTTCCCCTGCTACTCTCCATCCCTCATCCCAACCCCGTCCACTCCCCTCCCCCTCCCCCCCCCCCCCCCCCCCCCCCCCCCCCCCCCCCCCCACCCACCCACAACACACCGTACACATTTTTTTTGCGCTCATCAGACTTAACGTATTTTCGTTCCTGGCGGTGGTGATATCATGTCCATTTCTTACACCTCCAACCCGTCCACTCCCCCCCCCCCCCCCCCCCACATCTCCCCCCCCCCCCCCCCACACACACACACTTTTTTTTTTTAGGTGCTCATCAGACTTAATGTATTTTGGTTCCTGGCGGTGATATTATGTCCCTTTTCTTACACACACCTTTACCCTGCTAGGACAGGATCAAATTGTTCAATGCGGATTTTCCTACCAGAGCTCTACATCCACATATCACAAACGTTTGGTAGTTTGAACTGGGTGTATGTTAAAACAATATTGCAGTAGAGATGGTGGCCGTTCCTGGTCAGTGACTGTTCCTATGGACACTAGCAGGGCACAGTCTTGTACTCTCCATGGATGCTGTTATCTCTGTCGACTATTATAATATCACCTGGATTAAGTGTCGACTCGACACCTGAACTAACCGAATCGAGCCGTCATGATTTAGACGTACAACCCGATTGCTTGACGGAATCGAACCATAATGACCGAACCGAGCCATTGAAGTGGGCATACAGATTTGCCGCTCGGCCTTGGGTTCACGTTTTGAGTTCGATGGTACTTCGGTCGCAGAGCACACACACACACACACACACACACACACACACACACACACACACACACACAACACACACACAAAGCGCGCCTTACGCACGCACGCACGCACGCACACACGCACGCGCGCACACACACACACAAGCTAGTGGTGGCACGTTTCCTCTCTCGGGCAGACTTTGCGTGTTGTCATTCTAGGGTCGTGTTCTAATGTTGTAATGACACGTCGACTAACCCCTTCCATATTGCCTACCCCCCTCCACCCTCCCCAGCCTAACCCCCCCACCCCCCACCCCTTGCTGGCACTCATCTATCCACAACTGTCCTGGGATGGTATCCCTGAACGGTCAGCAGTATGATCTTAAACGGTGTTGTAGTATGACCTTAAACGGGTCAGCAGTATGACCTTAAACGGGTCAGCAGTATGATCTTAAACGGTGTTGTACTATGACCTTAAACGGGTCAGCAGTATGACCTTAAACGGGTCAGCAGTGTGACCTTAAACGGGTCAGCAATGTGACCTTAAACGGTGTTGTACTATGACCTTAAACGGGTCAGCCGTATGACCTTAAATGGGTCAGCAGTATGACCTTAAAGTGTCAGCAGTATGACCTTAAACGGGTCAGCAGTATGACCTTAAAGTGTCAGCAGTGTGACCTTAAACGGGTCAGCAGTACGACCTTAAAGTGTCGGCAGTATGACCTTAACGGGTCAGCAGTATGACCTTAAACGGGTCAGCAGTATGACCTTAAAAAGTGGAGGCTGTGCATCAGAACTGATGTAACCGAGTGCAGCTGACATTTACCTTAATCTGGTGTGCATGGCCGTTATGAGATTGGGTGCCATTAGTAAAGACCGTTGTCCCACGTTCCCCCTCTTCCAATCACATCCCCCCCCCCCCCCCCCCCCCCCCCCCCCCCCGGCCTCTCTTCATTTAAACCCACTCGACAGTGACGGCGAGTTACGGGAGAAATACTGAGCATGCCAAGGGGCTTCGAGTTTCAATCAATACGTCGAGCATCATCAGCAAATTGCTGTTGGCTGTGTACAAACTGTCACTGTGGACACATTATTGTGGCCTCGCTTTGCTCATCAGCGCTTCTCCACGATGATCCTGCCCCCCCCCCTCCTCCCGCCAAATCACTCACCCATCTGCCCCACTCCACCCCACTCTCTCCCCCATCTACTTTTCTCTTCCCACCCAGTTTTTTTTTTCTTTCTCCACATGGGAGTGAGCTCTTTGACGTACATTCAGAGGGGCACGGCATCTGCATTTAAAGGCAAGCCAGTTTTCTCATCTCATCTCTGTCTGTCTGTCTGTCTGTCTGTCTGGTCTGTCTGTCTGTCTGTCCTGTCTCTCTCTCTCTCTCTCTCTCTCTCTCTCTCTCTCTCTCTCTCTCTCTCTCTCTTAGTGCTGTAAGTCTGTATTGTGAAGGCCTATCCTTACGTCTTGATTTCAAACTTTGTTCTTTTCAGGCTTTCTCAATTTACATGTGCGCACGTCGGCGGAGAGAGAGAGAGAGAGAGAGAGAGAGAGAGAGAGAGAGAGAGAGAGAGGAGAGAGAGAGAGGGGGGGGGGGGGCGGGACAAACTGGACTTCAGCTGTGACCTGGAAACTGCATAGGAAATATCCCGGGCATTCTCTCTCTCTCTCTCTCTCTCTCTCTCTCTCTCTCTTCTCTCTCTGTGCGCGCGTGTGTGTGTGTGTGTGTGTGTGTGTGTGTGTGTGCGTGCGTGTGTGTGCGTGCGTGCGTGCGTGCGTGCGTGCGTGCGTGCGCGCGCGCGCCGCGCGCATGTACGCATGTATATCTATCTATCTAGCTAGCTAGCTAGCTAGAGACATAGATACATAGATACAGAGAGAGATACGCACTCAGAGCCAGTCAGCTGAACGGGCGTTTGTGAGTGCCTTAAAAGCGTGCCGTGGAACTCCAGCTAGCGACTCGGACATGTACGGACACTGACTTGCGTGCATCTTTAATACGATCTGTGTGGTCGTCTGGGCATAAAACCATTCAGCAAATCACTCAGACTCAAGCCTCCGTTTTGCAGTGGTTATAGCGTCGCGGACTTAAGGCCTGGGAACTTTTGGGCACCACCGAGTCCTATCAGAGGCCTTTGTTGAACTGTTCGTCCCCGACAGGTTTCTAGTCCTATCCAGAACTAAGTGCGCTATGAGCGCCAGTGAGAAGACTGCACTCGCATAGTCGACTTTCATCCACTTGGATGTATCTCTGAAAGTGATGCTCAAATTTCCTTACTAACACTGCAGGTTTCTGTACCTCTCAGGCCTGGTTGACGCCTGGTAAATATTGCTGTGAGTGGAAGCATAGAGTGCAGCCCTGTCATGTAATCTCTGATCAGAAGGGAACAGCATCAGCTTCATCTTTGTAAATCTCGTTGATCATCAAATGAATAGAACAAAAACATCTCGGATTTCTGGCCCTTCATGTCCTGCTTTGGCATTGACTTCAGAATCGATTTTCTGTTCATGAACTGTCAGAGGTGAGTTCGCGTCAAAGCGACCGTTCAGTACTGGGAGCTTCAGGTCACGGGGACGGCCAGTCGTTTGACAGACTTAGTAACTTCATCCAAAGGGAACGCCAATCACACACGCACGCACGCATACACGCACACCCGCACGCACGCCCCCCCCCCTCCCCATCTACACACACACACACACACACACACACACACACACACACACACACACACACACAATACACTCACAGACACGTTAAAGAGGAACGGTAGGATGACGGATAGCTGTAGGACGCTGAAGAAAAATGACTGGTCCGTATACATGGGCCCGTATTCTCAGACCTGAAGTGAGAACTATCCAAGTTGGTCATCTGCCACAGTTGGTGCTGACTGCAGCAAACCTTTTCAGTGCTATTTGTCTTCACTTTTTGTCAGTTGGAATTGTATCTACTATTGAAATGCACCTTATCTCTGCCCTTCCCACCCACCCTGTGTGTTTTCATCCAGCTGATGCATGCATTTGCCACATGTAAGCCAACAGGCGCTCGCCTGTCTTGGCAGTTAGTAATGATAATAATTTTTTTAAGAAAAATGCAAATTAATAATAGTAATGATAATGATCCTGAAAATCACGCTAGGGACGTAACAACGTTTAGACGTATAGACTAAGTTCCGTTACCTATAGGCCTGTATTTGCGACTTTTCTCAGCAGTTTTCCAGGTAGACTGGAGTCAAATACAAGAAAAGCTTTCTATCAGATACTTTAAGTAATGGACATGCATCTTACACTTCAAATTGAACACAGGTTTCTTTGTGGATTTCGCTGATCCGTCAGTATCCGATTAAGTCATCGGAAAGAACCAGAGTCTCCGACAAGGGTGTGAAATAACCTATCTATGGAAGAATTGATCGTGCTGAATAATCATCATCATCGTCATCATTAAATTGATAATAATAATAATAATAATGATAATAATAATAATAACACTTCTACTACTACCAATACTGCTGATAATAGTAGGCCCCTAATAATTATGAAAGCAGTAATAATAATAATAATAATAATAATAATAATAATAATGAGAATGATATGAGTAGTAATAGTAGTAGAAGTTGTTGTTGTTACCATAATGATGATGGTGATGATAACAGTAGTAATAATAATGATAATAATAATGATAATTATTCTACATGGTACGAAACTGTGTTATACGAAACTGCTCACACAATTATGCGACCGCTTTGCTTGGAGGACTGGAGAATAAACCAGCCTGGCTAGGCCTAGATCTACACGCTCAGAGTTGTGTCCATTCCCTATCATGAATGCTGTACCCAATCTTCATTTCATGGTGGCAGCGGTGGGATACGAACCCACGCCTCCGAAGAGACTGGTGGCTCGTGGGAAGTGTTGCAATTCCCACATGACCTGCGTTTCCGAGCCAGTTTGTCGCTAAACAGGTCGAGCTTGTGTTCCCCAGTTCAGTTCAGTTCAGTGGTTTATTTAATGTCTTTTCATCGCCAGATGATATCAGACACTTTAAAAAAAAAAAAAACCTCCACACTTGTAATGTTTATGCTTGAGCCGTTAGCAAACGAAGCGTCGTTGCGTTGTCAGCGAGTTCATGCAGAGCTGCCTACAAAGTTCTGAGTTGACTGTTTCGTATTAGTTCCGTATGTTACATCTCCCTTTCATAAAAGAAACCGAAACTTGAGTGAACACAAAAACAAAACAAAAAACAATGAATAGAGTACACACATCAACAATGAACAGCAGGATTTCTTGCGATGAAATCAGACACGATGAGTTCAGAACTCAGTGTCACAGGTCAAGTCGTTGAGGTGGGCGAACTTCACGTCCAGAGCGTGTTCGGTAAGTAGTGTCACGGTGACGATCTGGCGTCAATTGTTGATGAGGGTGCTCAGGTAAGTTTGACGTCCCTCTAGGTGCCTCTGGCGCTGAATCGACTTCAGGTACAGCTGACAGTTCTGGTAGAGCTGGAGGTCCATCGTTTGCTCTCAGCGTTGAACGGTGTAAATGTCGTCTGTTGCGTCGATACACACCTCCTTCAGACTGGACTAGATAGGATCTTGGCGATGCATGGTGTTCTACCACCACAGCTGGTTTCCATTTCTTGGTGCCTGGGAGTGGAGCCATGCGAACTTGATCCCCAGGGCGAAGAGTAGAATGTTCTGAAGTAGTGTGTTTGTCGTGGTAGAATTTCTGCTTGGTCTTTTCAATCCTCATGCGCTGCTTGATGTCTTTGCTGTCGTATGCAGGGGTAAGGATACTTCTGGGGGTTGGAAGTTTGTTCCTTGGTCGCCGTCCCATCAAGAGCTGTGCAGGAGAAAGATTGATGCCATCCAATGGTGTGGTTCTATAATCCAGCAATGCTAGGTATTTGTCTTCATTCTTTGCCCACAGTCGCTTGACAGTTTGAACTGCTCGTTCAGCTTCCCCGTTGGAACTTTGAAAGTGAGGGCTGGATGTTTTGTGACAGATTCCATAGCTTTTGCAGAAGTTTGAAAACTGTTGACTGGTGAACTGTGTCCCACAGTCACTTCTCAAGGTGGATGGAATCCCGTGACGGCCAAATTGATTTTTTAGCTTCTCTGTCACTGATTCAGTGCTCATGCTCTTGAGTTCATCTACTTCAATGAATTTTGAGAAGTAATCCACCGTCACAAGGTAGTTTCTGCCTTGAAAATCAAAGATGTCAGTTCCAACTTGTGCGTATGGGAGATCTGGAACAGGAGTAGGCAGTAGTGGTTCAGCGGGAGGTTTCCTTTTGTAGTCTGCACACTTGCTGCAGTTCTTGATTTTGTCTTCAATTTCCGAGTTCATTGATGGCCAGTACATCACTTCACGTGCTCGCTGTTTGCATTTCGTGATACCCAAGTGGGATTCATGGACAAGAGTCAGCATTCGTTTCCTCAGACTGGGTGGTATGACAATTCTGGATCCTTGAAGACGATGCCATCAGAGACGGCTAGTTCGTCTCTCGAGTCCCAAAACTGTCGAATTTCTATGGGCACATCATTTCTTCTGTCTGGCCAACCACTCATAATCAAAGTTTGTAACTGCCTAAGTTCTTGTTGTGAGCATTCCTGAAGTTGTTCATACATTTCTTTTGCAATAGGTGCATATGAGTTCTCTGTATCTATGTATGCTATTTCAGCAATCTCTCCAGGGAGATATGCACGTGAGAGAGTGTCTGGAAGCTGCATCTGGCTGCCTTTTCGGTACTTCACTTGCAGAGTGTACCACTGTACATGAAGTAGCATGCGCTGTAATCGCATTGGTGCTGACATAAGTGGCTTGGAAAAAATCTGCTCTAATGGTTTGTGGTCGTTATAAACAGTTACCTCTTTCCCAAAGATGTAGCAATGGAATTTTTTGCAGGCATGCACGATGGACAGCATTTCCTTTTCTATTATACCACGACAAACACACTACTTCAGAACATTCTACTCTTCGCCCTGGGGATCAAGTTCGCATGGCTCCACTCCCAGGCACCAAGAAATGGAAACCAGCTGTGGTGGTAGAACACCATGCATCGCCAAGATCCTATCTAGTCCAGTCTGAAGGAGGTGTGTATCGACGCAACAGACGACATTTACATCTACTTCTGACTCATCACGAACAATGCGGAGTTGTTTCTGTGATAGCTCAAATTGTTGACCAATTTCTATGGTTTGGACAAGAGTTAGAGCTTCTCCTTTCTCAAGCAGTCTCGCCTGTAGTTTCTTTTCATGTACACCGTCAATAATGTAGTCTACCATTATATCATCATTGTCTCTGTAGTCACAGTCCATCATGATAAGTTTCAGATCCTTTATAAAGTTGTCGAAGGACTCACCTTGGTCCTGCTTTCTTTGCTTTAGTCTGTGTCTTGCCACACGTTTGTTCTTTCTTGGACGAACATAGGTTTCAAACTTGGTTAAAACTGCATTAGGATTGTCTTTTTCACCATCAGCCCACTGTAGAGTGCGGTAGATTTGCCTACCTTGGGCACCGATCCAAGTTCCGATCCATCCAGCTTTTTGTTTGTCGGTCAACGTTGCCAGCGGGCCATCGAACACGAAGCCAACGTGATCTTTGAAGCGAGTAAACTCCTGGAACAAGTCTGTCGCATCCCAATCGATAGAGGGATGTTCAAAGTTCATGTTCGTCATAATTCACTCTTTCAATGTTTTATCGGACAAGTGGGCGAGCTTCTGACACCATGTAATGTTTATGCTTGAGCCGTTAGCAAACGAAGCGTCGTTGCGTTGTCAGCGAGTTCATGCAGAGCTGCCTACAAAGTTCTGAGTTGACTGTTTCGTATTAGTTCCGTATGTTACAACACTTAACTTATCATCCACATTAGTACTTTCAAACCCACATCTGATATATGCATATTGACATGAGTGTAATACCCAAGCGGTAGGCCTACACAAAGTTGTAGATCTTTATAAAAAATTTGCAACCTGTGACTGCGAAATAACCATGGCAATTTCAGCAACATATGAACCATATAAGACAGTATTGACATTATCAATGTTATTCATCAGAATATACCTTTCTCCTCATAGAGTGGGGTCAACACTGAGCATTCAAACAAAAGATGATGTACAGAAATGTTTTCTCTGCATACACAAGAAATACCATGAGAATATTTGTGTTCCCCTGTGACTGTTAGGGTTCATCTTCATCTTCATCCGTATAGTGTCCTCTATCAACAGGCTGATTATTCTGACACTCGTAACGGAGTGGTAGGCGCAAAAAACAAAACAAAAACAAACAAAACAAAAAAAAACCAGCTTGTGACTAATGGTGGAGTTTACGAGCTCCCGACGTGAACGCGATAAGAGATGCGGCCACAGTTGAGTTGCTGAAGCTTGGTGCGACCGGCAACTATGGCTTGGTATCGTCTGCCCTCAGCCAGAGCGTCCACCAGCTTGTCTTCTTTCGCCTTTCCCAGCAGGTCGCGCTGGAAGTCCACAAGCGGAGTGGATGCTATGATCAGTTCTATCAGCCTCTCTTTCATCTCTGTTTGGTCAAACACGCACTTCATCGCCGGAGTGCGCATCCGCAAAATGAAATCGTCTAGAGTTTCATCCTCGCGTTGCCGACACTCCACCATATGCAAGCGGCGGACTCTGAAGTTGATCTTGGGCTTGAGTTGGCATTCGAAGAATTCCCACAGCTTATCTGGTTTGCGTTTGCCCTCCTCTGATAGGCCTAACAATTGTAGTCGTCTGGTGCCCTTGTCACCTATGCCACGCATGAATTTGAGCGCTTTTGTTCTATCATTCGTGATCACTTCATCTTCACAGTACACGCTGATATTGCTTTTGAACAAGTGTAGAACTTCGTCGTGATTGTCAGTAGCCCAATTCATTTCAGGTATGCGTGCAGCAGCAATGATTGTGTATGAGTATGACTGCAAAAGAGATATCTATAGTTAGTAATGTCTAATATCAAATGTCCATAGGATATAGCTGCTGCCACAATTATGCGACAGCTTTGCTTGGAGGACTGGAGAATAAACCAGCTAGATCTACACGCTCTTAGTTGTGTCCATTCCATCATGAATACTGTACCCTAGCTTCTTTTCAATAATAATAATAACACTTCTACTAGTACTACTACCACTACTGCTTCCTCTTTTACTACACAACCGCAAACACTGATATGCTTTCTTATCCATCACCCGCTTATCAGGACTGTCATGCTCTACGGGATTAGGCAAAGGAAAGGTACAACGTATACACCCTCCACGCCCTCCCCCTCCCTCCCCCCTCCACCCATGTGTCTCTTTAGTCTTACAATAGATCATACACGGACTCTAAAGATCCCGATGCTCATGTCCTAAGACGGGTGAGTACCGGCTACACGAAAATACACAATGCATGCAACCTGTGTGCCATAATAGTCTACTTGAAGACTGCGAGCACGGGGCAGGTTAAACATCCCCATCTGGGCCACTTACGTTCAGAAATGAACCCGGCCCTTACGGAGAGAAGAAGAAGAAGACGATCCCTCGTTTGTAAACAAAACGAAACACCCCAATGTACCCACTTAGGGCACCGTCCAATGATCTGTTTGTCTAGATTGTCTTGCGGAACCAGTAACCTTTCTTATTTTTTTTTTTTAATGAGTAACAGATTTAAGAAATAACATGAACCCTCTCGGAGTATCGAAAGACAACTTTCATTTGTAAAAAACGTAGAACAACGACGAAGTTGGAAGAAGAAGGCTGTCGCGAGTAGTGTCCCCTGCAAACATGGCAACTCTCCAAACACATTGCATGTAATTCTGCCTTCAATATTTTGATACAGTTTCGGTCGTGTGCAGGCCAGAGAGTTGTGTTTTGCACTGTGTGAAGGCTGGAACGCTGCAGCTGGCAATTAGAGAGTCTACTCTTTCATTACAAATACGTAGGAACATGTGGCGAGAAAAATGAACGTCAATAAACACGATCATGATATTGGATCGAAGGCGTGCACAGACTCTCGCTTTGTGACAGGCGATGACGAGTGGGCTGGATCAGTAACAGAAGGTATCACAGTTTCCGTTGAAAAAAAAAGTGGTAGCTAAAAGGTCATTTTTGCCAGAACGATCTGATTAATAGGTGTCGTTCTCCTCTCCCATAATTCATATTGTTTTTCATGTCACGTAATTCAATAAATCAATACATTTTGTTAAGACAAGCAGGAGAAAGTAACATGATATATTTTCAATAACACGTTTATCTCTCTCTCTCTCTCTC
>CM031602.1:67305592-67310592 GCA_018398815.1 Conus ventricosus
CGGAGAGCAGAGAGTGCGTCTTCACTGCCAGCATGTTACTTCGAAAAGGAAGCGCTTTTGCGCATGCCCGACCTGCATTAAGAATTTTGTCTTACCGGAAAATACCGGAATGATTTTTACGCATGCCTGGCCTGCTTTAAGAATTTTGTCTTACCGGAAAATATCGGAATAATCGCACTCCGCCACAAATTCCCTTATGTCCCATAAGAATTTTTGTGGCTGATGCTTCTTGTTAGGTCCCATGGCAATTGATAACTGTTCTCTTTCATCCTCTCACTCATCTTCCTTCACCCCTGATCAACATGCTTTCTCTTTCACACTCTTCCCGCATACATGCAACACATGACACAAAGATGTTATATTGCGCTTAGGTCCACTCCACGAGGAGTGAAAATATAATTTGTCAGTTCTTCATATACCAGCATTATACCCAGTGGGTATCTGGACAGGTACCTATAATAGTGACCTGTAAACATCCGATTTCTTTTTATCTTGTAATTTCTTGACTTTATGTCCCATTCTTTCAAGTGTTTTTCTCTGATCACTTTGTTAAGTGAGGAGTTCAACGCATAAAGTCAACCTTAGCTTCAATTGGACAATACCTTTTGTTTGTCAGGTAACGGACTTCAACGATTAAACTCACCCATAGCTTCAAAAGGACAATACATTTGTTTGCCAGGTAACTGAATTCAACATTTACATCACAAAAGATTCAAAAGGACAATACCATTTGTTTGCCAGGTAACGGCTAATAATCCAGTATTTCTTTCCATTTCTGACCAGCGCTTAGCGCTGATTTCTTTCCAACACTGCTGAAGGGGGTTAAAAACATCAATTCCCCTGGGATCTGAACTTTGAGTTTGACTGAAGGGGGGAAAGGCGCATGAGACACTTCTTGCTCATTTGAGCATGAAGTGTTGACCCCCCAGTCATAACCGAAAGGTAGTGGACCTAAGCGCATTAACCGTCTAAATTAGAATTACGACATCATAAAATTAATAATAATAATAATGACAATTGCTATAGCACCCACCCTAACCATGTAGGCTGGCGGGCGCTTTACAAGTTTTAACGATCCAACACCTAAAATTATAAACAGAAGCACACACACGCACACACATCCACCGCGTACACATGCCCTGGAACATAATGTTGCCTACAAAAACATACTATATAATCAGTGAACAGCTCCTTTGTACATGAGCAGCTTGTACACACACATAATGTCTTGTGGGGGTGCAGTGAACAGCTCCTTTGTACACGGGCAACTTGTACACATGCATAATGTCTTGTGGGGGTTGCCCGTCTTTCTTGTTGCTTTTGCTGCGCCATTGTACGCCAGCATCGTCTGTTAGCCTCCACACAGGTCCGGGAGCCCCCAGGACCTTGTAGGGCGTCTTGGACTGGGCCCGCGACGCTGGTCTGCCAGTCTGCCGCCGCCTGTTGAGCCGGTGGTGCCATGAAGGCCGTTGTGGGTGTGGTGGCCACCTGTTGTGCCGTGTCGGCCGTCGTCGATGTGCTGGCCCTGGTTGTGCTGGTGGCACAGGGAGGGCCCTTGCGGGTGTGGTGGTCGCCTGTTGTGCTGGCAGGGAAGGTGGGGCCATCGTGATGGTAGGCGTGTGGGGGATGTCACTGTTTGGCTGCTGGATCTCCTGGGGTGCGTGTGTCGCTGGGTCTGGCCGCTATGGCCTCACTCGCCTTCAATGTAGGCCGTCGGCGTCTCTGTGGTCTTGTCTTTGGCACCTGTCAAACACCAATTCTTCCGACACGAAAAGGGGGTTACCCTGTGTGTACTTGTATTGCCCCGTTTAGACAGTGTATCAGGACAGAGGAGACATTTCACCACAGTTGTCTATCTTGTGAACAATGTGCATGCACTGTGTGTGGCATAATGTTGTGCCTTCCAGAAAGCAAGGAAAGAAGTGACTAAGCCTGTAGTCATCTTGAGGCATGAAAACTGGACTTGAAATACAAACAACAACTGGATGAAGTGAAAACACTGAAGAATTGCTGAAAGATGAACAAAGGAAGGAGACAGAGTGAAATCTTAACTGTAGCGTAAGAAAGCAAATTTGACCAAAGGAAAGAAGATTGTAGTACTATGTGAAAAGTAGGCTGTGAATCCAAAATCATAATAATATTGTGATAAAGATAACCTGAGACATACTGGACAACAACGCCTGTGAAACAATCTACAGTTGAAGGCTAGTTAATGATGGTTCTTGTGAATGAAAATGTTGTCAGTGTTTTGAAGAAGGGAATGCTAAAATATGAGAGAGAGAGAGAGAGAGAGAGAGAGAGAGAGAGAGAGAGAGAGAGAGAGAGAGAGAGATCAATGTGTTGAAATATATGTTGGTACTGTTTACTGTATTTTTTTTATCAATAGAATTAAATTACCCATCTAAGTTTCCTAGATGTTTGTCAGAACCAGTTGAAAAGCTGTTAATATTTTGTATAATGTGAGCACTCTGGTGTGTGTTAATGTAATTTTTTTTTTCTTTTGTGCCAGTACGAGAAAGTGTCTGTTTAATGCTGGTTTTTATTTTCATCCATTTTGTTTACATGCTAACTGATAAGTTAATGTGAAAATAAATGTGTGGTGTAAAGTCATCAGCCGGTAAAGGAGAAGGAAAGACATTCATGTTAGCTATGATACATGCTTCAGAATTTGATCCTAAACAGAAGAAGATACAAAGAGGAGATGTAAACAGAGGTACCATTTGCCCAGTCTGCTTTCTTTGGGGTGACTTGGGCTTCTGGGTTGTTTGGTTTCAGGTACTCTCTTCTCCACATCAATGGGGGCCTGGTGGTGGAGAAAAAGTGGATTGACTATGTTCTGGTCAGTGATTTTCATCCTACCCTCAAACATACACATGCGAGCACATACACGTACATACACATGCATATTCACGCACACTTACAAGCATATACGCAATCACACACATACACACACACACATACATACATGCATATGCACACACACATGCACGCATGCATGCATGCACATGCGCACGCACGCACGCACACGCACACACACACACACACACACACACACACACACACACACACACATACAGACTCGGAAACACAACCACACACATATTCAGACACCCATACAGGCATGCCCATGCACACACACACACACACACACTGATGCTCACACAGACACAGACACAGACAGACACAGAGACGCAAAGAGAAACATACAGGCACATGCATGCATGCACGTACGCACATACGTGCTCACACACACACACACACACACACACACATAAACACGGGCACACACACACATACACAATTACACACACACACACACACCCGCACACACACACACACACACACACACACACACACACACACACACACACACACACACACACACACACACACACACACACATACACAGAGAAAGATTTATTTAAATAGAAACTATTGACATTACAACAGAATACTTTCTAGAGGGATACTCTCGCTCATGCTAACCCCCACAACCCAGCAGTTCTACTCATCGATATGGCAGGGCCTCAGGACGTGGTGTTCTGTGTAAGCCGGATCAGAACTCTCACCACTGATCATGAATAAATGAACTTGGCAGCAGTGCAGTGTCTCTTCTGGCAGGTTGCCTCAAAATGAGCTAATAGTGATTGCTCCCTGCGGACTACAGTGATGGGGCTGTGACAGGACAAGCCTTCGTGCGGTTGTGTAAAGGAGAGCCAGAGTGAGCGGTGTGGGAGTAATAGGGGGAGGGGAGGGGGCTAAAGGGCACGGAATACAAAATGGAGAAAAAGAGGAAAAGCGAAGAGTGAAACATAACGGTGCTGTGATTTGCTTCAGGTCCACGACGACAAGAGCAACAAGGAACAGCAGGTGCTGGACCGCAAGAAGTTCACCACACTGCTGAGACAGCAGGGCTTCACGGTGCAGGAGAGCCGCATCGGCAAATACACCTACACCAAACTGTTCTGCCCCTTCAAGAGGCTGTGCCGAGAAGCCGAGAGGGTCAATTTTGAAATGCCCATCAAAGATGTGAGTGTCTGATCGGGTAGTGATGGGCTGTTGACAAAGACGGGTTGTATGTCTTTTGACTGAAGGATTCCTGACAGAGAAGAAGGAGACCATCTGTCAGCAGAACTGTCAGCAAAGCACACTGTGGTCTCATCGTAGGACTCTTAAGAAAGAACACGACCTGAGTGAAAGTCTCTTGATTGAAAATTTTGTTAACAAGAAGACCAATATCATTTTGTTGGTAGGACTCTTGACTAAAAGGGAAGAATAGCATTTGACGGTAGGACTGTTGACAAAGAAGAAAAATAGCATTTGACAGTAGGACTGTCGACAAAGAAGAAAAATCGCATTTGACAGCAGGACTGTTGACAAAGAAGAAAAATAGCATTTGACAGCAGGACTGTTGACAAAGAAGAAAAATAGCATTTGACAGTAGGACTGTTGACAAAGAAGAAAAATAGCATTTGACGGTAGGACTGTCGACAAAGAAGAAAAATAGCATTTGACAGTAGGACTGTTGACAAAGAAGAAAAATAGTATTTGACAGTAGGACTGTTGACAAAGAAGAAAAATAGCATTTGACAGTAGGACTATTGACAAAGAAGAAAAATAGCATTTGACAGTAGGACTGTTGACAAAGAAGAAAAATAGCATTTGACAGTAGGACTATTGACAAAGAAGAAAAATAGCATTTGACAGCAGGACTGTTGACAAAGAAGAAAAATAGCATTTGACAGTAGGACTGTTGACAAAGAAAAAAATAGCATTTGACAGTAGGACTTTCGACAAAGAAGAAAAATCGCATTTGACAGTAGGACTGTTGACAAAGAAGAAAAATAGTATTTGATAGTAGAAAGCTCCTGACACAGACTAAGGATACTTTTTGATGGTGGCTGGGATCTTGACAAATAATGAAAATACCATTTGATTGTGGTAAGGTTTTTGTCAAAGAAGACTAATACCATCTGATATTAGGACTCTTGAGAAAGAAG
>CM031602.1:67315592-67323092 GCA_018398815.1 Conus ventricosus
GCAGTTCACTGTTTCCTGATCAGTACTGCAGTTCACTCTTTCCTGATAAGTACTGCAGTTCGCTGTTTCCTGATACGTACTGCAGTTCACTGTTTCCTGATCAGTACTGCAGTTCACTTTTTCCTGATAAGTACTGCAGTTCACTCTTTCCTGATAAGTACTGCAGTTCCCTCTTTCCTGATAAGTACTGCAGTTCGCTGTTTCCTGATACGTACTGCAGTTCACTCTTTCCTGATAAGTACTGCAGTTCGCTGTTTCCTGATACGTACTGCAGTTCACTGTTTCCTGATAAGTACTGCAGTTCATCTTTCCTGATAAGTACTGCAGTTCGCTGTTTCCTGATACGTACTGCAGTTCACTGTTTCCTGATCAGTACTGCAGTTCACTTTTTCCTGATCAGTACTACAGTTTGTTCTTTTATTGAATTGATAAGTACTGCAGTTCGCTGTTTCCTGATAAGTACTGCAGTTCACTCTTTCCTGATAAGTACTGCAGTTCGCTGTTTCCTGATAAGTACTGCAGTTCGCTGTTTCCTGATAAGTACTGCAGTTCGCTGTTTCCTGATAAGTATTGCAGTTCGCTGTTTCCTGATAAGTACTGCAGTTCACTCTTTCCTGATAAGTACTGCAGTTCACTCTTTCCTGATAAGTACTGCAGTTCTCTCTTTCCTGATAAGTACTGCAGTTCACTCTTTCCTGATAAGTACTGCAGTTCACTCTTTCCTGATAAGTACTGCAGTTCACTCTTTCCTGATAAGTACTGCAGTTCACTCTTTCCTGATAAGTACTGCAGTTCTCTCTTTCCTGATAAGTACTGCAGTTCGCTGTTTCCTGATAAGTACTGCAGTTCACTCTTTCCTGATCACTACTGCAGTTCACTCTTTCCTGATAAGTACTGCAGTTCGCTCTTTCCTGATAAGTACTGCAGTTCACTCTTTCCTGATAAGTACTGCAGTTCGCTTTTCCTGATAAGTACTGCAGTTCACTCTTTCCTGATAAGTACTGCAGTTCACTCTTTCCTGATCACTACTGCAATTCACTCTTTCCTGATCAGTACTGCAGTTCGCTGTTTCCTGATAAGTACTGCAGTTCACTCTTTCCTGATACGTACTGCAGTTCGCTCTTTCCTGATGAGTACTGCAGTTCACTCTTTCCTGATAAGTACTGCAGTTCACTTTTTCCTGATAAGTACTGCAGTTCACTCTTTCCTGATAAGTACTGCAGTTCGCTGTTTCCTGATAAGTACTGCAGTTCACTTTTTCCTGATAAGTACTGCAGTTAACTCTTTCCTGATAAGTACTGCAGTTCACTCTTTCCTGATAAGTACTGCAGTTCGCTGTTTCCTGATAAGTACTGCAGTTCACTCTTTCCTGATAAGTACTGCAGTTCGCTGTTTCCTGATAAGTACTGCAGTTCGCTCTTTCCTGATAAGTACTGCAGTTCGCTGTTTCCTGATAAGTACTGCAGTTCACTCTTTCCTGATAAGTACTGCAGTTCGCTGTTTCCTGATAAGTACTGCAGTTCGCTGTTTCCTGATAAGTACTGCAGATGACACTTTTCGTTTGTACTGTGTTAAGTGCTGCAGTTTAAACATTCCTGGTTTGTACTGTGATAGGTACTGCAGTTTACACTTTTCTGGTTTGCACTATGATAAGTACTGCAGTTTACACTTTTCTGGTTTGTACTGTGATAGGTACTGCAGTTTACACTTTTCTGGTTTGTACTGTGATAGGTACTGCAGTTTACACTTTTCTGGTTTGTACTGTGATAGGTACTGCAGTTTACACTTTTCTGGTTTGTACTGTGATAGGTACTGCAGTTTACACTTTTCTGGTTTGCACTATGATAAGTACTGCAGTTTACACTTTTCTGGTTTGTACTGTGATAGGTACTGCAGTTTACACTTTTCTGGTTTGTGCTGTGATAGGTACTGCAGTTTACACTTTTCTGGTTTGTACTGTGATAGGTACTGCAGTTTACACTTTTCTGGTTTGCACTATGATAAGTACTGCAGTTTACACTTTTCTGGTTTGTACTGTGATAGGTACTGCAGTTTACACTTTTCTGGTTTGTGCTGTGATAGGTACTGCAGTTTACACTTTTCTGGTTTGTACTGTGATAGGTACTGCAGTTTACACTTTTCTGGTTTGCACTATGATAAGTACTGCAGTCTACATGTTTCTGGTTTGTGCTATAAGTACTGCAGTTCACACTTTTCTGGTTTGTTCTGTAGCTTGTTCTTTTGTTGAGAATTACCGCACTTTAACACTTTTCTAATTTGTATCGTAGTTTTTCCTTTTTTTGATAAGTACTTGGATGTACAGTTTTTGGATTGTTCTGCAGTTTGTTCTTTTGTTGACAAGTACTGCAGTTGACATGTTCCTGGCTTGTACTGACATTTTTCTTTTCTTGATAAGCTCTTGATATGTATTGCAGTTTACAAGTATTCACTTTGTTCTTTTATTGATATCTTCTGCAGTTAATACGTTCGTGGTGAGTAGTGCAATTTGGGTTTTTGTTGTTGTTGATAAATGATGTTCTGTGGTTTACACTTTCTGAGGTTTGTTCTGCATTTGTTCTTTTCTTGAAAAGTACTGCGATTTACACTTTCCTGGTTTATGCTGCAGTTTGTTCTTTTCTTGATAAATTCCACAATTTACAGTTTCCTGATTTGTGTTGCAATTTTTCTTTTGTTTCGTAAGTATTGCAGGATGGATTACAATGGTTCTCATAAGTTGCTAGAGAAGAGATTAATATTTTAAAAACATTTCTTTAATTTTTTTTTTGCATTTTTCTTTTTTCCTGAAAGAGTTTTTGCCATGTTTCAGAGGCGGCCATAAAGACGAAACAATCTTGTGCCGCTTGCACACAGGCCACTCGTTTTATACCCATTCTTATCTTTTAAAAAGTGAAGAAACTCTGGGGTGCATTCCATGTCATGTTTCCACCCACAGTGAAACATATTCTTTTAGATTGTTGGGACTTGCGCGATGTGAGACAAAAAACACTTTACAGCAAAACTCCATGAAAACCCTGTTCAGAGATGTGCTACCTGACGTGATCTTTGAGTTTCTGAAATAGATTTACATTTTTCATCTGATCTAAGATTTTACGGAAGAAAGATTTTAATGAAGTTTCGGTACGTTTTTAGAAGGTGTATTTTTTAAAGAGATTTTGTGAAAGGTGGTGGTTTTTTTTTTTTTGTTTGAGACTTGTGAGTTGATTTTAATGTGGTGACAGACCTGATATGGCCCTTTGCGGTTGGCTGGGCTATAAGCAACATTACCTTACCTTACCCCCATTCCCCCCCCCACCTTCCTCCCTCTTTTTTTTTCATATTGCAAAGTCTGGGAGCTCTAGATAAAAAAAGTTATCTTTTAGGGCAAAAGAGCAATTAAGAAATTTGGGGTGCATGTTTTTGTTTGATGACAATAAAGATATATATGAATATGATGATGATTATTGTTATAGTGATGTGGACAGTACTAATTTTTAGATGATGATGACATCTACAGACTCACCATATACTGATCAACCTCAACATTGATGAGCTGAATGATGATTTAAAACAGAAAGGTGGAAGCAGAAGAGAACAGTACAACCAACAAAAAGACAGGTTTGCCCAACTGCATGTGTGTGTGTGTTGTGTGTGTGTGTGTGTGCGTGTGTGCGTGGTGGGGGTGTGTGTGTGGGGTGTGTGTGTGTGTGTGCGTGCGTGCGCGGTGTGTGTGGCGTGCGTGCGTGCGTGCGTGTGTGTGTGTTTTGTCCATGCATGTAAAGTGTGTGAGTGCGTGTATGCTTTGTGTTGTGTGGTCCATGCAGTATGTGTGTATTTATTGTGTGTGTGGTGTACGTGTGTGTGTCCTGCATGTGGTGTGTAAAAGTGTATGCACATTTGTGTGTGTGTGTGTATGTAATATAATTTAAAAATAATGAAAAACTTATATAGCGCCTATTCCCCGGCTAGAGACCAAGCTCTAAGCGCTTTACAATCAACACTCGTTTACACAACGGGCTGCCTACCTGGGTAGTGCTGACTGAAGAGCTGCCAGCTGGTGCTCATTCAGTCGTTTCCCGTGTCATCCAGTCAGTATCGTTCAATACGATCACTCATTTTCCTTACTTCCTTCATTCTTTCCCTTTCTCACGCAGGGGGCATGCTATGTGTAACGTGTCATCCATACCAATGGCCAAACTGGCCTACTCCTTCCAAAAGTTGGTGATGGGATTTTACGTGTGTGCAAGATGTTATGCGTGCATTCACACACGGAACCTTGGTTTATAGTCTCATTTGAAGGACTGTATGGGAAATGGAGTCAGAACCAATGTTAACTCCGAGGGAAAAATCCCCCTGTACCGAAACGCCCTGGCGGAGGTTTGAACCCGCAGCCCCAGGATCACCAAGATTACGAGTCCGGCGTTCTACCAACTGAGCTATTCCGGCTCCCAATGTGTGTGTGTGTGCGAGAGAGAGAGAGAGAGAGAGTGTGTGTGTGTGTGTAATGTGTTTTCACATGCATGTGTGTGTGTGTGCCTCTGTGTGTGTGTGTGTGCTTGCAATTTTTCACAATATTTATCAAATGAAAGTTTTGGAGTTTGTATTAAGTCAGTACTGTCTCTTCCTTTTCTGTTCAAAGGGCATCAACTTGAAAGTCGCGTAACAATGGGCCGTCAGTGTATATTACTCATTCCAATTTTTTCTTTAAGATCCTTGACATTTTCCAATACATATGGAACATTGTACAAAGAAAAAGCATCGACGGTCTTAATGTTTCTCAAAGTAGGAAGATGATACTTGCTGTCGTTTTAAAAAAATCCAAAATCAGTGATTCAAATATTTAAATGTTGGATGGGGTTGGTGCATTCCTCGCCCCCCCCCCCCCCCCCCCCCCCTTACCCTTTCCATAAGACTTAAAGTGGTGGTCTGCGTTCTAGTCTTTCAGATGAGACAATAAGCACAGACCAGTCGTGTCTGCAGCTGGCACCTAGCACATGTATAAGAACCGATGGCAACAAGGGTGTTATCTTGGCAAAATTCTGCTGGAAAGTCCACAGTGAAAGGGAAAATAAAAGATAAAACAAAACAAAAACATGTCTGGCAGGAAAACGAAACTAAAAAGTGGCGACAAACTGTGGCATCATGTATACCCTTTCCTTGAAATGTGCAGAGATGTCTGTTGTGACGATGGAGATGTACTGTAGGAAGAAACTCCAGGGAGAGCTTGACAGCAGAAGGTCTTCAGAGAAGAAATCCCCCCTCACACAAGTTTTTTGGCCCTGAACTCCTTGTACTCTAAGGAGACCGGGCCACATCCAGGTCATGAACAGTACAGTGCAAAATGATAGGAAACGGCAGGGATGGGAGGGCACTGGTGCAGAAGGAGGTGGTGGGTGGGATGGGATAGTGGCGATGGAGGTATTCCGGAATGGGGGAGGGGGTGTTAACTGACAGGGTTTTGTGGGGTGATGGCCACGTGGGGTGGGGGGAATGGTGTATACACCAAAGTGTGGGTAGAAAGGTCGCTGCTCCAGTTTGCTGTAGTTAGTTTCAGTGGTTCCCCAAGAAGATGTATTTGAGGGCAGTGTGGGTTTATGTTGCATTTCTGAAAGAAAAGGCTTTCTGAAAATAAAGTTCTGATACGTTGAAACTTTTGTAGAAAAATCTTTTGTGAATTTGAAGGTGATGCTGAAACTTAAAATAATACGTGAAGTTTTAGGTGAAAAACAGACACAGAGATAAGTACACACAGATGCTAGTAGTCACACAAAAATACTTGATGTAGCCACACATGCATGCACACACGCACGCATGCACACACACACATGCATGCACAAACTCACATGGATACATGCACGCATGCACGCACACACACACACACACACACACACACACACACACACACGCACACACATGGACACACTTTTGTGAGAAAAGACACGCTCTCCAGAGAAACGTCCGACCATAGGCGTTCCACACAAAAAAATAAGCAAATATACATGTCATTGTCAAATCACAGTGCGTAATTTCTTGATGTTATCATTTGCAACAGAATTCTCACTTTGTTTTATCTGTTACCTGTATGTACTACCTTTGCATGTAAGGTGTTTATGTTCACTAGAACATCTGACCTGTAATCTGTTACTGTAAATCGTGTCTGTTTGACAGATGAAGAAAGACCAATGGCAGTAAAGCGGAAAGGTAAATTGTGTTTTGTGTAGAGGGCACTTAAAAACACGAGCCATTTGGATATTTTTCCCACAATGGTGGAATTACATTACAGTTAACGCATTGTGTGAATCTTCACTGTGAGCCCCGTACCATCCTCCCCTCTCAGCTTTTTCTTTGTCATTCTTGTTCTCTTTTCCTACTTCTTCATGTAGACTGAGACGTTATAACTGCGTTCAGTCCAGACTTCTTCTCCCCCTCTCCCCCTCCCCCCTGCCCCCTACGAGACATTATAACTTCATTCAGTTAAGACTTCTTCTCCCCCCTCCCCTCCCCCCTGCCCCCTACCCCCACCCACTGCCCCTGCAGCATGTATTCAGAAAGGGCTGTTGTTTCCTACTGTAAAAAAAAACAACAAAACTTATTATGCAGCCAGCCTCAGCTGATTTCAGGTGTGAGAAGAAAAGTATGAAAACGCCACAGCTTGGCAGTGTCTGTTGAAGTGTGGAGTACGGCAACACAAATAATGGAGAATGCTGTCTGCATCGTTCTGTAGATCGTTATAACACAAACGTTTCAGACTGCGGGATCCTTCATGCCTTGCTCTCATGCTGACCTCAGTTTCTGTTTTCTCTCCACATCTGTGACCTTGGTGAGGTCATGTCGAGGTCATTTGTATCGGCTAGTTCATGGGAACTGTCACTGGATGGATGTGGCGGTGCCTTCCAGATGGGAACACTCCCTCTGTGACTGAACAGTTATTTGTTTTCAGTGACTGGTGTCCTATGTATGTTGGATCGCAGCTAGCGCCACTGAGCTTGGCAGCAGTGCAGTGTCTTCTCTGCAAGGTTTGTCGGGGTTAGCTGATATCGGTTGCTCCTGGAAGAATGCCAGTGCTGGGGTTGTGACAGAATGAACCCAGGTGTGTCTGTGCGTAGGATGGCTGGACTGAGCAGTGTGGGGCATGTTAGTGAAGAACATGGAAAATGAGAGCAAAGAAAATAAGAAAGTACTGTCAGAAAAGGCAGTGAGGGCATACTTATTCTATATCTTGCTTTTATAATAGTGGCGATGATGAAAACTTATGTATATCCCTCCTCTAATATATACGTTTTCATCATTGCCACAATTATCACCATTATTGCCATTATTATCACGGTCATCATTACTACTTCAACTCCCATGATCCCTTCCTTAACGGCCTCGTTTTCATCCAACAGCCATTTTGCGCCGACTATGAGAAGATAAGTGGTTTCTCGTTCTTCGTTTCTACTGTCCTGATTGTTGTTTGTTTTTGCCTGAAAAAGACCCAAGTGGTTGAAATGCATTGTGTTT
>CM031602.1:67325592-67333092 GCA_018398815.1 Conus ventricosus
ACACACACGCATGCACACACACATGGATGCATGCATGCATGCACGCACATGCGTGCGCATGCACACATACACGCATATGCACGCACGCATCCACACATACACATGTGCTATGCGCACACACATACACACACACACACACACACACACACACACACACACACACACACACACACACACACACACACAGATGATAATCAGTAAATATTAAGAGACAGTGATTAAAGAAAAACAAAAAAATGAAAATAGAAATGAATTCATAGCTGTTTCAAGTGTTTGTTTAGGAAGGGGGGGGGGGGGTAGGGAACGGAGCGGCTGCTAACTGTTAAATGATGATGGTGGTCTTGTGTTAGAATGCCATGTTTTGGTGGCTAGTTCCACTGGTATGACAGCTTCCATACAAAAGCAACATACATCCTTATTTCTTTTACGTAGAGATGAAAAATATAACAGCAACAAAGTGTTCACAGCATGTCAGACTCTGATTTTGGTAAATGATAGAAGAAGGTGAAACATGGTAGAAAAAAACACACAATAACATGCTTATGATTCCGAACTACTGCAGTGCTAAACAAACCTCTCCAACGATGGACAAACAGTCAAGTTTACTGGACAGTGTCTGTGACAACAGCACCGCCATAGAAAAGACCCCCCCCCCCCCCCCCCCCCCCCCCCCCCCCCTTGTCTCGGTGTCAATGATTGGCTCTCTCAGGGACAGGATAAAATCTAAGCTACCTTCAAAAGTGACCCAGGAGAAACTCAAAACATTGCGTACTGTCCCATGTGTTTCATAAGAAGAAACAGACAATACTAACTTGTGGTAGATTACATTCATGTCTGTATCAACAGCATGCACTGTAAGGAAGGGGGAGAAGGGTGAATGGGATGGAAGGGATCAAGGGGGGATATGGTGATGGAGAGGTGTCCTGGGTGCCCAGAACCCCCCCCCCCCCCCCCCCCCTTTTTCTTCCCCACCAACTTTTTTTTTTTTTTTTAAATAGAAAATAGATTTATGCCTGCATATGTAGGAAAGAGACACCTTGATGTCCTTCGAGAGAGGTCTGTGGCTCACCTTAAACAGCTACATTACCTTCAACATTGGGGGGGGGGGGGGGGGGGCAAAGCTCTTCAGGTTCTGCAGCTAGTTTATTTAACCCCTGGACGCTACCAGGGTCTGACCAGCCTAGCCTCAGTTGGGACACCCAGTCACCCTCTGTTAGTGTTCAAACTGCCCCAGTATGAAAATATCTACTTCCAATGTCTGACCAGCCTAGCCTCAGTTGGGACACCCAGTCACCCTCTGTTAGTGTTCAAACTGCCCCAGTATGAAAATATCTACTTCCAATGTCTGACCAGCCTAGCCTCAGTTGGGACACCCAGTCACCCTCTGTTAGTGTTCAAACTGCCCCAGTATGAAAATACTACTTCCAATGTCTGACCAGCCTAGCCTCAGTTGGGACACCCAGTCACCCTCTGTTAGTGTTCAAACTGCCCCAGTATGAAAATATCTACTTCCAATGTCTGACCAGCCTAGCCTCAGTTGGGACACCCAGTCACCCTGTGTTAGTGTTCAAACTGCCCCAGTATGAAAATATCTACTTCCAATGTCTGACCAGCCTAGCCTCAGTTGGGACACCCAGTCACCCTCTGTTAGTGTTCAAACTGCCCCAGTATGAAAATATCTACTTCCAATGTCTGACCAGCCTAGCCTCAGTTGGGACACCCAGTCACCCTCTGTTAGTGTTCAAACTGCCCCAGTATGAAAATATCTACTTCCAATGTCTGACCAGCCTAGCCTCAGTTGGGACACCCAGTCACCCTCTGTTAGTGTTCAAACTGCCCCAGTATGAAAAATATCTACTTCCAATGTCTGACCAGCCTAGCCTCAGTTGGGACACCCAGTCACCCTCTGTTAGTGTTCAAACTGCCCCAGTATGAAAATATCTACTTCCAATGTCTGACCAGCCTAGCCTCAGTTGGGACACCCAGTCACCCTGTGTTAGTGTTCAAACTGCCCCAGTATGAAAATATCTACTTCCAATGTCTGACCAGCCTAGCCTCAGTTGGGACACCCAGTCACCCTCTGTTAGTGTTCAAACTGCCCCAGTATGAAAATATCTACTTCCAATGTCTGACCAGCCTAGCCTCAGTTGGGACACCCAGTCACCCTCTGTTAGTGTTCAAACTGCCCCAGTATGAAAATATCTACTTCCAATGTCTGACCAGCCTAGCCTCAGTTGGGACACCCAGTCACCCTCTGTTAGTGTTCAAACTGCCCAGTATGAAAATATCTACTTCCAATGTCTGACCAGCCTAGCCTCAGTTGGGACACCCAGTCACCCTCTGTTAGTGTTCAAACTGCCCCAGTATGAAAATATCTACTTCCAATGTCTGACCAGCCTAGCCTCAGTTGGGACACCCAGTCACCCTCTGTTAGTGTTCAAACTGCCCCAGTATGAAAATATCTACTTCCAATGTCTGACCAGCCTAGCCTCAGTTGGGACACCCAGTCACCCTCTGTTAGTGTTCAAACTGCCCCAGTATGAAAATATCTACTTCCAATGTCTGACCAGCCTAGCCTCAGTTGGGACACCCAGTCACCCTCTGTTAGTGTTCAAACTGCCCCAGTATGAAAATATCTACTTCCAATGTCTGACCAGCCTACCTCAGTTGGGACACCCAGTCACCCTCTGTTAGTGTTCAAACTGCCCCAGTATGAAAATATCTACTTCCAATGTCTGACCAGCCTAGCCTCAGTTGGGACACCCAGTCACCCTCTGTTAGTGTTCAAACTGCCCAGTATAAAAATATCTACTTCCAATGTCTGACCAGCCCAGCCTCAGTTGGGACACCCAGTCACCCTGTTTAGTGTTCAAACTGCCCCAGTATGAAAATATCTACTTCCAATGTCTGACCAGCCTAGCCTCAGTTGGGACACCCAGTCACCCTCTGTTAGTGTTCAAACTGCCCCAGTATAAAAATATCTACTTCCAATGTCTGACCAGCATAGCCTCAGTTGGGACACCCAGTCACCCTCTGTTAGTGTTCAAACTGCCCCAGTATGAAAATATCTACTTCCAATGTCTGACCAGCATAGCCTCAGTTGGGACACCCAGTCACCCTCTGTTAGTGTTCAAACTGCCCCAGTATGAAAATATCTACTTCCAATGTCTGACCAGCCTAGCCTCAGTTGGGACACCCAGTCACCCTCTGTTAGTGTTCAAACTGCCCCAGTATGAAAATATCTACTTCCAATGTCTGACCCAGCCTAGCCTCAGTTGGGACACCCAGTCACCCTCTGTTAGTGTTCAAACTGCCCAGTAGAAAATATCTACTTCCAATGTCTGACCAGCCTAGCCTCAGTTGGGACACCCAGTCACCCTCTGTTAGTGTTCAAACTGCCCCAGTATGAAAATATCTACTTCCAATGTCTGACCAGCCTAGCCTCAGTTGGGACACCCAGTCACCCTCTGTTAGTGTTCAAACTGCCCCAGTATGAAAATATCTACTTCCAATGTCTGACCAGCCTAGCCTCAGTTGGGACACCCAGTCACCCTCTGTTAGTGTTCAAACTGCCCCAGTATGAAAATATCTACTTCCAATGTCTGACCAGCCTAGCCTCAGTTGGGACACCCAGTCACCCCCTCTGTTAGTGTTCAAACTGCCCAGTATGAAAATATCTACTTCCAATGTCTGACCAGCCTAGCCTCAGTTGGGACAACCCAGTCACCCTCTGTTAGTGTTCAAACTGCCCCAGTATGAAAATATCTACTTCCCAAAGTCTGACCAGCCTAACCTCAGTTGGACACCCAGTCCCCCCCTCTGTTAGTGTTCAAACTGCCCCAGTATGAAAATAATCTACTTCCAATGTCTGACCAGCCTAGCCTCAGTTGGGACACCCAGTCACCCTCTGTTAGTGTTCAAACTGCCCCAGTATGAAAATATCTACTTCCAATGTCTGACCAGCCTAGCCTCAGTTGGGACATCCAGTCACCCTCTGTTAGTGTTCAAACTGCCCCAGTATGAAAATATCTACTTCCAATGTCTGACCAGCCTAGCCTCAGTTGGGACACCCAGTCACCCCTCTTTAGTGTTCAAACTGCCCCAGTATGAAAATATCTACTTCCAATGTCTGACCAGCCTAGCCTCAGTTGGGACACCCAGTCACCCTCTGTTAGTGTTCAAACTGCCCCAGTATGAAAATATCTACTTCCAATGTCTGACCAGCGTAGCCTCAGTTGGGACACCCAGTCACCCCCTCTGTTAGTGTTCAAACTGCCCCAGTATGAAAATATCTACTTCCAATGTCTGACCAGCCTAGCCTCAGTTGGGACACCCAGTCACCCTGTGTTAGTGTTCAAACTGCCCCAGTATGAAAATATCTACTTCCGATGTCTGACCAGCCTAGCCTCAGTTGGACACCCAGTCACCCTCTGTTAGTGTTCAAACTGCCCCAGTATGAAATATACTACTTCCAATGTCTGACCAGCCTAGCCTCAGTTGGGACACCCAGTCACCCTCTGTTAGTGTTCAAACTGCCCCAGTATGAAAATATCTACTTCCAATGTCTGACCAGCCTAGCCTCAGTTGGGACACCCATCACCCTCTGTTAGTGTTCAAATGCCCCAGTATGAAAATATCTACTTCGAATCGAATTTCAATTTTTTTCTGACCTTTATAGAAGAACCATTTTCTTTCTGTTGGAATCCTTATTGTTTGTCTGTCCACCTCCCCTCTGGCAAGAAAGTTTCCTGCGCTGATCAGAACAAAGAAGAAAACACAGGTTTGGAGTGCAGGCATGTATATTGTTTCACCATATGACCGAAAGCTGCATCTCTCATTTGTAATTAGTTATTTGCGGTTTCCTGCCTGGAATAAGATTTCTTTTTTTTTTTTTCTTTTTTTTTGCCGTTTGGTCTTTTAAGTTTCCCTTTATTCTTCCCAAGGAGAAATCCACTTTCAGAGACTTCAGACTTTTTCCCCCTGTTTTACCTTAGCAGTCGTTGTGTAACTATATTTCTAACAGTACTTAATTTATATCTTAGGTTTCTCTTTCTATATCTGTGTGTGTGTGTTTGTGTGTGTGTGTGTGTGTGTGTGTGTGTGTGTGTGTGCACATACAATTGTTTACATGTGTGTTGTGTGTTGCTTTATTAATCTGTCTGAGTATGGTATGTGTGTGTGGTGTGTGTGTGTGTATGTGTGTGTGTGTGTGTGTGTGTGTGTGTGTGTGTGTGTGAGAGAGAGAGAGAGAGAGAGAGAGAGAGAGAGAGATGAGAGAGAGAGGAGAGAGGAGAGAGAGAGTGTGCAAATGCATGTGCAACACATGTATGCTGCATAGAGCTGGTACAGTTTTGTACTTTCTTTCAGTGCTACTGTTGATTCCTCTGACTCAAGGTCTACAAACACTACTTCGTAAGTATCAGGTGGTCTTCTTCTTCATCATCTTCTGCTTCTTCTTCTTCATCTCCTCCTCCTCCTCCTCCTTCTTCTTTTCTTCTTTTCTTCTTTTCTTCTTCTTCTTCTTCTTCTTCTTCTTCTTCTTCTTCTTCTTCTTCTTCTTTTTCCTCTTGTACGTATTGTTTATCACTCTCAATGAACACACTTCATCAGTGGTACAGGTTGAGAAAAACGGAAACTCTCAAAATTCCCTCTGAGAATTCATAGTAGACCTGAAGGACTGGGGTCTGCATGACGCTGCCTGAGAAGTAGATTTTGCAGCCAGCTGACCTCAGGATTTGAAAAAGTCTGGTAAAGTGTTAGTGTGAATTGTTCTCCTTCAGTTCCTGAAATCCACTGTCAGTATGCAAATCTCATACAATTGAACCCTTTGCCAGTAAATCTGGTTCCGAAGAGGTGTGTTGCACCGATGCTATATCACCATATGTCTGGAAGAGAGGGGCTGGCGTTGTGCCAGGTGAGCATAGTTTGTCCATAGTCTTCTTTGCTTGCTGGCATAGAAATATGTGCATTCTGTTTAGGCAACAAAAACTAGCTGAACTATGGTTATGTATAACTTTGAAACATGTTATTGGCTATGGAACAGGTTGACAGAGTCATCATTTCTGTATGGACTGCTGATCATTAAATTTATGCTTTAGTTGTTTTTCTTTATCATGTGCCTCTTTCATTTTTCTTTTAATTCCATTGAAATTCTGAATTGAGGACAAAGAAAGTTTCTCTACATAATGATGAATTACTATGATTCTGTGCTTATCACATACACCACATCTCTTCTTCTGAATTCATTAGAACATAAGAATTTATTTAAAGAAGAAAAAACCGCACACACACACACACTTTTTTTCTCTGTCTCATCTTTCATACCCCTTCTAGAGGCACTCCCACTCCCACCCACTCCACCCACTCCACCCATCCCACCTACTCCACCTGCGCCGCTCATTCAGTCTCTCCGTACTCGGCCACACTGAGGTCTGTATTCTTGCAGCCTCAGCCCTGGCAATCCATGGAAAACAATTGATATCAAGTCATCAGGCGGTAACCCACCAGAGGAGACACTGCACTGCTGTCGAGTCACTTCAGTGGTGTTCAGTGATGCCTGCTTTTGATCCAGTATATGCAGGCTACCATCTCAGCCCCACACACAGTGTGACTGAGCATATATCTCCTGGAGGATGTGATTACATCCATTCCTTGACAGTCCCTGTCAACTTGTTGATACTGATTACTTTGACACAAATTAGGTATGGACGTGGAGATAAAGATCAAAACAGAGGCCACCACAAAGGGAAGATATGAAAAGCCCCCGAAATTTGAGAATTTAAATTGTTTTGTTTATTAAGATCCATGAGAATAAGGAATTCAAAGATGATCTTACGCAGTTCCCTTCTTGTAAGAAACTGCATGACAAGGTTGTACTGTTACGTTTCCTTTCATAATATATCTAGGCATAACCAGGTGTGAGAGATACAGAGACCTGACCTGCAGTGTTTAAGCAGGAAGTTTGTCCCAGAGATGCCTCCATTTCACGATGGAACTCAACTGTATACATGGACACGTATTACCATTTGACTTTTGACCTAAACTTTGAGATGAAGCTGAAACATGTCACAAACAGGTACCGCCAGTGGCATTTGAACCCATAATCACCCAGCCTGTAAGTCTGTGACACAGCCATGGAGTCACACAAAAAATTCAGTTTTACAATGAGTGTGAACTTGCTTTGCAGTTCTGTCACAAGCACTTCTGATGAAATTTGATGTAATGAATACAAATAACAGATGAGTTTGACAGACTGGAAGACAAGAACGGAAAAGAAGAGGATTTTCAAGAAATACAGCATGAAAAATATTTGAGAAAGAATTCGATGTTCGAAAACATACATAATCTGTACTCAAAATCTTTTCTTTTTTTCTTGATTGGGAGAAAATACTTTTTTTTTTACATGATTTTTTTTATAGTTCATTTAAGTATCCAAAGGTTTGTTTGCTGTGTTTTTCAGTTATATTTAAAAGTTATGAAATAGGTTCACATTGACATTGT
>CM031602.1:67338092-67355592 GCA_018398815.1 Conus ventricosus
AATAACCTCTGTACAGTAAATATAACTTAAAGATGTTGCACCAGTCTCGAAGCGTCCAAACACACACAGCGTCTGGCCGTGCGGTGGCTGACTCGCTTCGGCCTCGCCAGAGTCAAAAGGCAAAGCGTTGAGCGCACTATAATCCAGTGGCTCTGAGTGTGGCGGCGCCGCCGTGGTCGTAGACATGATACAAAGAAAGAAGAAATTCCTTTGACATGAAAGCGCAAAGACTGCAGTACGCGCAACTATGATGCAGTTAGATTGAACTGTACATTGTGTCTGTGTTGTGTAAATCTCATTATGTGTATTTGTTTCATGTCTGCTTCCATTTATTGCTTTCTTACTATGAAGTTCTTTTTTCTTTAATGTGAAATTACAAAACATACAAACAGCAATGATTTGAACATTCTCAGGTATGCACGGACTTATTCAATGAAAAAGAATTTCTGTGCTCACTCGCACATTCATATTGAATGTATACATGCAGATACACATACACCCACCCACCCTCCCACACACACACATTTTTGTCTTTGCACTTTGTTTTTGTCTTTATGCTTAGTCATTTCCTATTTTAATTCATGCAAGTTGAATAACAAAAAGATTTAGGAAATGGTGAACATTTCCAATTTTAATTCATGAAAGTTGAATAACAAAAAGATTTAGGAAATGGGGAACATTCGTTAACCCAGTCATCATTTTGATCCAACAGAGAATATTGCATAATTCTGTCATTATTTTGATCCCATCACAGAATACAGTATAAGACAGTCATCATTTTATCCATCAGAGAATTATTGTAAAGCTGAATCATCATTTGATCCAATAGAGCACATTGTAACTCGGTCATCATTTGATGCAACTTTTTCCTCTTAAAATGCAATGGAAAACATCTGATGCACAATGGTGTACACTGTTTCAGGCACAGTGTTCTTAGAGATATGGAAGAGGAAGAACGCAGAGCTGGCCTACGAATGGGATGTTGAGCAGTTTGAAGCAAATGAACCTGATCGTCCCACCTTTTCTGGCACCCAATCGAAAAAGGTAGGCCCTCACTTTTCTTTCTTTGAGACATTTTGAACTTTGTGTGCTATGTCTTTTGTTGTTACTATATATATGTGTGTGTGTGTGTGTGTGTGTGTGTGTGTGTGTGTGTGTGTGTGTGTGTGTGTGTGTGTGTTTGAGTGAGTGAGTGAGTGAGTGAGTGAGTGAGTGAGTGAGTGAGTGAGTGAGTGAGTGAGTGAGTGAGTGAGTGAGTGTGTGGGTGTGTGTGTGTGTGTGTGTGTGTGTGTGTGTGTGTGTGTGTGTGTTTCTCCTTAATGTCTTTCCTTTCTTTTTTCCTGTTCTTATTTACTTAGTTTTCGTTTGCATCATGTTTGAAGCTCATGAAAAGATAGATAACTCTCACTGCTTATAACTCCACACTGCTGAGGTGTGCATTCACCTCAAACTCATGCAGACAAAATGCTCACATGATTAAAAAAAAAATGAAAGGAAACTTCCCTTTGAAAGAAAGTTCAAAGTTTGTCCATGTTGGGGCTCACAGAACAAAGAAGATTGTAGAGCACCATCAAATCACAGCATACACTCCATGTTCCTGGCTACTTACTTCAGCTTTAAATCAAGTCATAATTATGTGTGTGTTGATTCGGAGCGTCATTTGATTTTGAAATGGATATTGAGCGGACGCTTTACTATCCCCATCTGGTTCTTTTCCTTACTCCTTCACTTCTCCTTTTTCTCAGAAACATTTCTTGCTCAAAAATATTTCTTTTCAGGTCTTTTCCTGATATCTGCCTTTTTTTCTCACTGAAGATTCAGGTTAATTTAGTAATGGTAGATAGTCATTGTTTCAGATCTTTTTTTAATTGCTGGTGTTCCTCGGTGGGACCCTTGCCCCACTGATTATTTCAGGGGAGGGAGGAAAGGGGGGGGGGGGGGGGGGGGGATCATACCTTTTCCAAACAAAGAATGTTTTTTTTTCAGTGAGGGTAAACCTGTATCAAAACTATCCAATGCATAAGATTGTTCACTGCACCATCGGAGTCATAGAATCACATTAGTAATGGCACACATGTTTTGGTAGTCAGTGTGTTGAAGTTAAAAGTCAGTATAGATAGAAGTTTGAAAACAAAATGAGGCAGGGAACAGTATAGATAGAACTTATTTACAGTGTGGAAATAGGCGAAAGGTTAATATTGTTAGAAGCAATGCTGCAACAGGTGGATGATCATGTGTGAAACTCCAATTAGCTATACCCCACGCAGACATCGCTTTTATACAATGCTGTCTCTAATTCATGTTGCATCTGTTTTTTTAAAAATATGTTTATAAGTGTTGATTCGAACCAGCATATGTGATCACACTTTCTTAATGTACTTTCTATATTTTGACCCTGAACTGTACACAATCTCCAACACTTACTTGAAGAAAGTTGTCTTCACTTGAAAGGAATGGAAATAGCCATTACTGCAGGAGGCTGCTATCACCACAATAATTCAGCGAGACACATTGTTGTTTTTTTGTTTGAAATGCACATTGATGAGAACTAGAGAAATAGACAATTTACAGCAGTAGGCAATCATTCAGCAACCCACAGATTATGAAATTTCTTGACTTGTGCTTTTGTTAGATCTGATGTGGAAACTATAATGAATTCGAGGCAGAAGACAAAGTGTGGAATTTGTCTTCACTGGTTTTGTATTTCCTGTTCGCTTGTGAAGTTTGTTTTAGTTTGCTTTAAAACTATTGAAGATTGTTTTAGTTTTCTTTAAAACTACTGAAGTCAGATTTGAGATGGGGGCGGGAATAGCTCAGTGGTAGAGCACTGGACTCATAATCTTGGTGATAATGGGGTTGTGGGTTTGAATCTCCGACAGGCCTTTTCAGTACTCGGGGATTTTTCCCTCTGAGTTTACATTGGTTCTGACTCCATTTCCCACACAGTCCATTGAATGAGACTATTAACAGAGGTTCCGTGTGTGAACGCACACATAACATTTTGCACACATGTAAAATCCCATCACCAGCTTTCGGAAGAGAAGGCCAGTTTGGCCGTTGGTATGGATAACACATTACACATAGCATGCACCTTCCCGGAAGATGGAGTATAGCTGCCTTAATGGCAGGATTAAAAACTGTCATGCACACAAAGCTCCACTCTCTTAGTTGGGTAGATGGGATTAATCCTTGCCGGTCTACACAGGGAGTGTTCGCAGGAGTATCAGCCTGCGTACGCAGAGGAGAGGAGAGGAGGAGAGATTTGAGATGACTGAAGATAAACAGACAAATGTCTTTGGTAAAGATGACCATGTGTATGTAGCTATTAGCAAAACGTTTGCTGCCATTCTCAGCAGTGCAGAGTCAGGTGAATTTGCAAAGTTTGAATCAGCGTGCACAATCTTGAGCGAGCTCACAGTCATACATCTGAACAACAGAAATTGAAACTACAGGCAGGTTACGGCATCCTTGGTCATGGTTCAGAGTAGATTTTTCTTGGTTATTTAATATATTTAAATCTAAATCAGAAAAAAAGACAACAAACAAACAAAAAAGACAACCAAACATGAAGGCTGATGAATCATAACATTTTCCCCCTCTATTGTTCCACCCTCTGTGACAGATGTTTTTTGTTTGCATGGAATGTGATGTGTAGGCAGACTGGAACTGATTGCAGCATTACTGAAAAAAAAGCCAGAATATGAACGAATAAACACAGAACCAGCTGTGTAAGTAAGTTAGTAATTGGAGGGAGGGAAGAATATACACCTGTGTGTTTTGTATCGTGTACTTCAATGCCTGTCACCAGGATCCAGTGACTGATGACTGGGTATGGTACTACCCCTTCAGACGCCAGTGTTTCAAGTTCTGCTTCTCCTTCTCCGTTCTCATCTTCATGGTGAGTGTGTGTAGTTGTTGAGGCTTTTGTTCTCCTTCCTTAAACCCTGACTGCTTTCTTAAGCATATTGGGTCACTTTAAAAAAAAGCAATAAAGTGGATTTGTAGTTTCAGGTCTCAAGAATTTGGTACAGATGTGTGATACCAGAATTTATGAATAAGATGAAAATGTATGATTTCAGAATTCAAGAACAGGATAGAATCGTGTGATTTTAGAACTCTAAAACAGGATAGAAATTTGTCATTTTTATTGTTTGTTTGTTTGCTTTCATAGCTGAGCCACAGACATACCAACAGACTGAACAACATTGTTTATTTGTTTCAGTTGTTATTGTTAATTTGTAAGTAACTGTTCACACAAGCGGGACTAGTGAAAGGAAAGTGGGGTTTGCACTCTGTTCTGTAACCAGCTAACGGGTCTACAACTTGGCCAAGCTTCTGGTAAGGGGGCTGGCTGTCAAAGAGGGGGAGTGGCAGGAAGGCAAGCACTACATGGTTTAGGGCTGAGCCTTGTGAAGTCACTGTGCTTCCTGACAGATTTGGAACTGAAATAAAGGCGCTTGAAAACAGTAGTTCTGGAACTGCATCAAAGACGCCTGAAAATAGTAGTTCTGGAACTGCAACAAAGGCGCTAGAAAATAGTAGTTCTGGAGCTGCATCAAAAGCGCTTGAAAATAGTACTTCGGGAACTGAAACAAAGGCGCTTGAAAATAGTAGTTCTGGAACTACAACAAAGGTGCTTGAAAATAGTCACAGCGCTGTATTTGGACTGAGTCATAACAGTCATTTCATGACTCAAAAGCAAGACTGATGAAGTGTGTGAATTCAGAGGTGAGGGCCGTGGTGTGGTTTCAGATCATGCTGGTGCTGATCAGCGTGGTGGCAATCATCCTGTACCGGGTCATCATGAACATCGACTACTGCCCCAGTCTGCCCGCCACCGAGTGTCTCATCCTGACCACCATCTTGTCCTCCGTCCTCAACGCCATCTCCATCCTCATCCTCAGCAGGGTGATGCCCTTTGTGCATAGCTCTTAAGTGTTGTCTCCCCCTCCTCTCTCCACCTTCAATCCCACCTCCTCCCTTTCCACTTCCCCTCCCCCCCCCCCCCCCCTCTCCCCATTACTTCGAGGGATACGTAACTCTCTTCATTTCCCCCAAATCCACTCTCCCATCTACCTCACCCTCTGTGTTGGTGCGTCGGTTGGGCTCGTCATTGAAACCCCTGTCCCAGTTTTATGAATCTTTTGATGTTTATTGTCATGGTAGTGTCTTTGTTATTTCCATCAGGTAGGTTACGTTGTCATGGGTGTCTGTCTGTCTGTCAGCAGGATCAGGCAAAGACAACCACCCCAATTTCCATGACACTTGGTGGAGGGATGGGAATGGGGCCCAAGGATGAATGCATTTAATGTTGGTCTAGAATTTGGACTGAAGGGCAGATCCAGTGACTTTTTTTTTTTCACTTTCTTTGACACTGTGAGAAAGGACATTTTTTTCTGCATCTGTGTAGAAAGAAAACACATGGATATCAATAAAAAATAAAAAAAAGTCAGGCTTACTCAGTGTCTTGATATCACAGGCTTGTAAGATAAGGTACAGATCTGGATTACACCTCAAATCCAGTGAACAAAATGACATTCCCTAGGATGGATGGGGGGGGGGGGGGGGGGGGGGGGGGGTAACAGGGAGAACGAGGTGGGGGGAAGGGGGATTTTATAAACTCAGACACTGTACACCACAACATTGATCTAGAATGCTGCCACTGCCACCAAATGTAGCTGAGACAATGAGGATTCTGTTAGGTACAAGCAGTTTCGATGTATAAGTGTTTGAGATATATCAGGAGAGAGTACAACGGACTCAGGTAGGGTTTGTTTGTTGCTAAGAGGAAGAAGAGATCTGCACTCTCATGAGAGCCTTTTCTAATATTCATTTATGTCGTACTGTGTGCACTTTGGGCTCAGGCCTTGTATAGCCTTGCAGATTGTAGGGTAGCAAGTATGGACTGTTAAGCGGCTGACACACGAGCCTCCCCGCCCGTACGCTTCGGACGTACCGGTCGAACCCGATCCCAAACGGAGCGTCTGTCATAGTAAACGTACGTCTCAAACGGACTTCGGCATCCAGTTCGACCCGACCGTTCGAGATACACCGTGATCTATTCGAAACGGACAGCTAGTATCCTCCAACCAATCAACGCTCAGCATTGAGCCAACACCCATGGCACAAGAAAAAATGGCGTCGTCCGGCAAGGCGATCAGACTGTCCGATTCGGAAACCAAACATTTGATTGAATCGTACCAAGGCCATGATGTGCTTTGGAATGTCAACTCAAAAATTATAAGAATCTAAATATTCGAGAAAAAGCTTCGTATTCAATTGTACAGTCCTTTGAAGCGGCATGTGGGATCAAACTCGAAGGGTAAATAAAACTCGCATAGGTCGGACCGCACAGGTTCAAACGTTTCGTGAAGCACTCCGTCCGTTCGACACTGACTGGTCGGACCGCACAGGTTCAAACGTTTCGTTTCAACCGTACGGGCGGGGAGGCTCGTGTGTCAGCCGCTTTAGTTGGTATCACGGGACCCTTCTTCTTCCCCCACCTGTCCCCACCATCAACCTTCTCCCACCCACCCTCTAATCCTGCTGCCAATTTCTCATATGCTTGTGGTGAACGAGCTTTACGTTCATGTGTTTAGGGTCAGCAGATTGATGGGGACTGTCAGAGTAGGGGCAAAGAGTTGAGGTCCTCAGTAAAGGATTCAGAATAGTTCTGTTCTGTGGAGAGAAAAAAAGTCCAGTTGTATACATGTGTGTCGAGGTATATTCTTTCACCAAAATGCATGCTGTATTTAGGTATATTCCTTTACTGAAATGACCAACCTCCAAAGGTAATAAATATGAAGATGAAGTGAAACTGGATATATGATGTGATGTTTGTGGGTAAGTGCTTTTTGTTTTATTCAGTGACCTGCCTGGCTTTTCTACATGTTTCTTTGGAATGTATTTATCAAATTTGTTTGGGTTTTGATTCAAGTTCCATGTGGTTCATATTTCTTTTCCTTTAACTTGTTTTGCTTTGAAAGATGGCTTGGTTAAGTTTGGATGTCTTCTGTTTATTAATTTTCTTGTTCCATTTTGCAGATTTATACTGTTCTTGCAAGATGGCTGACTGAATGGGTAAGCTCCCTGCTGTCTGTCTCTACTTGTCTGTCTCTTTTTTTTTTTCAAAAACCACTGTCTTTGCTGGTTTTCTCACTCTGACTTCTTTGTACTCATAATATAGACCTGGCCAAGTTGATCATGTTTACGACACAGCAAACAAAAAGCTTTCTCAAAGCTGTGTATTGATTGTTGATCACAGGTTTATCTTTTATCTTACAGCATGAACATAGGTCAGGATTTTGTTGTATGCTGCGAAAGTAATATATACAGGCATAACATGTGGTATACACGTGTGTTTGTGTATGTGTGTGTGAGTGCATGGTTGAATGTACATGTGTGTGCGTGTGTGTGCGTGTGTGTGTGTGTGTGTGTGTGTGTGTGTGTGTGTATGATGTGCTTGTGTGTTGTGTGTGTGTGTGTGTGTGTGTGTGTGTGTGTGAGCGAAAGAGAGCATGCATCCATGTGTGCGAGTGTGCATGTCATGTGCGTGTGCGTGCGTGTGTGCGTGTGTGTGTGTGTGTGTGTGTGTGTGTGCAGAGAATCATCGCACTCAAACAATGTTCTACGATGCCCTCATCTTCAAGTTGTTTGCCTTCCAATTCGTCAACAGTTATGCCTCTTGTTTCTACATTGCCTTCTTCAGAGGGGTAAGACAGAGACTCACACTGTTTGACTTTGACTTTGTTTCGTAGACCTATAACTTGCCCCCTCTCCAACAGAATTGCTTTCTCTTAAAAAAAATGATCAGTAAATGTAAAACATGGCATGAAAATGTCAGTGAAGAGACATGTAGGCAGAATTTCAGAAAACCAATTTCAATCAGATGAAACAAGAACTCATGCGGGATACATTGTAATGCATTGTTGTACAGTGTTATGTAGTTATAACGGAAAGTATGAAAAATGGCTGATTCAATTCAAGCTAGTGTTTCTGCTGTTGTAATATAAATAATCATTGTCTTTTTTTTTTTTTAGTTGAAAAGTGAGGGGACTGCAGGTGGAAATCTGAACAAATTTTTAAAAAAGTATTAACAATGACTCTGCCGAACAACATGGACAAACGAATCACAAGACAAAACACGACGCGTTTTGACCTCTTAGGTCTTCAGGCAAGATAAAGAACACTGGGGACAACGATTCTTCATTGTTGTCGTCGTGAGTGTTGTGTGTCTTGCCTGAAGAACAAAGAGGTCGAAACGCGTCGCATTTTGTCTGTGATTCGTTTGTCCACATTGTTTGGTGGAGTCATTATTAACAGTTTAAAAAGATATATTTTGTTGGAAAATGTTTCATTAGGCGGGAGTCATTTGAAAGTCTCTCCATTTCTATTGACAGGCACCTCCAGGTACATGCACTTTCAGTGTGAATAACTTGTCATGTTATAATTTTCATGTGGGATACCTTACTTGAAACAAAATTAATTTTCTTTAAATATGAACACTACAGTATTGCTGTGTTGATAGTGAAGAACTGAAAGCACAATAATCCATTTGTGTCAGAGTTCTTTTACAGCTGTTAGATGAATATCAACATTGCAAAGACAGCCTTATCTCACGATGATCTTTTTTTTTTTTTTTTTTTATTACTGAACATTGTTCTTTGGCAGTTCCCCTTGACTAGTCAAGTCAGTCTGTTTGTTTTTTTTAAAAAAAATGTGAAAAGAAAGACCTGTGTGCGTCTTACAAATTGAGTTCAGACATAAGGTAGATCTACTGGCTGCGATAGCACTTGAGGTGTGAAGAGTTTTAAGCCAGACTGCTTCCAGAACCATGATTCACTGATGTTCTACTTCCATTCATTGGACCAGTGCCAAAGTTGTTTTTTTTTTTCCTAATGAGGTATAGTGCTCATGTATGTTCATACAAACCCTAAGGAAGCAATGACTGCGACTGCTGATGAACCAAGTCACTGTGAAACAGAAGCACAAGCATAGACATAGACAGGCTTTGAGATGTGACTCACCACAAGGTAAACATACACTCTACAGCTGAAGTGTTAAGGCCAGGCTTCCCAATCATCTGCATAACATCAAAAGTCCCTGCGCACTGCATGAAATCACCAGCTATCTTGTTCAGTCTGATAAAGAGGCTGTGAGAGATTGGCAGATGCCAAACCAAAGTGCATCTTGGCAACACCTGAGGCTGGCCTGTAGACGATACCGCACATCAGCGGTGCTAATCTGCTGCACATTATTGATCTGCCCAGTTGCAGACTTGTTTTCACTACTTTCTTGTTCCTCAGCACTAGATGACAGTGTCGAGCATAGAAATTTCATTCTAACATATTTGTTCACACAAATGTTTGGCATCTTACTGTGAACGAAGCAGCAGGCTCTGAAGTCACAGGTGCAGCTTTAGCCATGTGTGACTATTTTGATCCTACCATCAAGTCAGCCTTGAGGGCTGAAGACTAGATGCAGCACCAGTGTGCATTGGGTCTGTGGTTGTGTATCCAAGTCAGCCTTGAGGGTGAAGACTAGATTCATGCACTGCAGTGTCATGCTTTGTGTTATTCAAGTCAGCCTTGAGGGCCTGAATACTAGATCAGCACCAGTGTGCATGCTTTGTGGATTAATAAAGGTCTGTGTCATCCAAAGCTAATGGTTACATGATGTCAATTGTACATGATGGTCATTGTACATGATGGTTCATTGTACCTGATGTCTTGTACATGTTGGTCAGTTGTACATGATGGTCATGTACATGATGTGTCATGTACATATGGTCAACACTCTTGAAGGGATGGAGTCTGGTTTTACAAGATGCAAGAAGTTCCTATTTCCCCTTTTCCTAACTACAATTCATGCAATTATAACACCATGGTCTACAAAAAGTCTCATACACGTGGGCTTGCCTAAGCGGAATATTTAAACCAAAGGACCATGAAGCAAGAGACACGAGTCTTTTTTCCAGGAGAACCAACAAAGTCTCCACAGATTTATCCAAATTCAGAACTAACTGATAATTCTGTTTGGAGCCAGTAACCATTCTTTACACCAAACGTTATGTCTGTCCATGTCAGTAAACTGAACTGCGGCTGTGTGGGTGTGCTCATGCTAACGTTGAACATACCATGGTGAAATGAGTTCCATGATTGTATTGCTAAACATACAATGAAAAATCTAAGCCTTCTCACCCTCCTTTCCACAAACACATACAAATTTCATGAATCAAACACATAATCTATGCACATGTTGTGAAGAAACAAGCAATCCCTTCAGACAATGGCGATGGATGTCACTGGGTTTGGTCTCCATCTAGAAGGCAGGCTCCATGCTGGTTTGTGTGAATGTTTCAGCGGTTCGATTCGCTGTTTTCATGTGACAGACCAAGAGTACAAGGACACCTGCGAGGGGAGCTGCAAAGACCCAGCTGACCTTTTCACCGTCCGGTGCTCAGCTCATACCCTTCCCAAGTTCTTCAAGGACAATCGTTTTGTGTAGGTACCGTTGTGTGCACTGTGAGGCATGGGGTCATAGGCAGGAGTTTGGAGAAAGGAGGATACGGAAGGGAGGTTGACAGGTTGTCAGACTGTGTGCTGAACTGGTAAGATGATTAAACCTATTGTCTTTTATGTTCAATGGGACTGCCCTGTGTCGACAGTCTGCTGTTTCTCTGTTTATTTATGTCAGTCTGATATGTCTTTCTTTGGGTTTTTAAATCTTAAGTATTATTTGCTCATGGTACACACATGACACATGAATGCATGCAACACGTGGAATGCTATCCATACACACACTCTCAATGATAAACAGATTTTGACAGATACGCATATATTCTTTTTAAAAAGTTCCAAAGGCATCCAGGATGGCGATTAATTTCCTTCATCTACAATACCAACAACAGATGTTCAAAAAATTGGCGAGAAACCCCAACCGTTTGCAAGTGTCTGCGAAAATTAGTTGCTGTGCGACCCACATCAGGTCGTGGACTGTGACATCGAGGCTTCAGCAGGGACAGCAGAACAAGTTCGTAACACCCGGGACACCGCTGCATTCTTGAAACACGACATTGCAAACCTAAGCTGGTGATTTCACACGGAAGAGTATGGAAAAGATTATCAGTATGGGATTTCTCATGGTGAGAGTGGCAATTTGTTTGAATGTGAGTGATGTGTTTGTCTGTGTCTCTATCTGTGTCAGTGTTTAGTGTGTCTATGTAAGAGGGAGTAGTTCTTTTTCTCTTTGCTTGTTTCTCTTCTTGATGTGGATAGATTATTTGGGTTTTTGATTTTATTACATGTGTGTGTGTGTGTCTGTGGCAATGACAGGATGGGAGGGCTTTGCAATTTCCCATAGTGTTACCAACTGATGACATGCATTGAAACCAATTTCCTGTGTATGTTACAAGCGTCAGGACAGAGACACACCACGTCGCACAATGCACAACAGACACACATGCACACACAGACACACACACACAGACACACACTGACACACACACACACACAACAACACATCAACACTCACACACAACAAGCACAACACACACACACACACACACCACAAACACACACACACACACCACACAACACACACAACACACCAACAAGAGTCCTTACTTTCCATTACATTATTGTATCTTTTTCCTTTTTGCTTTACAGTTTCATTGATTATTCTCCTTTGCTTTTCCTATTATAGCTGCTAAATGTTACCTTTCTTTTTCCTTAAAAGCTGCTAATGTTACCTTTCTTTTCCTATACAGCTGCTAAATGTCGCTTCTTTTCCTATAAAGCTGCTACATGTTACCTTTCTTTTCCATAAAGCTGCTACAATGTCGCCTTTCTTTCCTATAACACATGTGAAAATGTCCGTCCTTTCTTTTCCCTATAAAGCCAAATGGTCACCTTTCTTTTCCTATAAGTGCTAAATGTACCTTTCTTTTCCTTAAAGCTGCGAAATTCGCTTTCTTTTCCTATAAAGCTGCTAAATGTCACCTTTCTTTTCCTATAAAGCTGCTAAATGTCGCCTTTCTTTTCCTATAAAGCTGCTAAATGTCACTTTCTTTCCTATAAAGCTGCTAAATGTCGCCTTTCTTTTCTATAAGCTGCTACATGTCACCTTTCTTTTCCTATAAAGCTGCTAAATGTCGCCTTTCTTTTCCTTTATAGCTGTTAATGTTGCCTTCTTTCTGTGCAATTACAGCTGTGTCATTTCCTTTGTTCCCCCATTGGAGCAGTTTTTCTATAACTGTTCCTTTCATTACAGCTATCTGCTAGCTCCTGTCTTTTTCATTGTAGCAATTGCTCATTCCTGTTCTTTCTGCTATACTATTAGCTACTTCTTCCATTCATCAGTTTGCTCCCTTTCCTTTTCATTACAGCTTTTAATTATCCCCCCCCCCCCACCTCCCTTTCATGCACCTTTGTATCTCATTTCTGTAGTACTAAGACTTTCCATATAGCGGTTTGCTAACTGTTTACTTTTCCATTACAGCAAATGTTACCTCCTTTCCAACCCATCACAACTGTTTGCTGTCATCCTTTCCTTTCTATTACAGTCATTTGCTGCTCCTTTCTGTTTCCATGACAGTGGTTATGCCATTTATTTCCTTACCATGCAACATTGTACCTCTTTGCATTCCATGACAGCTGTTCGATACCCCTCCCTTCTCGCCCCCCCTCCCTTCGCCCCCCCCCCCTTCTTTCATTTTCCATTGAGTTGTCTGCGATATCTTTCTTTTACACAGCTGTTCACTACCCCCCCCCCCCCCTTTTCTGTCCATAACAGCTGATTGCCTATCTTTCTTTCCATTGCAACAGTCTGTTACCTTTCTTTCTTCATCATTATAGCTGTTTGCGCTCCTTTTATGTCCATATGCGTTAAATATACATCCTTTCTTTTCATTAAGCTGTTTGCTACTTCCTTTTTTTCCATTATAGATGAAATGCTGCTTCCTTTTTTTATTTAAGCTGTTTGCTACATTATTTCTTTCCATTATATCGGGTTGCCTACCTTATTTCTGTAACAGTTGTTTGCTATCTCCTTTTATTTTCCATTTACAGCATTTGCTACCCCTCTTTTCTTTTCATTATAGCTGTTTGTTGCCTTTTTTTTTTTTATTACGGTGATTGCTACCTCCTATTTCTGTCGTCACAGCAGTTTTTTATATCCTGTCTTTTCCACTTAGCTGTTTTCTAATTCCGTTCTTCTGTTGAGTTGTTTGCCATGTCCTTCTCTCTCCATTAGATGGTATTGCTGTCTTCTTCAGTATAAATTACAGCATTTTTAAAACTCTTCCTACTTTTCTCATTACTTTTAGTTTTGCCTGTCCTCTCCTCTCCATTAGATGGTTTTCTGTCTCTTCAGTAATAAATTACAGCCTTTTTTTTATCTCCTCTCCTTTCTCATTACATTAGTTTGCCATGTCCTCTCCTCTCCATTAGATGGTTTGCTGTCTCTTCAGTAATAAATTACAGCTTTTTTTTTTAATCTCCTCTCCTTTCTCATTACATTAGTTTGCCATGTCCTCTCCTTTCCATTACATTCATTTGCTACCACTTTTCCTATTCATTTCATTTGTTTGCTACCTCTTTTTCTTACTGTTAAGTCGTTTGTTATATCTTCAACTTTGAAAGTACAGCCATTTTCTATGTCGTCTCCTTTCCATTACAGCTCTTTGCAACGTCCTTTCCGCTGGCTCCTTTGCTGGCACTGTTGACCAACATGATCGACCTTCGTGTGGATGCTAAGCGACTCTTGTGGTGGTACCGCCGACCCATCACCAACATAGCCCAGACATTGGTGAGTATGGCAGGGCAGTTTGAATAATGTAAGCAGCTGTAGCTAAAGTGATCCTGAGCAGGGATGCCTACTGGTTGCTTGATCCATAAATGTCTCCTTTTTTTTTCCTCAAAAGAAAAGGAAAACCAGACTTGCCACTTTTGGTTCACCCGCCACAAAGAAAAAAAAACAAAAAACTTTGCAGCTGCTCATTCTGAACCCAGTTATGTTCTCAATTGGATTGAAATATAAGGAAGCAAGAAGGCATGCATAGATCATACAGTGGGAACCACGGAAACAACAGTGTAGAAAATGATGGCTATGGGAAGAACATGGATATGAAAAAGGCAGAAAAGCACTTTGAACCATTTTAATGCCACTGTGACTGGCATAAAGGGAAACAAAAACACATCTGTAGACAAAAGTGCTTTATGTTATTCCATAACATTTTTTTTTCTCCCTATCATTCAAATTTCATACAGAAATCTGTTATGATGAGATAAAGAAACATGTAATGCAATGCAACTCAACACAAGGGATTACACAGCGATGTTTAATACAGTGCAGTACAGTGCATCACAATACATAAGACAATCCAATACAAATCATAAATACAGGCCAATAAGTTCACTGCAGTACATGATAGCAGCTTTGTCCATCACCTGACAGAGGTCTTGGTGGAATCTCTGTCCAGGGATGTGGTACCAGATCTTGCTTTTCGTCAACTTTTGCGGCGTGGTGTCCAACGCCTTCCTCATCGCCTTCACCTCCAGCTGGGGGGGACACTACAGCACCGTGGGCAAGCTGATTGTCGTCATCGCTTTTGAGGTGAGGGGGAGGTCAGTTAGGAGGTCGTTCAGAGCAAGAGGGTCGTGATGGGACGAGATGTGTGAAAAACAGATATGACAGGACGGGAACGTACAAGATCAGATGGGACCTAGGAGACAGTGTGGGGCAGGGCTGTCTGTTTTGTAAACAGGATGACACAAAGCAGGAAGAGCAGTGCAGGACAATGCAAACAAGGTAGGAGAATGCAAGATGTCACTCAACAATGCAAGACAGTACGGGAGAAGTCAAGACGCCACATAACAGTGCTAGAAAAATAGGAAAAGACAAGACGTCACACGATAGTGGAAGACAAATTAGGAGAAGGCAAGATGCCACACAACATTGAGAGACAAAAATAGGAGAAGGCAAGATGCCACAATGATGCTGGACAAAATAGGAGAAGGCAAGATGCCACACAACACTACAAGACAAAATAGGAGAAGGCAAGATGCCACACAACACTACAAGACAAAATAGGAGAAGGCAAGATGCCACACAACACTACAAGACAAAAATAGGAGAAGCAAGATGCCACACAACACTACAAGACAAAATAGGAGAAGGCAAGATGCCACAAATGATGCTGGACAAAATAGCAGAAGGCAAGATGCACACAACACTACAAGACAAAATAGGAGAAGGCAAGATGCCACACAACACTACAAGACAAAATAGGAGAAGGGGAGACGCCACAACACTACAAGACAAAATAGGAGAAGGCAAGATGCCACACAACACTAAAGACAAAATAGGAGAAGGCAAGATGCCACACATTACTACAAGACAAAATAGGAGAAGGCAAGATGCCACACAACACTACAAGACAAATAGGAGAAGGCAAGATGCCACACAACACTACAAGACAAAATAGGAGAAGGCAAGATGCCACACAACACTACAAGACAAATAGGAGAAGTCAAGACGCCACACAACATTGCTAGACAAAAAGGAGAATTCAAGACGCCACACAACACTACAAGACAAAATAGGAGAAGGCAAGATGCCACACAACACTACAAGACAAAATACGGAGAAGGCAAGATGCCACACAGTACTACAAGACAAAAATAGGAGAAAGCAAGATGCCATGCAACATTGCAAAACAAAATAGGAGAACGCCACTTGCCACACAACACTGCAAGACAAAATAGGAGAGCAAGACTACACACAACTCTGCAAGACAAAATAGGAGAAGGCAAGATTCCACACAACACTACAAGACAAAATAGGAGAAGGCAAGATGCCATGCAACATTGAAAACAAAATAGGAGAACGCCACTTGCCACACAACACTGCAAGAAAAATAGGAGAAGGCAAGATCCACACAACAATTAGGAGAAGGCAAGATGCCACAGAACAATTAAGAGAAGGCAAGACCTCACGCAACAATGCAAGACCACAAATAGAAGAAGGCAAGACGCCCCACAACACTGCAGACAAAGTTGGAGAAGGCAAGACGCCACACAACAATGCTAGACAAAATAGGAGAAGGCAAGACGCCACACAACAATGATAGACAAAATAGGAGAAGCAAGATGCCCACACAACAATGCTAGACAAATAGGAGAAGGCAAGACACCACACAACAATGCTAACAAATAGAAGAAGGCAAGACGCCACACAACAATGCTAGACAAAATAGGAGAAGTCAAGACACCACAAACAATGCTAGACAAAATAGGAGAAGTCAAGACACCACACAACAATGCTAGACAAAATATGAGAAGGCAAGATGCCTCACAACAATGCAAGACAAAATAGGAGAAGTTAAGACACCACACAACAATGCTAGACAAAATAGGAGAAGGCAAGATGCCTCACAACAATGCAAGACAAAATAGGAGGAAGGTCAAGAATCACCACACCAAAAAATGCTAGACAAATAGGAGAAGGCAAGATGCCTCGCAACAATGCAAGACAAAATAGGAGAAGGTCAAGACACCACAAACATGCTAGATAAAATAGGAGAAGTCAAGACACCACACAACATGCAAGACAAAATAGGGACAAGTCAAGACATGCACACAACAATGCTAGATAAATAGGAGAAGTCAAGACACCACACAACATGCAAGACAAAATAGGAGAAGTCAAGACGCCACACAACAATGCTAGATAAAATAGGAGAAGTCAAGACGCCCACAACATTGCTAGACAAAATAGGAGAATCAAGACGCCACACAACAATGCAGACAATATAGGAGAAGCAAGATGCCACAAACACATGCAGACAAAATAGGAGAAGTCAGACGCCACACAACAATGCAAGACAAAATAGGAGAAGCAAGATACCACACAACATTGACAAGGAGAAGGCAAAACACCACACAACACTGCAAGACAAAATAGGAGAAGCAAGATGCCCACAACAGTGCTAGACAAAATAGAAATCAAGATGCCACACAACATACAAGACAAAATAGGAGAAGGCAGATGCCACAACAATTAAGAGAAGGGCAAGACACCACACAACACTGCAAGACAAAATAGAAGAAGGCAAGATCCACACAACAATTAGGAGAAGGCAAAACACCACAACACTGCAAGACAAAATAGAAGGCAAGATGCTACACAACACGTGCAAGACAAAATAGGAGAAGGCAAGATGCTACACAACACTACAAGACAAATAGGAGAAAGGCAAGAGCCACACAACACTGCAAGACAAAATAGGAGAAGGCAAGATGCTACACAACACTGCAAGACCCCAAGAATAGGAGAAGGCAAGATGCACACAAACTGCAAGATAAATAGAGGCAGAAGCAAAGTAAATGCAGATAAATAGGAGAAGGCAAGATGCCATACATGCAAGAAGAAGAAGGCAAGACGCCACACAACAATGCAAGACAAAGGAGGAGAAGGCAAGACGCACACAACAACGCAAGAC
>CM031602.1:67360592-67370592 GCA_018398815.1 Conus ventricosus
ATCCAAGTAGATGCTAAGAACGATGAGGCCTCTCCTGGCACAGAAACGATGACAAGTGCTGCATTTGACTGTTTGTCTGGGCAGCGACGAGAATGAAGATGATGACACGGATGGCGCAGGCGATGTCTCAGAGAATGCTGGAGATTCTCACGCTTCAGAGCGTCGCCGTGGCAAAGGAACGCACGTTGTGCACCGACGTGCCAGCGTCGGTGAGATGTTGGACAAGCTGTCAGAAGAGGAGTCGGCACCCCCACTGCAGTTTCTTGGATGGTAAACAAGTTTTGGCGGGTATGTGCTTGACTGTGTAGAGGACACACAGAGGCTGGCCAAACAACACGGAGGTTGCTTTGGTACTCGTGTGGGGATGCAGCACAGTTCTGGCACCAAAGTGTCTTGATGCTGGAAGGGTGTGGTCACTTCGGCTGATACGCAGCCTTGTGATTTCAGAGTTTTGATTGTCTAGATTTTTTATGTTCTTTGCTTCAGGTGTCATTATGCAGTGTGAAGGGAAGGACAGATGTTTGACCTTTCTCTGCTGTCACATTAACCTTGCCTATCGAGATTGCAAGCACAAGAGTATTTTTCGGACTTGTTGATTTTTTTTTTCTTTTAAGGCAGAACAAATTACTGCACTGCCAATGAAACAAGCAAAAACAAAGTGACCCCAAATACCAAAAAACAAAATGTTCTGACCTGTTTGGTCTTCTTCAGGCGAAATGAATAACATCAAGACAATGAAACCAAAGGACAAAACAAACAAATGTTCTGACCTGTTTGGTCTTCTTCAGCGAAATGAATAACATTCAAGACAATGAAACCAAAGGACAAAAAAACAAATGTTCTGACCTGTTTGGTCTTCTTCAGGCGAAATGAATAACACTCAAGACAATGAAACCAAAGGACAAACAGTCGCTTATCTCTTTGAACTGGGTGCAAAATTTGGTCCTGGATGAATAACTTACACTAAGGAGTGGAACTGAGGTTTGAGGGGAACCAAATGGTTGGAAATGATAATGAAGATGATAATAAACCAAAAACAAAAATAACAGACATCATCATCATCATCATCATGAAATAGGAAAGCAGTAACAGTCATCATCATCACCACCATCATTGTCATAACTGTAGTATGATCATGTATTAATAATACTAACAATAATGATAATAGTAATTGTAGTAACAATTATAATGATGCTAGCAGAAGAGGAAGAAGGAGAGGATAGTTACAATAATATTTTTTCACAGACCACACGGGAAGGGATACATAATGTACATGATAACTTTAGTGTTAAAGTGAAGGTACTGGGTCCACCAAACAAATGAAACGAACGAGTTACAAATCAATCAAAATGTGTTTTGATCTGTTAGTCTTCACAATGTGTTTCGATCTGTTAGTCTTCAAAATGTGTTTCGATCTGTTAGTCTTCTTCAGGCAGGACAACAACACCGAAATAATCAGATGGAGAACAGTCATTTAGCATTTTAATCTCGGTGGGAAGTGTGTTTGTGTGGATCCACTTAAATTGCGGAATGGAATTGAAGAGGAAAGTGAAGGGGTCAGGGAGGAAGAAAATTTGTATTAAGATGATAACAACAATAAGTATGATGATAGAAATAGTTAGTATAATTATTATAATAGTAATAATGATATGATAATAATAATAGTAATGATGTTGATAATACTAATACTAATGTAATAATAATAATAATAATAATGATAATGATAATAAACTAATAATAAAGGTGATTGTAAGTAGTAGAAAGAAACTCGTGGAGAGCGTGGCAGCAGAGAGTCCTCAGAAGAGAAGCCCCCTTCAAGCAAGTGTTTCGGCCCTTATCTCCTGGACACTCTAGGGGGGTTGGGCCACACCCGGTTCATGACTCGGATGTCCCTCTGCTGCCCCTTTTTTTTTTTTTTTTTCCCCATCTTGGGACGAGCCATGGCTGGGATTCGAACCCATGACCCTCTGGACATGCTCATTTTCTACTTAATGACTCGCGCTTTAACCACTGAGCCACAGGGACACCTGATATTTGTAGGGAAATTAAGCCTTATGAAGTTCACTTTTGTTCCTCCTTGACCAGATCCAGCTTGAACACCTCTCTGCCGCTTCTGCCATTGCTTTCAGGGCTCTGGTTTTTCCTTCCCTGCAACTGAGAGCTGTTTCATGAGGCTGTATGCAGACGTTCCTACAAATCCCCTAGCTCCAATTTCTGCAGTGAGGACTTTGACCTGATAGCCTTCTCTCCTCAGGCTGTTTGCCAGATCAGCATACTTTTCAGTCTTGTAGATTTGAGCTGCCTCCATTCTGTTCTCATATGGCACCGTGAGCTCGATCATGATCAGCTGCTTGGTTGACTTAGAGTGGACTACTATGTCTGGTCTCATGCCACTCTTGCTGATGATCTCTGGGTGACTCTTCCATTCTGGGAGGTCTGCAGTGCACTCCCAGTCATCTGCCCCATCCAGCAGACTCTGCCTGCATGTTTCGAGTGGACTGTTGTTCTTGGCCATGATTTGCTGCCTCCTGCCGTGAAGAATGTTGCGGGTGCTTTTGGAGTCCTGATTCTCCCTTTTGTTGTGTTGGTACTAGCCCAGACTACTTGTACAATTTCTTTGAGCACTTGGTTGTGCCTCCATGTGTACCTTCCTTGACCCAGGGGCTACTTTACATGAGCTTAGAACATGCTCCACTGTTTGTTTTTCATGGCAGAGGGGGCATGCAGGATCGTCTGTTTTCCCCCACTTCACCAGGTTTGCATTTGAGGGCAGAAGGTCATATGCAGATCTGAGAATGAAGCTGATCCTGAGAGGGCCATGTGCCAAATGTCATTCCAAGTTAGACTTCTTTGGAGTGCATTCTCCCACGTTGTCCATTGCCCTTGCTGGCTCTGCTGGACTGCTTTTTGGAGTCTTTTTTGGTCTTCTTCTTTTCTCATCTCCTGAATCAGCATGTCTCTTTTGGCTTTTCCTTTGGCCTTTGACCACCATTCAGTTTTGGTCACCCCCAGTCCTTGTCTGTTGGTCTGTGTGTGTCCTGTTATTTCTCTGATCTTGAGACTTTCTTTTGCAGAATCCATCGCCTCTTGAACTTTCCATTTTCTGCCTGTCTTCAGCTGGGGCTTGATTGCTTCTACCACCTTGTCTCCTGAGTCCTCCAGCATGCTTTGAAGTCTGATCTTCCCTGCTTTGTATTCCTCCAGGATGGATTTCAGTGGTAGTTTGAGCTTTGCTTGGCGACAGTACAGCGCGATGTCAGTCAGACAGGGTGGGACACCAAGCCATTTCCTTGTGAACTTGTTGATTTTGGCTTCCATTGCCTCCACTGTGCTGGTGCAGATGTCGTATATCATCAGAGGCCATAGGAGCTTTGGTATCAGCATGAACTGCAGACACCAGACCTTGTATTTGCCAGGGAGCCCACACTGGTCAATGGTCTCCAAGCCTTCTTCCGCCATCTGCTTGGTTTCTTTTGCTCTTTGTGTGTCTTTCAGCGTATCATCATACCATCTTCCAAGACTCTTGACTGGCTCTTCTGTGACTATTGGAATGGCCTGGTTGGCAACACTGAAGACCACAGATTCGGCCACTTTTCCTTTCCTCAATGAGAGACTCCGTGATTTCTTTGGCTTGAACTTCATTCTGGATGAGGCAACTATGTCGTCCAGCCTCTCCAGCACATGACGTGTCTCGTCTTCTCTGGATGAAATCACTGTAGTGTCATCCATGAAGGCCTTGAGAGGAGGCATCTTGTATCCATCGCCAAGGTCTGTTTGTCTCGCGTTGTTTGTTGCTGCTTTCAAGATGAGTTCCATTGCCAGCACGAACAGTATCGGGGAAATTGCACAGCCCATTGCAATGCCACTTCCAAGTTGATCCAATCAGTTGTGTACTCCTTGGTAGAGAACCGCATTGAGAAGCCATTGAAGTACTTCTTGAGCATGTCGCGGATGTTCTTTGGCACATGGTACATCTCAAGAGCCAACTGTATCATCTCATGGGGCACAGATCCATATGCGTTTGCCAGATCAAGCCACACTACGTCCAGGTCTCTCTTTTCTGTTTTTGCTTTTTGGATTGCGTCCCAGATCATTGTGGCGTGTTCTACACAGCCAGCCACGCCTGGGATGCCACCTTTCTGGACTGACACATCCAAGTACTTGTTTTCCATCAGGTACTTGGTCAGCCTTGCTGCCATGACAGAGAAGAAGATTTTCCCTTCGACGTTCAGTAGTGATATTGGCCTGAACTGGCTGATGTCACTTGAGTTTTGCTCTTTGGGGATGTACACACCATCTGCCGTCATCCACTGGCCGCTGATCTTCTGGTTTCTCCAAGCCGATCGCAGCAGCCTGTGGAGCCACTCCAGCACCTTGGGACATTTCTTGTAAAGCTGGTAAGGTATTCCGTTTGGCCCTGGTGATGATTTGGCTCTGGCTTTGTCGACCACCTTCTTGATTTCCGCCAACGTTGGAGGCTTGCCATTGAACTGTTCCTCAGGGTTGGTTGGCCACACCAGACCTTGAATGTCGAGTGGTGCTTTGCTCTGTGAGTCGGAGTATGTTTTCCTCAGATGCTGCTCAAGAACTCCTTTGTCCACACTTAGGGTCCCAGATTTTGGCTGCTCAAACAGTGTTCTGGCAAACTGGAAGGGGTCTCTGAAGAAGCGCTCTTGTGTCTTCTTCTTTTTGCTCTTCCTCTTCCTCGCAGATTCCGCTTTGCTGAGGGCGCTGTGTTTTTCTTTCAGGTCTTCCCACAGTTTTTCCAAGCCTTGTTTTTCAGCTGGCAGTGCGGTCTTCATTTGCTTCTTGAGGTTGTTCTTTTGGACTCTGATCTTGTCCATCTTTTCTTGGCGTCTGGATTTCTTTGGAGGTGTTTTCTCTTTGGGTAGTTTTACTCCATAGGCGTCTCTACATGTGGCATACACAATGTCCCCATATGTGGCTAGTTTGTGTTCTAGGGTGCTTTTCCCTATCAGTGCATCGAGTCTTTGGACGATTTTTGCATCCAGTTTCTCCCAATCTTCAGTTTCGTTTGCTCGTGGCAGGTTGAGTTTTCAGGCGCCTGGCATCGAGGGCCTGTGCAAATTCCTCATCCGAACCAACAGCGTGGATGTCCTGGCACTGTGGTTTAAATCCTGGCCTTGGTCTTCCGACGTCTTATCTGCTGATGCAGTGCGCTGCTGCTCATTCAGATGAGTCTTCACACATCCCATCTTTGTTCTGTGGATCTTCATGCCACGGGTGGTAGCGAAACGCTTTCCACAGACACATGGATATTCCATTTGATCCATGTTCATAGTCCGTTTGATAGTAATGATAATAGTAATAATAACAACAATAATAATGAAAATGAAACAGGACTGAAAATGAAAAGTGATAATGAAAACTGAAGTGTTGTGAGAAAAATATATGTTACTACAATTTAAGTTAAAGAAATATGCTAATTCATGAAAATTTAGAAAATGTGAAAGGAATTGAAGTCATAACATATGAACACTAATCATGAAGAGTAGTGGGAGAATAGATGATAAGTAACTAAATGAAGAAGTAAATGTTAGTAAATAAAGTAACAAAATAATGTTACATAAAGTTGAAGGCAGCATGCACAGAACAAAGGACAATTCAGTCCTCATCAAAGCGTTGGTTTCTCTGTCTTGTGACTGACCATGTGATGCCTATCTACTCTATCTACTTGCCATATATCGTAGTATGCGTTTCCCACAATATTTTGTTCACTACTAACCTTAGTTTGAAATTACCACCATATCTATTTATGACTAATCTTTGTGTGCATACCTCACCATATCTGTTTACTACTAATCTTAGTTTGCAGTTTCCACCATATCTGTATGATACTTATCTTAGAATACATTCCCCACCATGTCTGTTGACTACCAATCTTAATATGACCATGAATAACAAACGATAAATATGTTTGTGAGGAAAAAGTCGACATGAGAGAAAGGAAAGGGAACTGCCCAGTCGGTCTACCAATGATATCGCAGTGGCAGACTAAACCAGAGGGCGGGGGGGGGATCAGTTTAAGACTGGGAACCAAGGTCTGTCTGGACTCAGATGGGTGCATGGGTATAGCCTCTGTTGGGGGGGTGGGGGTGGGGGTGGCAGGCAAGCCTCCCAAATGCTGGAAAGAAATGAACGTAAGGGGTATTAGAGGCCACGCCTGTAAGAAGAAGAATGAACAGCTATATTGTAAAGAAACTAGAAAAGAAAAAGAAACACCCGAAGGTGCTGGGGAGGACCCAGAGAAGCACTGTCTTCACCTGCCTTTAGAGCAGTCCTGTACCACCCTTGGAGGCCTGCGCTGTGTTGACGATGGGTACAGGCACGCGCAGGACACTCCATTAAGATATCAAGGGACATAACTGCTCCTGAACAGAGGTAAATTAGACTACAGGATGCAGCTCATAACAGCCTTAAAGTAGCATCCCCATGGGTGTACCAGCCCGTATTTCATGACTGTAGAGCCCACCGGCGAAAAACACCACCCTCCAGCTGCGGAGCACACCCCACAGACCCAGCCACCCCTGCCCGCGGACAGATGAAGACAGTGCCACTCCAGACACAGCCAAGCTTTCGCCATACGGTCTTATGTGCCCTCAAGAGAGAATCCAAAGTTGTAGTCTTTCCCACTGTCAACAGGACTTTCCCTGTGGTCAGTGGGTCTTTCCTCACCGTCACTGGACCTTTCTCCAGGGTCAGCCTAGTTAAGGCAAAGAGAAAAAAGAAACACCCGAAGGTGCTGGGGAGGACCCAGAGAAGCACTGTCTTCACCTGCCTTTAGAGCAGTCCTGTACCACCCTTGGAGGCCTGCGCTGTGTTGACGATGGGTACAGGCACGCGCAGGACACTCCATTAAGATATCAAGGGACATAACTGCTCCTGAACAGAGGTAAATTAGACTACAGGATGCAGCTCAAAACAGCCTTAAAGTAGCATCCCCATGGGTGTACCAGCCCGTATTTCATGACTGCAGGGCCCACCGGCGAAAAACACCACCCTCCAGCTGCGGAGCACACCCCACAGACCCAACCACCCCTGCCCGCGGACAGATCTGCATCAATATCAATTCCATTTATATAATGACCTATATATGTATATATATTTATTTATTTATTATAAGAGGGGATGGAGGATGGGTGTCTGGAACTCATGAAATCCCTGGGCCTGTGTTCCTCTGCCGTCAGGTCAGCCACTGTTTTGGTGACATTGCAGCTGACTGTGATCCATAAGTGTTGTAGACTTTTACTAAAACATTATTTCAACAGCATTTTCACATTGTTGATGCTCTTGTGTTGAGACTTAAATCCACATACTCACAGATTTACAAAACTGCAGAACTCCTCTTTTTCAGCTTGACTACACTCGTTTCCACATAAATGAACACCAGTTACAAAATTCCTCTTCATGTCATAAAATCCTTCACCACAAAAACCACAGAGATTAAAGTCGAAAGTATTAGTTAAAACTTAGCATGTTAATCTGCATTGCGGAGAGTATGAGAATAACGCTTGTATATCATCATGTTTGCTCTTTCTGTAGTGATCATTTACCAGAATTCTGCCGTGTAATGATACTTAATGACCTGGGTTCTGAGTGGTACTTATTTGAAAACTGGCTGTTTGTTTTCTCTCTATCCAGACTAACATTTAACGCTGGCCAGTAGGTGCAAGGCGATACCCAGTAACATCTTACAGGCAATGCATCTAGATAGTTATAGAGCTCTTATTTAAAGAGCAGTTGTCAATAATTCTTTGGTTCTTTTGTTTTTCACATGATTTCCTAGTTGTTGTTTTTTCTTTTACCAAGTAAGCTTAGAAAATAAGAAAGCCATGACTTACCATTGTAAAAAGAAGAGTCTGTTAAAAAAAAAAATTAATAGAAATTAAATCCTAAATGAACTGTCTTGATGCAGTATCTGTACCATGACTGAAGTGTTTTGAGGGGAGCTCAAGGTACGTGTTGGTTTGTGTTCATTTGGACGCTGTGACGCATGCATTTGCTTGACAAGGTTTGACAGCTTGTGTAGTTACTTCCCTTTGACCGTTGCCTCGCAGCAATCAGGTGTTGGGGGTTTTGAATTTACTGTGGCGTCCTGAGCCACATGTTTTCAGTCAGTGTTGACACTGTATGTTACAGCATCATTCTTTAGCAGGCCTCTGCATATGCAGGCCTTTACGGGGAGTAAAGTACATTTGAAAGATGGTAGAGTTAGTGTGATGTCTTGTTTGTCTGAGGCTCCTAGAGATGAGATGTTCTCAGACTGCTGTTTGTATTGGGTTTTAAATTTTAGTCACTAATTTGGTCCTTTTGTAAGTAGGATTGAGCGCTTGTGCTTTTCTTCTTGCTTATCAGGTGTATGCCTTTCTTCTCTTACTGGCTCCAAGAAAACAAATGTTTGCAATTGTAAACTGTTTTACTGAGTAGTAATGAGTAGAATGAATTCATACAGTGGTTTGAAAAAAAGGGGGAAAAAAAGAGTGTAAATGTACATGAAAAAATGAAAGTTTATATTGTACACTCAAAGACTAGAATGACTATACCAAAGCAGGTCTTCATTTCATTTTTTAAAATCATTTCTTCTATATCAATGTAACTCAAATGTATATTCTGATCACCACTTTGGCTTCACAAGGGGAGTATTGTGCATGTTTATGTCTGTATTTTTTTGTCGCTGAGGAAGGCATATTGCCGAAAATTTCTTGTCCTGTTTTGTGTCGTGCATTAGATCTGCGTTACTTCACACTTATTTTTGTGTGGTCTTCTGCTTTTTTGTCGTATTTTGATCTTCATTTTACATTTATTTAGTGCTGTTCTTGTTTGAGGGTTTTTTTTTTTCTGACACAGTTGTAGATGTTAATTAATATTCTAATGTTTTTTATGTTCCATATATTTGCTGGTTTATGTGAGGTTATATTTCAAACAAATGTTAATTTTGTTTAATTGCTTTGTGATTTTCATCTTATTTTGAAATTACAATACAATGTATTGTGTGTATGCTTCCTTTTTGATCCACACAAATATGTAATTCAATTTTGTTCATTTTTTTAACTTCATGCATGTGTTTATTTCCACACATGTTTGTGTAGTGAGAGTGTGTTGGTGTGGCACCAAACTTCTCATCACCTTGAAACTATAGAGGTCAATCCTGGTGTAGACTGAGCAAGAGGAACAGATGTTTAGTACTCACTAACAGTGACAGTCCATTGATAAGTTTCTTATTTAGTGTATCAGGAAGTGTATTGTCATTGCTGTCTACATATTAAATCATTTTGTGGTGTGTAGGTTTAGATTTTATGTAGATTTTCACTTCCGGTGATTTTAAAGTTATTCCATGAGGTTTGTAGTGACCCCAGATCAATAAGTCATTCGTGAAGTTTGCAGTGACCCCACCTTTTTTTTAACTCATTTCACTATTCTGTCACTTTTGACTTATCCCTGAGGTTCATGGTGACTCAGTATGTTCACCTACATGTACAGTATAAGAATTGATGTCACTTAGCAGATCCACCCTACCTTGCCTTTACGTTTATTCATTTCATGTTTCTGATCTATAGTTTTTTCACTGTGTTATGTGGTCAAACTATCTCTGAACAGCCAAAATCTCACTGTAATTTTTTTCCCAGTCAGTGGCATACTTTTCAAAGGTCAGACAAAGCATATTCCTCGTTTTGTATCATTCTCAAGAAAATCGTCCATCACCAGCATTTTATAACCACAGTCCAGTTAATCCTGCTAAGTTTTAATACAACTGCAGTCAAGTGTTTCCTGTCAAGTTGTTATGCTCACATTCAAGTTGGATAAAAAAAAAAGTGACAAACAAAAAACAGAGAAAGCAACAACAAAAAGCAGTGACTGAAGCAGTGTTTGGATACCTAGCGGGAAATGTGGTGAGAGTTATCTCACTTGGGTATGCAAAGATTAGGAGTGGAATGGGAAGGGGGCTGAAGGAAGAAGGGGGAGGTTGTGATAATATTAA
>CM031602.1:67375592-67445592 GCA_018398815.1 Conus ventricosus
GTCTTCATTGCAATCTTGATGAGTTTGCCTTTGCTCTTACTTGCACAGATTTTTCGGTCAAAAATGAAAGATCCATGAGGTCTGTGATTCATGGAGGCAGATCCCTGGTTTGCAGAGAAAAACCGATCACTCAGCATGTTGTAGGAGCTGTTTTGCAATGTGAAAGAAGTGACCATTTGAAAATTCTCCTACAATAGAAATTAGTGTGTGACATCTCTTCTGTAATGGAAATCATATTATGGTTGATTGACCAAGATCTCCTTTCTTCGTACACACATAAACGATGTCATTTAATACGGCAACAGTTTTGAAGTTCACAATGCTTCAGGAAATGAAAAAGTTGAATTTTTGATAAAGTCATTGCTATAGTTAGTTTTACTAAATATTTAAACCAATTCCAAGTTCAACAGGATGAATATTACATGTCTTAGACAAACACCAATGAGCATTGTTTGCAGGTTGTGTCCTTCCCTCACAAGTAGATTGTTCAAACTTTAACTACGAACCACTTTCATGTTAATCGTAACTCTGTCAACTACACTGTAGATTGTGAGCTTCAGTGAAAAGAGACACCACAATTGAAAACGAAAACTGGCAACGGCTAAATATGTTGCCAGAAGCCTACATGTTTCAAATTCTGTCAAACATGATGTATTAGTAATTTCTGAAAAGGACTATCCTAAAAGAGCTCAACACCTTACCTCTCTCCAGCCTGTTAGGGATTATACAAATGAAATATTTGAAAAGTGTAACATTGATATTGAAATTATTTCAGATATGCCAATAGTTTCAAGCATACCTCATTAAAAGCATATCCAAGCTAAATTCGATATAGATTACACTGACATGAAGAAGGTTGATAACATTAATGTTCTGTCATGTGAAGCAAAAGAATACCTTGAAACCGTTTATCCATATCATCTGAAGATTTTTACAGATGGCTCGATTTTAGACTCGTATGCAGGGTCTGGTTTTGTGATTCCATTGCTGAAGTTTCGTAGATCTTTTTCTCTAGGGAAAGGGTTCTCCATATTTACGGCAGAACTGTATGCTATTCTTACGGCATTGATTTTTATGTGTGACGATAACACTGCTGTCTATAATATACTTTTTTGCGTTGATTCCAAGGCAGTTCTATATAGCTTGCAAAACTGGGAATCAAAAATAAGAAAAGATTTACTTTTTGAAATAAGACATTACATACATGTTATTATGTTGAAAGGAATTGGGGTATCGTTTTGCTGGATTCCATCACACTGTGGGATATCCGGTAATGAAACAGCAGATAAATTAGCTAGAGATGGTGCGTTAAGAAAAACACCTGAGAGTAATTTAAAGCTTGACGTACAAGAAATTAATTCGCTATTAGAAAAATGCGTGAACAGTGAACACCTTCCAGAGAAGTATGAAATCTTATCATGTCCACGATATTTGTCATCTTTAATATACAAGCTTCGTCTCAATTCGTGGAAAACCAAGTTTTCCCAAAATGCAGCATGTGATTGTTCAAATCTTCTATCAGTGGACCATATTCTTTTCATTGTTCAATATTAACTTCATTGTATAAAGAATCGAACGTGGATGTGACTATACACGATTCTATCAAAACAATAACACACAAACCAGACATCGTGCAAATAGCAAAAGTGCTTTCCATGCATCAAATTAATAGATTTTTATAACGTTTTCCTTCTTGCTTTTTTATTTTTATTTTATTTTATTTTTTTTTAAGTCTAATATCACCAAGTGTGAACAGACTCTAAATGAACTCACTCACTCACTCACTCACACCACAATTGATCATGAGCTTGTGGTCTAGATTTGCATACCATTGGTTTGTTCAATTAAAAACAGGCTTAAGTGGTAGGATTAGGTTAGCTTAAAGATAAGGATAGGTTGGGTAAGTTTAAGAATGGAATGATGATCAGAGTTAGGTGTAGGAACACGGAGGATAGAAATTTGCACAAAGTTAGTTCAGTTGCTCTCAGAATTTGTCCTTGTTTTATTCTCTGTTTTCATTTCCTGGGCAAACTATACACACAAATGCTCAGATATTATCAAGTCTTCTGTATTAGTAGATATGAAAAGTCAGGAAATTGTTCTATAGAAGTGTCAGATAAATGCTAATCCCACGGTGAAAAAAACAACAACAAAAATTAGAGTGACAGTTCTGCAGTCTGAAAAACACATTTACCTGTTCTTTATTTTCAAAGACTGCAGGAAAGAACTGTTTTGATAATGCAAATCACATTTTGTCAAAAATATTGTGAAAATCAGTTCGCTACTTTGAACACTTCAACAGCACGTGCGAAAAGAAAGATGCTGACAAGTTTTGTTGAAAAGTATCTTGTAGTTTGATTCAAAACAACAATTCATACTGATGTCTGGATGACTGTTCTTAGAGTAATTAATTTCTCAGAGTAATCAGTCATCTTCCGTATTTTTTTTTCAAAAACAAATATTGAAAAAAATGAGAAGTATGGGAAAGACAGTTGTGTTGTTGGTTTGAAATAAAAACTACTGAAATATACCTGTTTGTGTATTATGATAACAGTTTCATAATTTTCATTTTATTTGCATTTTTAAGAAGCAAATTTGTTTTTGCATTGTGTGTGTGTGTGTGTGTGTGTGTGTGTGTGTGTGTGTGTGTGTGTGTGTGTGTGTGTTCTGAGGGATGGGATCAAGGGAGGAGGGTGGGGGGGCGGACACTGGCATTGTTTCTATCCATTGTTACCTCTGGTTCTGAATTCAGTTATAACCTGTGACTGCCTGCTTTGCTTCAGACCAAGCGATGGTCCCCAGTCCCAAGCAACAACCTCTGTCTGGCTATTCGACGTCAGAGTGCTGAAAGAAATGTGACCCTGGGTGACGACAGTGTAAACCACTGACTCACTGGAATACAGGGAACAGCGCCTGCGCTCCGCAGAAGCGTGAAGCATCCAGATGAAATGACACTACAACACACGATTCCAGACTGCATTCCACGTTGACTTCACTCATGGCGTCCACCATGTTGTCTGAACTGAAGATGTGCATGACTACCTCAACTAGTTCCACTTGGGTGCATGTTGCTTTCCACTTTGAAGAAATCTCTTCACTCAGGAATGGATCATGTGTGACCGCACAATTGAACTGATTTACACACTCGTATTTCAAACTGTCTCTCTGATGTGACCATTCAGGAGAGTGTGTCGTATGTCAAGGTGAAGTTTGTCTCTGACAAACACGACAACTACATATTAGGAATGGTGAGAGATTTTCCCCCAAGGTTTCCTATTGCATTTTGTGAGAGCTTTAGCTTCTGCAGTGCCACAGTATTTGATTGTGACTATTATTCTTCTGGATGGTGTGACACCAGCAGTGTTGCAAGTGTCTGGAAAGACTTTGTCAGACAATTCAAGCATAATATTCTGTTGGCGTCGTGAAGGGATGGGTCAGCTACAGGCACTGGAAAGCAGAAGTTGGTGGTTTGGCCACAGCGGTTTTTAACAATCAAGTTTTTTAGCATATTTAAGCATTGGCTTCGACACTGGCACGGTGAAAGATAGAGAGCCAGGGGTGAGGGGCTAGTAGAAGTGAAGAGCCAGTGTCTTTCTTCAGCTGCTGTGATATGACTGTGTGTGTTGTCAGACATGTCGTCCAAAGCAGGATGTCTCCAACAGCACACTTCTGTGTATTTCCGCTCTCTTCCATGTGGCACCACTTCAGTCATTCAATGCTCGGTGACGACTCATTCTGTTTCTAGCCTTCACTGAATGGCTTAAAGTGGTGGCTCATTCCATCTGTCTTTGTAACAGATTTATTGAGCATGTGTATGTGTACATCTCTTTCTCTCTCTGTCCATTCTGTATGTCTTTGTAACAAATTTATTTATGTGTATGTTTATATCTCTTTCTCTCTCTGTCCATTCTATCTGTCTTTGTAACACATTTATTTATGTGTATGTTTATATCTCTTTCTCTCTGTCAGTCTCTGTCATCTACATTTCTGCAGATCTCAGTTGTAATGTATTGAAATATCTGATCTGGATTATGTTTTCCTTTTTTTTTCTGTGATTGGTCAGTTTGTTGGCTTACAGGTGTAGCTCACGGACTTAAGACAATTTTTTTCCTTGTCTTTTTTACAGAACTTGGACAAACTACAATCATACCCGCACATAGCATGACAGCAATTTACAAGTTATCTGTCAGATTCTGAAAGAGCAAATTCTAAAGGAGAAAACATATCCTCTTGCCTAGCAAAGAAGCAGCTTGTTGAACGCACAATGTCTAGCAGAGATGCAAAGCCGGGAAACATTCAAAAATCCATCCATTCTAACTTATGAAAATTACTTGGGTGTGTATGATTCATTATGGATACATAAACTGTATTGTTATTCATTATGCTCTCCTAAAGATGATTACATCTCCAAAACTGCTTGCACTGGGACTTTCACTTTATGAAGGTGATGTCCACCGTTAAGTTGCATCCCTTGACTGAATGTAATTGCCACAGGGACTGAGAAAGCAGTAGTAGGGTATGTGTTGTTGCTTATTGTCCTGTGCTCAGAGGCAGTTGTAGCCAGTTTACTCTTTGTAAATCTGGTCACTGGTGGACCAAAACAGTCTCCCTTCCGTCTCCCCACTTTCCCTCCCACGCATACATTTTGTTGTTGTTGATGTTAAGAGAGAGAGAGAGAGAGAGGCAAAGAGAGATGGGGGGGGGGGGGGAGGGGGAGGAGAGAGAGCGAGAGGGAGACAAAGAGAGATCTGGAGACAGTTTGAGAAAGAACAGAGACAGAGAGAAACAAAGACATAGACTCAATATGGGAGACACAGAGAGAAGAAGGGGTGGGGGGGGGGGGGGGTAGGGTAGGGGAGGGGGTCAGAGAAAACAGAGGATGGGAGACCAAGACAGAGAGGAGAAAAACAGAGAGAGAGAGAGAGGAAGAGGTAGACAGAAACAGAGAGAGAGAGAGGGAAGAGGTAGACAGAAACAGAGAGAGAGGAAGAGGTAGACAGAAACAGAGAGAGAGAGAAGAGGTAGACAGAAACAGAGAGAGAGAGGAAGAGGTAGACAGAAACAGAGAGAGAGAGAGGAAGAGGTAGACAGAAACAGAGAGAGAGAGGAAGAGGTAGACAGAAACAGAGAGACAGAGGAAGAGGTAGACAGAAACAGAGAGAGAGAGGAAGAGGTAGACAGAAACAGAGAGACAGAGGAAGAGGTAGACAGAAACAGAGAGAGAGAGGAAGAGGTAAACAGAAACAGAGAGAGAGAGGAAGAGGTAGACAGAAACAGAGAGAGAGAGAGAGGAAGAGGTATACAGAAAAAGAGAGAGAGAGAGAGAAGAGGTAGACAGAAACAGAGAGAGAGGAAGAGGTAGACAGAAACAGAGAGAGAGAGGAAGAGGTAGACAGAAACAGAGAGAGAGAGGAAGAGGTAGACAGAAACAGAGAGAGGAAGAGGTAGACAGAAACAGAGAGAGAGAGGAAGAGGTAGACAGAAACAGAGAGACAGAGGAAGAGGTAGACAGAAACAGAGAGAGAGAGGAAGAGGTAGACAGAAACAGAGAGAGAGAGGAAGAGGTAGACAGAAACAGAGAGACAGAGGGAGATGGGTGCAGGGGTAAGACAAGAGAAAGAGAGAGAGAGAGTGGGGGGTGGGGGGAGGCAAGTTGGAGAAGGAAGGAAGGAAGAGGGAGAGCAGGAGGGGGAGAAAGAGGGATGAGGGGAGAGAGGGAAGACAGAGAGAGAGGAAGACAGAAATACAGGATTCAAAGTTGAGGTTAGCATGATTGAAAACAAAGTTTGTAGCAGTTCACTGGCTACGTATGTATGTTTTTGTTGTTGCTCTTTCGAACTATAGATGTGGATCATGCTACAGTGAGTTAAAGTGTTAATGATATGGGCTCTGTTCTGCTTTTTTACATGCTTCATTCCACCTCATCCCCACCCCACTCTCCCCTCTACTTCCCAATGGATAATTGGATGGCAGTGTTTAATTTGTGAATAGTTAGTGTTTTAATTCAGTCATTTTGACGGGAATGTTGTTTTGATGAAAACAGCTAATCTCATCTTCAGATTTAACAGCTTTTAAGTCATCCATTGCTGAAAGGCTTCTGTTTGTTAGGAGACTATGTGTTTGTTATGTGTGCATGTGCCCTTGGGAATTTCTTATGATGATGATTTGCACGGTAGGTATGATGTCAGTAACTGAACTGCACAGAATTCTGTGTGCTCCACTCAACCAAAGTGTACTTAATCATAACATTGTTTTTAGCTCAACCCTTTAAAGTTTTAGCAATGCCCTGTGCTATTTTTCTTTTGAATTGCCTCATAAATTTGTTGAATGATTTGTTCAGCTGAATATTGATTGGAGTGTTGATCTGCAATGACAACGCTCGGGTCTGATCTTTGACAGAGCCTTGCACAGGCAGAACAATTGCTATCATCGTTGCTATTTTCAGTTCATTTGGGAGGAGTGGGGGGCAGGGCAAAGGGGAGGAGAAAAGAAACCAGCACACTGTGGGTTCTTTAAAAAAAAGAAAAAGAAAACCATCAAACACTTAGTTGTTGGTTTTTTTTTTACTGGAGATTTAACTGTTTTGTACTAATATCATATATACCAAATGAGTTATACTAAGTACATAGTATTCAAAGATGCAAGATTATGTGTGCACGCGCATGCGCGCACACACACACACACACACACACACACACACACACACACACACACACACACACACACACACACACACAGAGTATCCTTAATCCAACAGATAGAGTAGAAACCTTTGAGAGAGAGAGTGAGAGAGAGAGAGAGAGAGAGAGAGAGAGAGAGATCCTTAATCCAACAAATAGACATAGAAACCTGCCTCATATGTAATTACCTTTTGTCCTTTGCCTGAAGCTGTGAAGGTGTTTGATGCAGGCTAGACCCCCAAGCCCCATATTGACCAGTTTGTTGTGTAATGTGATGCTGTGAAATGTAAACATTAAAGGGGGGGGGGATTTTCTTCAGGCATGCTTATCTTATGGCACAGCAATTTAAAAAAAAAAATTCATCAGCCTTGATAAATCCACACCATGAGTTGTCTTATGTTGTCATTTAGCCATGATAAACTCTTGGCCCAACACTCCGCAGTCTTTATCTTCAGCCTTGATATACGTGCATTCAGCGAAAACACCCCTGGGCATAACACTCTTCATTCTTTAGCTACAGCCTGGGTAAACTGTTAGGGCAATACCTTATTCTTTATCTTCAGCCTTGGTAACAGCTTGGGACAGTTACTTGCAAAGTGAACCGACTGCAGTAGGAAATCTAAACAAACCTAAAAAAGTGTTAAAATAACTTCGCCAGATTGCATGGGCAAACGAATCACAAGACAAAACATGATGCGTTTCAGCCTCTTAGGTCTTCTTCAGGCAAGATAACACTCAGGACAAAGAAAACAAAGAACGAGTAATCACTTATCTTTGTTAAAATCAGTGCAAGATGGATGTTGATAAGTGATTGCTCATTCTTCATTTTCATTGTCATGAGTGTTTTGTATCTTGCCTGAAGAAGACGTAAGAGGTCAAAAACACATTATGTTTTGTCTTGTGGTTCATTTGTCCATGTAGTTCGACAGAGTTATTGTAACACTTTTTGAAGATTACCTCAGGACAAGTCTTCTATCTTTATCTTCAACCTGGTAACTTAGCACACTTGGTTTTTTTATCTTCAGGCTAGTAAGCTCTTCGCACACCTCTTCTTTCTTTTCCTGCAACCTTGTGAAACTCCTAGGACATGCTCCACTCTTTATCAACATTCCTTATATTCAACCCTTGGTAATCTCTTTAACACTTTGTTCTTTATCTTTAGCGTTGATCAGGTCATGATACGCTTCATCCTTTATCTTCAGAGCTGGTAAGCTCTCAGGGCAACACTCGTAGTTATTTACCTTTAGTATCGCAAGTTTGTAACAATACTCTACATTCTTTATCATCAGTCTTGGTAAGCTACTAAAACAATATTCAGTATTCTTTGTCTTCAGAGTTGGGAAGCTCCTAGCTTAACACTCTTCATTCTTTTTATCTTCAGTCGGGTCACCTCTTAGCATCGGGTCACCTCTTAGCATCTGGGTCACCTCTTAGCATCTGGTTCACCTCAGCATCTGGGTCAGCACTTAGCATCGAGTCACCTCTTAGCATCTCGGTCACCTCTTAGCATCTCAGTCACCTCTTAGCATCTGGGTCACTTCTTAGCACATGAGTCAGTCTTAGCATCTGGGTCACCTTTTAGCATGTGGGTCATCTCTTAGCCTCTGGGTCACCTCATAGCATCTGGGTCGCCTCTAATCATCTGGGCCACCTCTTATCATCTGGGCCACTTCTTAGTGTCTTGGTAATCTTTTAGCATCTGGGTCACCTCTTAGCATCTGAGTCAGCACTTAGCATCTGGTCACCTCTTAGCATCTCTGGGTCAACTCTTAGCATCTCTGGGTCAACTCTTAGTATCTCTGGGTCACTTCTTAGCATCTGGGTCACCTCTTAGCCTCTGGGTCACCTCTTAGCATCTCTGGGTCACCTCTTAGCTCGTTGTTACTGATCAGGTTCAAGGCCTCTAAAACTTAGGCTCCCGAGGACGTTTTTTTCCTGACCAAAATCTTTTAGAAATCATAGTTTGTGATGTGCTGATTGTGCTTTTTGTGTGTGTACTGCACCATGCTTTGTTGTACAGGACTGTCCTGTATCGGTTTTTCTAGGTTTAATTGTATTGTGTGTTTTTTTTATCACATGTTGTATTGCATTTCATAACATTATGTCACCTTGTGTTGTAATTTATTGCATTGAGTTGTTTTTGTTTTGTGTTGTATTTCATTGCATGGAATTGTTTTTGTTTGTGTTGTATTTTATTGCATGGAATTGTTTTTGTTTTGTGTTGTATTTCATTGCATAGAGTTGTTTTTGTTTTGTGTTGTATTTCATTGCATTGAGTTGTTTTTGTTTTGTGTTGTATTTCATTGCATTGAGTTGTTTTTTGTTTTGTGTTGTATTTCATTGCATGGAATTGTTTTTGTTTGTGTTGTATTTATTGCATGGAATTGTTTTGTTTGTGTTGTATTTCATTGCATTGAGTTTTTGTTTTGTGTTGTATTTCATTGCATTGAGTTGTTTTTGGTTTGTGTTGTATTTCATTGCATTGAGTTGTTTTTGTTTTGTGTTGTATTTCATTGCATGGAATTGTTTTTGTTTGTGTTGTATTTTATTGCATGGAATTGTTTTGTTTGTGTTGTATTTCATTGCATTGAGTTTTTGTTTTGTGTTGTATTTCATTGCATTGAGTTGTTTTGTTTTGTGTTGTATTTCATTGCATGGAATTGTTTTTGTTTGTGTTGTATTTTATTGCATGGAATTGTTTTTGTTTGTGTTGTATTTTATTGCATGGAATTGTTTTGTTTGTGTTGTATTTCATTGCATTGAGTTTTTGTTTTGTGTTGTATTTCATTGCATTGAGTTGTTTTTGTCTTGTGTTGTATTTCATTGCATTGAGTTGTTTTTGTTTTGTGTTGTATTTTACTGCATTGAGTTGTTTTTGTTCTGTGTTGCATTACACTGCCTTCAAGGGGATGGCAAGGACTCACTCGATATGAAATGTGGTGAAAATTGTGTGTTACTGGCTTAACCTTCTCAGGCACACTTTTCAACTGTGCCTTTAGGGATTTTGTTGTTACATAGGCTATTGACAATTTCTGTGCCTTTGGGGAGCATTCACATGTCTTACAATTATTTTACCTTTTTACCCCCCCCCCCCCCCCCCCCCCCCCCCCCCCCCCATCCTGTCTCAGTTTAGAACATGCCAGCTTTTCTGTTATAAATTGGCATAATCAAAGATTTTGACCACTGGAAAGGGCAATCTCTGTCTTTTCTGCTGTTTTATCTGCATAAATGACATTTTCATACATTGTTTTCCTCGCTTTGATATACTTTGTATGGATAGATCTAAGTGTGAAAAAGTAGGCAAAATTACCAACACACTCACTGAGGCCTCATTTGTATCTGCCTTGAGGATGTCGGTGGTTAGGTAATTGCTTCATAAGGTGTTGTGTACATTGTTTATGTTTGTGGTATGTGTGCTGTTGCTGTTTTTATATGACCGCAGTCATGTTGTTGTTGCTGGGTTGTATTGTTGTTGAGATTTCACCACCAATCCAGCTTGACAGAAGACCATAAATGCTAGACATTCATGCATTAAATCTATTGTGAAATGGCAGCATGCTCTTTTCCTATCTACATCTGAAATAGTGTGATGTACACACACTGAAAGAACAATCAACCTCTCTTGTTTATATCTTTGTTTGCTTTGTCGTTATTGTTCATTTGTACATATTTTGTTTGTTTTTTGTTTTTGTATTTGTTTTCTTTTTTTGTTCTGCCTTAGCTCATGGTGTTGCAGCCTTGGATATTGTAATCTCAGGCCAGTTTGTATTACTTAATAGATGCAAAATCATGTAATGTATGCATACATTCTAATGATCATAATTGATGTTATCCAACCCTTAACTCTAGAGAACAGTAATATGCCGACTGTACCCCACTTGCTCCTCCACCGAGTTTTTGGGCGAAAGTGGCCTAAAAGCCGCCTTTTCCTGTTCTCTGACAAGTAAGACGTCAATAACCAAAAAATAACGATTATCTACAAACAAACATACTGTGCAGGGTTATCCGTTTTCAATACTAATTTACTAAACTTTTCAGATTTCAGTTTTTGCTTAATCCTGTGTTTTTCCTGATCATTTTCAATAACATCATTTTCGCGCAAACATTCTTCAAATGAGTCTCTGTCTTTCATGTGAAATAACACTACAGTCTTTAACTGTTCTCTAAAGTCTTTTAAAACCGAGTTATATTTCTGGCATAAAATCCACACACTTATCCCATCATGTCTTCCGCTGAAAGCCAGCTTTGACAAAGTGTTTCTCTTTTTAACTATATCTTTTTCTGCTGAACAGTCATCTATAATAAAGAGTGTCTGCGTTCCTTCAAACACTTTATAAAAGTATTCTAAACACTCACTCAGTTTAGTGCTAGGATTAACTAAATATACGTCATTGTCTGTCCATATAAACCTTCTATCATGATATGCTTTGTTCCTTTTAAGTGTTGGACAGAAAATTACAATATGATCAAAATTATAGCGATAAACTGTTTGTAATAAGTCTAGGACAAATATTGTTTTTCCACAACCAGTCTGCCCACAAATCATTGAACAATGAGGGGATTTTATCATAAAGTTTAACTGCTCCATAGTTTTATAACAGAATTTAATCTAATCCAGTTATTATTTTTATCATACTCTCCGTCAAAACTTGTTCAGTATAATAAAACCCTACGAGGCCTAAATGGGTAAGATTAATCCAATTCAGTTCTGTAAGATTGTTTCTATTTAAGTCAACATTGATTTTGTTGCTTGTTGTTATGATCTTAATATCCTCACCATTGTGAAGAACGACGATGGTAACGTTAAGGCGTTTAACGTCTAAGTTTTGCCAGCTAATATTAATTCCTTTTATAAGGACGTCACTAACGCCCACAACCCTATCCCTCTCCACATCTTTAAAGACAGAAATTTCAAATATTATTGTGAACGTGTCTCCTAATTTTCTGCTTGGAAAGAACTGTAATTTTGTAGAAGCTTTCTTTAAAACCGTTTCTCTTCTGTGGAGGATGTACTGTTTTTTCCCATACGGCGTTATTTCAATCTCTTTCCGACTATTGTCGTCCGGCATAAGACTTACATGTAAAGGGCCAGAGTTGAATGCTTTTCTGAAACTTTTTTGACGGCTAAAATATGTAAATGGGCTTATGAATTCAAATTTTATTTCCCATTCTAAATATGGTTCTAAGTGCCATTTGAGGTCAGTTTTTCGAACTATTTTATATTCATACTGGCCAACATTATTTGCCTCTAGATTGCGCAGTTGTTCTAGTTTAGGAAACTTTTTGCTGTCGCCAACCTCTTTGCGTTTATAATCACCATCTTTAGTGTACTCAAAACCATACAAAGCGCCTATCTCACCGTTCTGTTCAAAGTCCGCAACATCTGCAAGGTCTTTTAATTCTAAAGTTATACACCTTACAGGCGCTAATGTAACTCCTGGTTCTTCTGGCCCACGCGACATTTTTAGTACAGTTTATTATTTTATTTCCAAAACAATGTGTAGGTTGTTGTTAATTGGATGTCAAGAATAGACGGGAATACGAAATCTTGCCACTCACCTTCATATGAACCGCTTCGATACGTCTGCTCTTTCTCCAGTCGTCAGTAGGTAAGAGGCAGAAATTACCGCGTTCCCGCTATTTATTTACAATGCGTCCAGCGCCCTCTAGTATTCAAGGGCCTGTACTCTAATTTGTTTTTGACGAACCCAGGCATAACGGGCCTGCACTCTGCACAAACTACAACGAACCCTGACAACATAACAACACGCCCTCTTGATTCAAAGAACCCTTTAATCAACCCACAAATACACAAAGAAGGAACACAACGTAGGTACAAGAACTAACTATTCAACTATATACATATGTACACGCCATGATCAGGACTTGCTCCTGCAGCACTTACATTACGTAATCCCCATGCCAGGCCGGAACCTGTCTGTGTCTTTGGGGATACCTTCGATCCACATCTTCTTCGCCGCGTTCTTCTTGAGGGGCGTCTTGGGGATGCCTTTGATCCACATCCTGAGGGGCGTCTTGCTCCGGGCGAGCGTCAGGTTCCTCTACCGCGCGCAGATCCAATGTATGCCGTGGCACGTGGTCCACCTCGATGTTGTTCTCAGAGTTGACTCTGGTCACCAACCCTTTAGTCCATTGAGACGTGCACCGTGCGTCCGGTGGCTTTACCCACACTTCGTCTCCCACCGACACTTTTGCTGATGCTCTCTCCGACGTCTCTTCCTGGTTCATGATAGGCAAGCGCCACTTGTAGGTCATGACCGATTGCTGGGGCACCGAGCTCTCCTCTTGACCGTACCGAGGCGACCGATTGTAATAAAAGACAGCGTCCAAAGGCGACATCTCTCCTCGCTCGGCAGTCGTTTTGATGGTACGGTGGTTCCTTTCTACGATTCCATTTCCTGATGGGCGGTATGCTGCTCTAAAGAAGGGTGTGATGTTCCAGTCCCTGAGAAATCGTGCAAACGCTTCAGACCGAAAACTTGCTCCGTTGTCCATTAGAAGTTGTGTGACCGGACCTCGTTCGTAGAAGACCTGTGCAAGCTCCGTTATGATGTGTTCCGCTTTCTCTGTCTTCAGCTGACGCCAGATTGCAAACCTCCCCGGCCCGCAATCCACCATAGTCAAATATGGTACTCCGCGGTAATGTGTCACATCGACGGCTAGCCTTTCCCATGTCGCATTCACATTCAATTCTCCGGCTGAATGCTGTGCTGGAGCTGGGTCGATGGACTGGCATTTTTCGCATTGTTTCACTACGGTCCTCATCTGCTCCTTCGTGATTCTTGGGTCCACCAGTCGAGCCAAGTACCATGACCGCTCCACTCCAAAATGATGTTGCTCATGCAACTCCTTCGGCGACACTGCCACACATCCCATTCTCACGCTCGTCTCCGCCTTGACCAATTCTTTCCAATCTTTCTTTATCCTGGTTAACACATCTGCTTTGTTCTTGGCTGAGCAGACTGTTTTCACCTCAAGCTTTAAGTCCAGTTCATCCACCAGCGCCTTCAAAGCCGCCAACCTCCGTTTGACAAGGATCTCTGCTGCGCCCGATGTCTTAATCCTTCTTTCCTCAGTTAACGTCAAATCCACCCACCTACTCACAGTTACTGAGTCGGTCATTATGACTATCTTTTCCAATCCCCATTTCACTCCCAAATTGACCCCTTCACCACAGCGTTCAACTCAGCCACATTGATGTGGTGATAGTCGTCAGACTTTCTTAGCCAGGCAGCGTCTTCCACCGGCGTTCCATCAACTTCCAAGATCACCCCTTCGCCTAAGTCGCTCGCATCGCACCAAACTGTTCCGCTTGTCGCCAGTGCTACTTTCCATTCTCCTTTGACAGGGTCTTCCTCCCCAACATGCTGCAAGATGTCCTCAATCATACGCTGTGCCGCGTCGCCAATGTAGTCATCCCACTTCTCTCCGTTAGATTGTCGTTTCACGTAGCTACACGCCAATCTCAGCCACCCTGCAATTGGGTAATGTGCAGTGAGCTTACCACACAAAGAGAATAGCTCCCGCTTCGACAATGGATGATCCACACTTGGTAGGTCGTTGCTTCGACCAAACCAGAGCTTGCCGGCATGATCTCGCGTCAACTTCAATCCAAGGGCTGTTCCTCCTTCCAACTTTTCCGCTGGTTTGGCATCCAACCCATATTTGTTGAGGTGTGTTGTTACGTCTTCTGCACTGACCTGTGTCACATTCACCAGAATATCGTCGACATATGAAATGGTGGCACGCTCAATGTCCGGCTTCTGCGCTAATACTGTTTTCAGTACTTTTGTCATGATGCGTGGTGCAGAATTCAGCCCGAAGCCCAGTCGTGTCAAACAGTACGTTCTCCCTTTGTATCTCACCAACTGATTCTTCCACAGTTCGGGGCTCACGTGCAGCTGGAGATATGCTGACTTCAAATCCACTATTTCTGACTCGCCGCTCACTTGTCTCCACTGCCTTAACACATCGTGACACACATCGATTAAGTCATCGCCGGTATGACATTCCACTGACTCATTCAACTCTTTGAAGTCGAATACCGGCCTCACCCTACCTTTTGCAGCCTGCTCCACCGCCATCAATGGTATAATTCCTTCTGTGACGTCCTCATGCCACGGCATCAGAATTCCCTCTTCAATCCATTTGTCTACTTCACCTTCAAATTTCGCACGTTTACTCACATCCATATGTTGGTCATACATAGCAACCTTGTTCCGTAAGACAGGTACGTTTCCTCCTTTCCAGCGATACGTAATTGTCCACTTGTCTCCATCAAAAGCCGCTACAAAGTCCTTATCTTCAATGACCATTGAGTCATGCTGACACTCCAGTGGATCAACTGCAACGCACGTAATGCCGATACCAAACTCCACTTCCGAGCCTCCAACCGTCACTCCCCCCAACTGTCGAATTACGTCCATCCCAATGACAACGTATATTCCCCCCACTAGTCTATCCACGACTGTGGATTTGGTCCTCACTGTTTTTCCATCAATGGAAACTTCAATCATGGTGGTACCTCTGCCGTTCACCCGCCTCCCATCAAAAGCTTGTGTGCATACCTTGCCTTCCCACGTGTGCACCAGGTCTGCCCGAATCATTGTATTTGAACACCCAGTGTCGACCAACGCTCGTCTTGCTTGACCCTCAACATGCACCACAATCACCGGCACCCCTCCAACCACCATTGCAGCGCTTGCGACACCTGACCCACCGTCTTGTCCTCCCTTATTCTGTCCTCTTGGCTCTTGTGTGCAGTGCACTGCAATATGCCCCTCACCACCACAGCGGTAACAAATAACCGATCTCCGTTTGGCGGCGGTCTTATCTCCTTGGCTAGGGCAATCCCGAATAAGGTGTCCTCCCCCACATGCAAAACAACCCCTCCCATTTCCTGGCTTCTTTCCACTGGACCCTCTAACGGTCACTGCAGGCGCTGAAACTCCTGCCCCAAGTCGATTTACAGTCAATATCCGTGCCCGTCCAACTAGCATAGACATGGTGATGTTTGGTTCGACGCTCACAACTTGTTGTAGCTCGGCTGAAATCCCCTCTGGAAACCCCGTGACGAATGCCAGTCTGACTACGCTATCGAGTCCCGCTCTTTCTAGCCCACACGTTCTCACTATCCTCCTCACCTCGTTCGCAAACACATCCACTGGTTCCCCTGTCCACCTGCATTCTTTAAGTTTGCTGTACGCCATGAATTCATTGTCCGTAAATGCTTCTTTTAGTCTTCTTTTGATCATTATAAAATCCCCTTGCTCCTCTGCATCCATTTCTAAATACACTGCTAACGCGCCGTCTTCCAGATAGAGTGGTACAAAACTGGCCACGTCTACCACATTGGTCAATTTTGCCACCAACTCCGCCTTTTGAAGCCAAGCAATGACGTCTCCTTCTCCATTAAATGATTTCAGCACATCGTGCTTCACGAATGTGCCCACCTTCTTATTTTCCGAAGCCATTCTGAACAACCTTACTCTGAATATAATAAAACAAAATCCTTGTTTCCCGAGTCAAAGAATGTTAGACCTAATAATTAATCAATAGCACCACTGACAACGTAACACATAAACAGTATTGTGCAGAGTGCAGGTAGTATCTAGAGTCGAACAAAATGCCGGAATAGCTTGTTGTTAATTGGATGTCAAGAATAGACGGGAATACGAAATCTTGCCACTCACCTTCATATGACCGCTTCGATACGTCTGCTCTTTCTCCAGTCGTCAGTAGGTAAGAGGCAGAAATTACCGCGTTCCCGCTATTTATTTACAATGCGTCCAGCGCCCTCTAGTATTCAAGGGCCTGTACTCTAATTTGTTTTTGACGAACCCAGGCATAACGGGCCTGCACTCTGCACAAACTACAACGAACCCTGACAACATAACAACATAGGTTATTGCATTTCACAACTTTCCCTGCTTTGTCTGCAATTTTTATATTAAATGATCCAACCCTCCCACAAACTAATCTTTTAAACTGTAAATTAGGGAATTGTATAATTTCATAATCGCAATATGCAGCTTTCCCCGCCGGTAAAGCTCTTAAAACATTTGAGGGCCTTCCATCATATAAGTTTTCATCAGTGCTCAGCTCATCCAAATGAACATAAAGTAATGAATGTAATGCAAGATCGAGCGGATTTTCCCCCTTAAAAGTAGTTTTGTTTGGCGCAACAACAAATCTTTTAGTGACCTGAGTGTCAACTTTAAAGCCTAACATTTTAGCTAGCTCTTTATCAAATAAGTAATCTGCTTTTTCAGGTTCGAATGTTAATATTGTTTTTAGATTTGCATTGTTAAGTTTGAGAGTAATGCCGAATTTACTCATTGCTTCTTTTAGTGAGCAAAACCCGTAATAACCATCAGGTATTGTTAACTGGTTAGCTTTGAGCCCCACAACTTTTGTAATCTTATTATTCCCCTTGGTTTCGCTTATATTAAACCCTTCGACTTTGTAAAATATTTCATGGAGCGCGACCGTTTTGGCCCGCAATTGTTATCAATAGCATGTTCTAAAAACGAAGGACTGTCTTGAGTTGTTATTGTTACAAACATTTTTTAAAACAAATTAAAAATGAGTGCATTCAAATATACTAATGCAAAATATTCTGTTGGGGCGCACTACAATCTTAAAAATATAACAACTGACACCCTCGACATTTCTGTGACCCAGACTGCCTCTTTTCATAAAAAGGTGAGTACTCCATTAAGCAGATATCTTAACCCCCTATTGAAAACGAGCACAACCAGAAAGCGTGGTTTAGTCATCCGTTGCAGTTTTATCAGAACCAGTTAAACTTTGCTGTGTTTTGTGCATCAACTGGGTGTGGAGTGTCGTATGCTGATCATTTAACTCATCCTGATCCTTTGGTGAGGTCAGTGTACAGATTTCATTTCTATTACACCTTTAGACGTATTTTGACTGAACTGCAAGCACCATTACCGAATGACAAATCGTTTAATCCATTCAGCAACAGAATAGACATGAAGGCTTTTGAAAGGATCTGTAACGAATTCAATATTAACATCAAGACAGACTTTAGACAAAAGTTGGATCTTGATCATGGCCTAGGCACCCCTTATTTTCGGGGCACGCACAGAAAGTATAAATATGTCTTGAATCCTCCTTTCAAAATTGTTCAGCCCTGGTCCATAGAGCAAGAGCATAAAACAGCATGGACAACATATATCTTAGACACTTCTAAGGGCCTAACTAGAGCGGGAATAGAACGAATAAACGACTCTATTCGTACTTACGTTTGGTGTTTGCTAGGTTCGCAAGCACAGGCAAGATCGAGCATAACTGATCTTTCTACTGGCTTTGATGCACAAAAACAATACTTAGCAAATTAGAGGACGCCATTAATTCTACAGTTGATTTACCTTCAAGTATTCAAAGGTACCAACATGTTTTACAATACGCAAGATCGAAAGTAGACTTTGCTGTTGGCACTGGTTTATACATGCTGCCTTCTGACCTCAGACTCCAGATAGGTACAATAATAAACTATAATAATGAAATTCTTATAGCAGGCAATGAACAGAAGGTTGGGAAAAACGACATAAATTCTGAGCCAGTAATATTACAAACAATAAAGAACACCCAAGATTAAGTCATCTAATCCCCGAAGTCCAACCCCCCAAAGTCATTGAAGACTCAGCAAAGCTCGCGGACTCTGTTCGCGATGACCATGAATATGAAAAGACAGCGCTTGTTTCTTGGATTAACTGGCATAGGATTACTTGGTCTTTATCTTACTAAATAGTAACCCAACTATTACAAGAACTAATGTCCATAAGTGCTCGGCCATAAAGCCAACTACTTTGCTTGCAGTAGACAAAAGCCAGCTGACAATACTCCCCAATATTCCTGGTAAAGCGTCCACGGCTTTACCAGCTAATTTTTTTTAATAAACTTGCAAGATGATCAAGCTGTTTTTTTACCCATGATTTATCAGGTGGAGATGGAGGCGATGGCGGTGGAGGTACTGAACTTTGGCTGCCGCCGCCTGTAATAGCCATTACCAGTGTACTTATTGCAAATCCTAAGGCAGTTATAACGCTTGCTAATGTGACGCCTTGCTCTCTAAACAGCGTTTTATTCGTTCTGCTAGCGTTGTGTCTTCAATAAAATTTTTTGGATAGTTTCTTTTTCTTTTTCACTTGAGTTGTAATGGTTCGGTTGTGTTAGCCTTCTAACTAAACACTCCACTCAAGTTTAGATCAAGGAAAAACTAATATACGACAATGTCTTGTCCATAAAAAACCTACTATCAAGATATGCTTTTTGTTCCTTTAAGTGATGGACAAAATATACATATGATCAAAATTATAGCGATAAACTGTTTGTAAAAGTCTAGGACAATATTTGATTTTTTCCCACTAACAGTCTGCCCCCCAATCATTGAAACAAAGAGGGAATTAATCAAAAATGATAAACAGCCCCCATAGTTTTATAACAGAATTAATTCTAATCCAGTTAAATATTTTTTATCATACTCTCCGACAAAACTATGTTCATAATAAAACAACCCTACTAGCCTAAAAGGGTAAGATTAAACCAATTCCCTATCTGTAAGATTTGATTCTAATTAAGTCAACATGATTTGGTTTGCTTGATAGATAGAACTTAATATCCTCAACCATTGTGCCGAATCGACGATGTGTTAACGATAAGCGTATTAACGACTAAGTTTGCCAGCTAATATTCAATACATTTTCTAATGACTTCACTAACCGCCCACACCCCTAACCCCACACCACATCTTTAAAGACAGAAAATTCCAAAAATAAAGAGAACGTGTCTCAAATTTTCTGCTTGGAAAGAACTGTAATTTTGGTAAAGCTTTCTTTAAAAACCGTATCTCTTCTGTTGAGGATGTACTGTTTTTCTTTTTCCCATGACGGCGTTATTACAATCTCATTCCGACTATTGTCGTCCGGCATAAAGACTTACATGTAAAGGGCCAGAGTTTAATGCAGGTTTACCTGAACTATATAATTGTACGGCTAAAAAATGTAAATGGGCTTATGAAACAAATTTTATTTCCCAAACTAAATTGTAACTAATGTGCCATTTGAAGGTCAGATTTTCGAACTAATTTAAAATTCATACAAGGTGGCCAACATTATTGGCCTCTAGAAAGCTCAGCTATGTTCTAGTATAGGAAACTTTTTGCTGTCGTCCAACGCTCTTTGCGTTATAACACCAATCTATATAGTACACACAACCATAACAAAGCCGCCTAACTCACACCGTTTCAGTCAAAGTCCGCAACATCTGCAAGGTCTTTTAATTCTAAAAGTTTATACACCAAACAGGCGCCTAATATTAACACCAGGTTCTTCTCTTCTGCCCACGCGACCATTCTTTTAGTACAGTAAATAATTTTATACCAAATCAATTGTGTAGTTGTAGTTAAATGATGTCAAATAGACGGGAAAAACGAAAACATTGCCACTCACCTTCCAATAATACCCGCATTCTATACGACTGTCACTTTCTACAGTCCGACAGTAGGTAATAGGCAGAAAATACCGCGTTCCCCGCACTTTATTACACTGGCGTCCAGCGCCCCTAGTTATACAAGGCCTGTCCTCTAATTAGTTTTGGTGACGAACCCAGGCATAACGGGCCAGCACACTGCACAAACTACAACCGAACCCTGACAACATAGACAACCCGCATCCATCTCTTGATACAAAAAACCCTTTAATAACCCACAAATCACAAAGAAGAACACAACGAAGGTACAAGAAACTAACAATATCAACTATTACATAAGTACACGCCATGATCAAGGACTTGCTCCTGCAAGCACATAGTATACGATTAACGTAATCCCATGGCCAGGGCCGAACCTGACTGTGACTTTGGGGATACCTTCGACTCCAACATCTCTACGCCGCGTTCATCTGAGGGCGTCTTGTGATGCCTTTGAACCACATCCTGAGGGCGTCTTGCTCCGGGCGAGCGCAGATCCTCTACCGCGCTCATATCCAATGTAAGCCTTGCACGTGATCCACCTCTATGTTTACTCAAGTTGACACTGTCACCAACTACCATTAGTCCATTGAGACGTGCACCGTGCGTCCGGTGCATACCCCAAACTTCGGACTCCCACCGACACTATTGCAGATGCTCTCTCCGACTTCTTCTTCCTGGTACATGATAGGCAAGCGCCACTAGTAGTCATGACCGAAAGCTGGGGCAACCGAGCACTCCACTAGACCGAACCGAGGCGACCGATTGAATAAAAACAGCGTCCAAAGGCTACATCTCTCCTCGCTCGGCCAGTCCTATCTTTGATGTGTACGTGTAGTTCCTTTTCTAACGATTTCCATTTTCCTGAATGTGCTGGTATGCCTGTCTCTAAAGAAGGGTGTGATGTTCCATCCCTGAGAAATCGTGGCAAACGCTCAACCGAAAACTTTCTTCCGTTTTCCATTAGAAGATGTTAGTGACCGGACCTCGAACGTAAAGACCTGAGCAAGCTCCGTTATGATGTGTTCCCGCTTCTCTGTCTTTCAGCTGACCGCAGATTGCAAACCACCCCGGCCCCGCCAATCCCCATAGTCAATATGGTACTCCACTACATTCGCGGTAATATGAGACACACGACGGCTAGCCTTTCCCTGTTCGCATTCACATTCAATTCACCCGTCTGAATGCTGTGCTGGAGCCTGGTCGATTGACTGGCATTTTATCGCATTGTTTCACTACGGTCCTCAACAGCTCCTTCGAGAAACTTTGGGTCCACCATTACGAGCCAAGTACATGACCGCTTCCACACCTAAATGATGTTTCTCATGCAACTCCTTTTATATCTGCGACACTGCCACCATCCCATTCACAAACGCACGTCTCCCCGCCATGACCCATTCTTCCAATCTATCTTTATCCTGGTAAAACCCACATCGCTTTGTTCTGGCTGAGCAGACTGGGGGGGGTTAACCTCAAGCTTTAATCCCGTTCATCCACCACGCCTTCAAACCGCCATCCTCCGTTGACAGGATCACTGCCTGCGCCCGATGTCTTAATCCTTCTTTCCTCAGTTAACGTCAAATCCAACCCACCTACTCACAGATACTGCGTCGTCATATGACTGAACTATTTCCAAACCCCATTTCACTCCCAGATTGACCCCCTTCACCACAGCGTTACAACTCAGCCAACATTGATGTGATGAAAGTCGTCAGACTTTCTTAGCCAGGCAGCGTCATCCAACCGGCGTTCCATCAACTCCAAGATCACCTCCTTCGCCTAAGACGCATACGTCGCACGCACCGACTGTTCCGCTAGTCGCCAGTATAGCACCTTCCATTCTTCCTTTGAACAGGGTCTATCCTGCCCCAACATGCTTCAAGATGTCCCTCAATCATAACGCTTTGCCGCGTCGCCAAGTAGTCATTCCCACTTCCTCACCGTTAGAATGTCCGTTTCACGAACAACACGCCAATCTCAGCCACCCAGCAATTGGGAATGATGCAGTGACTTACCCAACACAAAGTAGAATAGCATCCCCGCTTCGACAATGGATGATCCACACATGTAGGTCGATGCTTCGACCAAACCAGAGCTTGCCGGCATATCACGCGTCCACATCATCCAAGGGCTGTTTCCTCCTTCCAACTTTTACCGCTGGTATGGCCTCCAACCCATATATGATTGAGGTGAGTTGATAACGTTCTTCTTCACTGACCTGTGTCACATTCACCAGAATTAACGTCGACATAAAGAAAAGTGAGGCACGCTCAATTCCGGCCTTTCTTCCTGCGCAAAAACAGATTTCAGTACCTTTTATGTGGTCATGATTGCGTGGTGCAGAAATCAGCCCGAAGCCCAGCGTGTCAAACATACGTTCACCCTTTGTATCTCACCAAATATTCTTCCACATTACGGGGCACACGAGCAGCTGGAGATAAGCTGACATCAAACCACTATATTCTGACTCGCCGCTCTCACTGAGTCCCTCCACTTGCCTTAACACAACGTGACACCCTCGATATAAGTCATCGCCGGTATGACAAATCCCCGACTCCTTCAACAACTCTTTGAATCGAATACGCGCCTCACCCTACTAACCTTTGCAGCCATGCCCCACCGCCATCAATGTAAATTCTACAGGAGGACGTCCTCATGCCACGAGCACAGAATACCACTTCACTCCATTTGTCAACTTCACTACAAATTTCGCACGTTTACTCACATCATATGTTGGTCAAACAAAGCAACCAGTTCCGTAAGACAGGAACGTTTCCACCTTTTCCCTCGATACGTAATTGACCACTGTCTTCCAACAAAAGCCGCTACAAAGTTCCCATATCTCAATGCCAATGAGACAAGCTGACACACAGAGCAACTAACTGCAACAGCACCGTAAAGCCGAAACCAAACACCACTTCGAGCCTCCAACCGTCACTCCCCCCCCAACTGTCGAATACGTCCATTCCCAATGACAAACGAAAATTCCCCCCCCTCAAGTCTAATCCACGAACAGTGATTTTGGTCCTCACAGTTTTCCATCATTTGAATCTTCAAACATGGTTGGGTAACCTCTGCCGTTCACCCAGCCTCCCATCAAAAGCTTTGTGCATACCTTGCCTTCCCACGTGTCACACAGGTCTGCGTTCCGAATCATTGTATTTGAACACCCAGTGACGACCAACGCTCGACTTGCTTGACCCTCAACAAGCACCACACTCACCGGCAATCCCCTCCACCACCAATGCAGCGCTTGGCGACACCTGACCTCACCGTCTTGTCCCTCTCCTTATCAAGTCCTCTGGCTTCTTGTGTGCAGTGCAACTGCAAAAGGCCCCCTCAGCGGCCACCACAGCGGTAACAAATAACCGATCTCCGTTGGCGGCGGTCATATATTCTTGGCAAGGGCAATCCCCAACAAGGTGTCCCCTCCCCCACATGCTAAACAACCCACTCCATTTCCTGGCTTTACTTTTCCGCACTGGACCCTCTAACTGTCACTGCAGGCGCTGAACACCTGCCCCAAGTCGATTTTACAGCTCAATATCCGTCCCTTCCAACTAGCAATAGACATGGGAAGTTTGTTTCGAGCGCAACACAACTTTTTGTGAGTCGGCTGAAAATCCCCACAGGAAACCCCGTGACGAATGCCAGTCTGACTACGCTATCGATCCCGCTCTTACCTTCTAGCCCACAACGTTCTCACTAACCTCCTCACCCTTCGTACCGCAAACAATCCACAGGTTCCCTGTCCACCTGCATTCTTTTAAGGTTGCGTACTCCATGAATTCATTGTCCGAAAATGCATCTTTTAGTCTTCATAAGAAACATTAACAATCGCCCTTGCACCACTGCAACCATATTCATAAATACACTGCTAACGCGCCTACTACCAGATAGATGGTACAAAACTGGCCACGACTACCCACATTGGTCAATTATTATGCCACCAACTCCGCCTTTTGAAGCCAAGCAATGACGTCTCCCTTCTCCATTAAATGATTTCAGCATCACTTGCTACACGAATGAGCCCACCATAGCATAATTTTCCCAGAAGTCCAATCTGAACAACCTTACTCAGAATATAAAAAACAAAATCCTGTTATCCCGAGTCATAAGAATGTTAACCTAATAATTAATCAATAGCACCACTGACAACGTAACACAAAAAACAGAATTGTAGCAGAGTGCAGGAAGTATCTAGAGTCGAACAAAATGCCGGAATAGCTTGTTGTTAATTGATTCAGAATCGCCGGGAATAACTAATCTGCCACGCACCTACTATGACCGCTTTTCGATACACAGCTCTTTCTCAGTCCGACATTAGGAAAGAGGCAGAAATTACCGCTACCCGCAATTATATTTACAATGCGTCCAGCGCCCTCTAGTAATCAGGCCTGTACACAAATTATTTATGACGAACCCATGCATAACGGGCCTGCACACTGCACAAACTACAACGACCTCGGGACAACAAAATAACAACATATGTTTATTGTCAATTCACACATTACCTGCTTTGTCTGCAATTTTTATATTAAAAGATCCAACCCTCCCACAAACTAATCAATTAAACTGTAAATAAGGAATTGTATATTTCAAAATCGCAATATGCAGCTTTCCCCCCGGTAAAGCACTTAAAACAATAATTTCCTTCCATCATAAAAGATTTCATCAGTGCACCTCACATCCAAATGAACATAAATAATGAATGAAATGCCCGATCGAGCGGAAAAATCCCCCCTAAAACAGTAAAATAGTTTGGCGCAAGCAACTAATCATTTAGTAGACCTGGTGTCAACTTAAAAGCCCTAACATTTAAGCTAGCTCTAAATCCATAAAGTAAAACTGCTTATTACCGGATCGAAAGTTAACTATTGATATAATTGAGATTTTCATTTTAAGTTTGAGAGTAATGCCGAATTTACTCATTGCTTCTTTTAGTGAGACAAACCGAAATAACCATCAGGGTAATGTTAACTGATATAGCTTTGAGCCCCAACAACATTAGTAATCTTATTGATTCCAAGGAATAACGCTTAAATTAAACCCTTCGACTTTGTAAAATATTTCAAGGAGCGCGATCCCCACGTTTTGGCCCCGCAATAGTTTATCACAAGCATGTCTAAAAACGAAGGACTGTCTAGAGTAGTTATAGTTCCAAACATTTTTTAAAACAAAAAAAAAAAGATGCATACAAATTAAACAAATGCAAAAATTTACTGATGGGTCGCACTACAATCTTAAAAATATACAACAGACACCCACGACAATTATCTTTGACCCAGACTGCCTCTTATCATAAAAGTGAGAACTCCTTAGCAGATATCTTAACCCCCCTATTGAAAACGATCCCACCAAAAGCGTGGATTAGTCAACCGTTGCAGATTAAAACAAAACCAGTTAAAACTTGCTGTTGTTTTTTTGCATCACTGGGTGTGATGTCGTATCTAGAACATTAAACACATCCGATCCTATTGGTGAGACATTGTACATTCATTTCTATTACACCTTAAGACGTATTTAGACTGAACTGCAAGCACCATTACCGAATGACAAATCGTTTAAATCCTTCAGCAAACAGAAATAGACATAAGGCTTTTGAAAGGATCTTAAACGAATTCATATTACACATCAAGACAGAATTAGACAAAAGTTTGGATCTAGAAACATGCCTAGCACCCAGTAATTTATACGGGAGCACCGCCAAGAACGTATAAAAATGACCATAGAATACCTCCTTTCAAAATTGTACAAAGACCCGGACCAAGAGCAAGAGCATAAAACAGCATGGACAACATTATCTAGACACTACTAATGGCCTAACTAGCGCGGGAATCGAACGCATAAACGACTCTAATCGTACATACTTTGGTGTTTGCTAGTCGCAAGCACAGGCAAGAACGAGCATAACTGATCTTTCTACAGGCTATGATGCACAAAAACAATACTAGCAAAATTAAGAGGGACGCCATTAATACAACAGTTATTTACCTCAAAGAATTCAAAGGAACCACATGCTTTACAATACGCCAGATCGAAAGTAGACATTGCTGTTGAACAGGTTAAAACATGCTGCCTACTGACCAGACTCCCGACAAGGTTACAAATAAAAAACTATAATAATCATGCAATTCTTAAAGTCAGGCCAAGAACAGAAGGAAAGGGAACAACGACAAAAATTCTGAAGCCAGAATATTACACACAATTAAAAGAACACCCAAGATTAAGACAACTATCCCCGAATTACCAACCCCCCAAAGTCATTGAAGAACTCCGCAAATATATCGCGACTACTGTTACGCAACATGACCTGAATATGAAAAGACAATCGCTTGTATTCATTGGAAAACTGGCATAGGATTACAAAGGTCTAATATCTTACTATTAGTAACCCCCCACAAACCATAACAAATTTCCAAAATCCTCGGTCATAACGCCCCCAACTTAAGCTTGCCGAACGACCCAACGCCCTCTGCCAAAACACCCCCAAATACCATGTCCATCGTCCCCGTCTTTACCGCTAATATATAAAAATACCTTGCAAATATGATCAAGCAGTAAAAAACCCCCATGCTATAATCAGTGAGGAGAGTAGGCGCTGGCGGGAGGTACTGAACATTGGCAGCCGCCGCCTGAAAAAGCCGTCCCAGTTACATACTTGCAAAACCAAGGCCAAAAAACGCTAAAGCTAATTGACGCCTTGCTCTCTAAAACACGTTATTATACTTCTGCTAGCGTTGAGACTTCATATAAAAATTTTCGGATAGAATACACTAAATTCTCATCACCTGAGACGAATTTGTACTCGTATAGTAGTTAGCACTTCTAGTCATGCTGAACTTCCTTGTTCAAGATCTTTAGTCTAGGGTTATTCTACTTTAATATCATGCCTAGTCGTGGCGTCAACAGCCTCAATCTCGTTTTTCATTTTCTTCTTCTTATATGCCCATCTAGTACACCTAGTTTTGCTAAATTGTTTGTATAATGTCGCGCCTCTGAAGGGGGTTTTTTTTTTTTTTTACCAAAATGCATGATCAAGGGCCAGCATAACTCGCAAGGATAGCGTGAGTCGAGAATAGTCCTTTACCGCTGATTTCTTCTGAAAAACTGGTTTCAGCAACTATGCATTATATTTCATCTGCTGATTTGAATTAATTCTTAAGTTCCCATGTTTTTGAAATTTGGTTAGCTGATGGGAGTACCTGCAGTGTGAATTGAAGTTTAGCAACAGCATCCCTATCTAATTTCGGTCCTAACCAGGCCAAGCGATATATGGTCTTTCACACAAGTCTTTGTATAATTGTACTCTTGCCAAAAAACTTATGATGGGTCGGGTTAGTTTGTAAGCCAACAATGTTGCCCATAACGATATCTAACAGACAAATGATCAATCTTAAAATTCAAAATCTTTGGTCAATAAATTCGGGAGGTTCTTGTCCTAAACATTCGTAAAAATTAATAACCTTACTTTCCAGATAAAACAAGCCGCAAAGAGAGCGTAGTAGTGCTATGTTGTATTAAAAGGGATCATTACACACAAGACGACTCCTGGATCAAAAACATCACTAAACTTCTTCAACCTTCACTTCCTGCCATTTTTAAATAATTAAAATTTTATTTTATGCTTCAAAACTGTCACCAGACACATGGCTCGATTCTTGACCCGCATAGAAACTGAAAGAACCCCTTGGCGTGAATGGAAAAAAGCGACTATTACTGTTCCAAATAAATCCCATCTACTATTGATGCGGATCAAATTTCAAACATACAAATTACCAGACCCTAGAGCACATGACGTGATAGTGCCAGGCTCTGCGCGTCTTACTTTCAAAATAGCGCTTCCGAATCACAACAACCAAAAAGGACAGGTTTTAACAGAAACCAGGCGGGCAATTGTAAGAACATTCTATAAAACTTGAGGGGCAAGACATAATTTCTTTACACAAAGCAGACAAAAATTTAAACCATAATCTGATCTATGGCTAACCGCGATTGAAAGGGCTGACATTTGCGTTTCACGGAATAGCAAATTAAGAAGCACAAAAACAAAGAATAGGTTGCCCCGCAGATACTAAAGACGGCAACAAGTATTGGCTGTAAATTTTAGCGTTTGAAATTCGCATTTTTCCATTCCCATAGATTTTGAGTTGTTAAAAGCGCATCGCCGATATACATTCAAGGAGCATAAAAACAGACTGTCATAAGCACTAACAAATAAAACTAATACAAACGAGTTATCAGATCAGACAGACACCGAAGCCAAGTACAGCAATTTCTGCACACGATAAGTTTGACGTGTTAGCAACCCTAATTTAGCCAGGCTGAAATGAACAACAATAACAGTCTAAATTAGGCAATATATTACGAACGAGTATATCATCATACACCATAACCAAGAGCAGGGCAGACACAATATGGTAATATTAGTTTTAAAGCGTCTCAGCAAGATACGTTACAGGAATATTATTGCTGAGAGAAGATGCAGAATCCATTCAAAAGAGAAGTGAAAAGAATAATTTAAACCAAAAAAACGAAAGTACACAATTTCGCTTGAGGCAGACTAACCAAATCATATGCTATCGGCTTAAACATAACAGCAATATTGAAGAAAAAAGAAAACTGTATAGGAGGTGGAGGTGTAGAAATCCAACCGTTGACCTTGTGGCTAAAGAATCTACACCTTCACAGTGTAAACAAGATGAATTTATTTAACAACAACAAACGGTTTATGTGGATTGACCTAAGGACAACGGATAGGATAATCATTACAAGGAACGGGAGAACAGAGAAGACCGAAAAAAAAACATTCAAATTGATACAGAAGAAAAGCCGATAAACAGCTTAATGTACAATTTTTTATAATATATGATGCGCAGCTGATATTGAAAAAACAGATTAATTCTAAACAATACAGAAATTAAATTTTATTTTAATAAAAAGCATGTCTGTTCAGTTAAAATCCAAATGTGCCTACTATCGCCGCCAAAAGAAGAGATAGTAGAAAACCCCAAACATACAAACCCATCAATAAACAAACATTACACAAATGCAACAAAAACTAGAGCAAGACCTTTTCAAAACAGCAAGCCAAACGAAGGTAAACTGCTGCCTTTAATGCGATACATAAGAATAATACAGCGCATTCGACAATTAGTGCTCTATCAGCAGGAACGAGTGAATTGTCCACATACACAGGTGTTGGTGCATCCCGCAGCCAATATAACCACTAGGCGTTTGTCTTTAGTCTCTCGTGCCTGAGTTCATAAGCCGTAGGTGCTGTGCTGGCAAAAAAAAACAACAAACTCAAAAGCACACAGCAAGGTTCAACTAAAAACACTAAACTTAGCTCGATCAAACGCCAATAAATAAAGCACTAGCTGACTCAAACAACACGGCAGAAAATTTAGTCGATGACAGCTGATATAGATGACAACCAAAGACAAAAGTTTGAATCTTCAAAGAAAGGCGAGGACAACATTTTCTCCACAGCCAACGCCGAAGCAGATAAAAAACTGAATGCTTAAAAAAAGTAAACTCAACATTAAACTCAGAACAAAACAGCTCACCTATAACAACCCCAAAATTTGTAATATACTTTAGTTATGAGTACCAAGCGCAAAAGACCGACCGAATATAGTATCTGATATAAAGCCGTTGTATTTTTTTTAATTTAAATAAATATGTAGGCTTAGAAAAGAAAGACAGCAAGCTAAAGCTATATGAAAGGTCCCAATGAATTGTTTGAAGGATGCGAGAAGAGAGCGCGATTATCAAGAGCACTGAATGATATTGAATTAGAAGTCATAGACCCACCAAACGAACAGCCAAGTGTTTTCATGCTATTTCTCAAGTTCCAGCAACTAACAATAGACCCGCCAAAAAAAGTAATGATAGCTGTTTTAAAATCGACTATGTAACAATAAATGAAGAAAATCACGAATTCTGGTCACAACTAAACAGCAGACTATATCATCTCATAAAGTACTAAACACATCCTGAAGGGCAGACTGACTGCAAACAACATTTTGACGCAGCCGCTGAAGAATCTAAAATGAGAGGCTCCCCTTGAAGGTCAGTAGGCTAAGACTTAGAGATTAGATAAAAACAGCTAAGTAGGCAACGATTAGTAGCATTCTTACATCCGCTACCTCGGGAGTTGGTTTTAAAGAGAGCAGTTTTTAAATTAAACATAAAAAATTCAGTACAACAAATAGTTTACATGTGGTTCTTTTCTGCAAGGCTGCATTATGTCCGCAACACGCATACAGAGAGACAAACTACGGCAATACGCCAAAGTATCATAACTTCAAATGAAAAAACCATTCCTGTTAGTGTAGACCAAAATGAACAGATAGAAAGAACAAAACAACCCAATAAACTGATAATGTAAACACCTGGTATGAAGGAAACCAATTTGGTGCCAATAAAGTGTCCAATACAAAAAACAGACCACCAATAGCGAACCAGCACAAAAAAGTCATGATGGACTTACTCCAAATGTTTACGCCATCAGGCCTGCCCCAATACACTAGATACGCACAATGAGCAGATTATTAGCGCATACTTCAATAGCATGAACATAAACAAGAAAACTTGTAGAAATGTTTAACACGAATACCAACCGCCAAGCCGCGCTTGAACATAAAAAACCTATTAAAAAGTATCAGAAGACTGAAAAGACAGTACTAACACGATACGCCACCCGCCAGGACAAAAGTTAAAAAAAAAAAAAAAAAAAAAAAAAAAAGAATTTTTTAAAATAACTTGGAAACGGCTGCAAAATTCACCAACCGTAGTATACGCATACATCGGAGTCGCATATTGTTCGCTTATGAAAGGGCCAGCGCCACAAAAACTACTAAAAACCAGTCCTAAATATGAGTAATCACATATTTTGTACATTTTGCCTACATAATCAGTTTAGGACGGATAGCGTATAATCAGAGCCGATAATAATATAGAGGGCCAGATGCTGCATACAACAATCTTAAAACGCAGCAGCAAGTGCGTACGCCTGATCTAAATAATCTAACAAATCTGAAATCATAGAAGGCGCCATGAATACCAACAACAGTATGAACATCCACCATAGAGGATTTGCGTGGTTTAAGAGCTAACTCCCAAGAGTGTAAACCCTCCCCCAGTAAGAGACAAGAACACAATAGTGGGAAGATTTAGAGTGTGCAGGCGCACAGTAAATGCTAATCATCAACTAAAGTTTGAACCAAAAACTGGAAGCTGACCATGTCTATCTTTCACAACTTGCGAGGTAATGAACACACCTTAAAATTGCAGATCAGTAACCAGCGTCCTTCAGGTAGCTAGCCCTTGCACAGTCAAACATAAAAGTACAAGTGCATATAATCTAAAAAACATGTTCATACACCTTACGACTCAAATGCAGCACAAGATGGGATCAATAGATCACTAGTCTAGAGTCCATAAAGTCCTGCCCAATAACAGAATAATATTTTGACCCAACCTTGTTAGAACTGGGCGTTTTACCCTTATGAGTACATGAACAGTTGTGGAAAGGTTTGATGAAGCATCCCCTTCCACCTAAAGGGCGGCGATACTTTATCTAGTCCCTAAGAGGAAAGGACAACAGCGATTCATGATTACCAGCATAGCCTCAAGAAAGCAAAGGCAGAAGTATAGAATTGTAAAAACCAATGGGAGACTATCATTCGACACAACTTGATGGCTGATGTATGTTTGTTTGGCGGACGTCTTTGAAAAAATTAAGAAAGACCTGCATGAAACATTAATAGCCTGGATCCCGCGCATAACATTTCTTTCTGCGCACCGAATTGAGTAGGGACGCTTCTAAAAGATTACATGGAGTACAGATAGATTTAGTGTCTGACCTACCAATGAATACAGATGAATTGAAAACGGATTGGCCGTGGAGGAATTAGTATGGCGTCGCATCTTACTGTAAAAGCAAACAACAAAACTGGACTACAATGAACCTAGTAAAAGGACAAAACTAAACTAATGTATATAGATGCATACAATCTGTTCTGGATGGCAAGTGGCGCAATACACTTCCATTACGCAGAACTTTAAAATGTACACATGCGGAGAACCTAAAAATAATCAAAAGGCCATAAAGTGGTTGAGCAGTTTAACCGCCAGAACAACCAGCGTTGTTTTCATTCTAAGAAGTTGACTAGAATATCCTCATGAACTCCATGACCTGCATAATGACAATCCATAAAGCCGCCACGAAAGTCTAAAGAAGATCCAAGAAGAGCCGCCAAAACTTGTGCCTAATCTTCGAGGCAAAACAAAAAAATAAAGTCTGTACATAACAGACTACTACAAATTTATAATAAGACAGTATTGAAGTAGACAGCAGTTATCGCCTAAATTGCTTTATTTGACCAAGAACAGTACATGATACCATACAACATGAAACACTGACTCTAGAACCAAATCCACAGATACAACCGAAAAAGACTTTTTCAAGCTTAAGAACAACCAGCAGATTTGGAAATACTATGGAGAATCCCCACAAGCCGCAAAGAAGATCATATTAGATCACCAAAGAGAACGAAGCAAAAAGCTGACATTACTTCAAAACCAAATAATCCGGAACATCAAAGAAAACTAAGATCAGCTTTTTGCATACTTCGACAAAAAAGAAAGTCACAATGAGACAAACCAGATTTTAATGGTTTACAGTTATTAGAATTCTCAAAATCTTTTGATGTTATAATTTCCTTATGACAACTTAAAGCCCTCGTAACCCGAGTCCAAGTGCATACACAGATACCGACAGTTTTGATATATATATCCCCACAGACGACAACAAAAAAGACATGGAAATAGCAAAAGCAGCAAAAGGAGCGAGCGTATGGTTATGACACGTCCGAAAATCCTAAAGAAACGCCAAAACCTTCAATTACAAACAAGAAGGTTATAGGAAAGAAGAAGGAAGAAATATCATGGAAAGGTGATGCAAGGTGAGTATGTGGGTTACGGTCAAAAATTACAGTAAATCGGAGCCATGATAAAATCATTAAAAAAGCAAAGGGAATACTCGCAGTGTTGTGCAGACAAACAATTCACAAAGACAACTAACAAAGAAGCATAGTTTGGCAATAAGACTTTTCCACATACAACGTAAAACTGCGATCAAATCAACATGAATCAACACAACAGTTGTAACCAATAATTACATTAGATAGAACAAACACAAAACGAGTATTTGTTTAAGTCCAGAGTTTTCATATGCAATCGGGCACAGATGAACCTTAAATAATTACAGCGGAACAGTTGTCGGCGAATAATCTGTCAGTACATCTTTCACACAAGATCTTAGAGGGGCAGGTTGTTTTGTTGTCCAGTTAACTCGTAAATAATACTCGGGCTGATTCAATTTTAATTACAATTCTTTTTATTCGAACGGGTCAACACTCCAAATTGGATCGGTTGCCCTGATGCGAGTGTCCCCATCAGCATCCCCCGGTTAAAAAAGGTACCTTACTTTCATCCAAATGGAAATCGTTTGCATGGATTGAAGACCTCTCATCAGCAACATTTATTGTTATTTCTTTTTGATTCTTGTACTGGTTTTAGGCCCATAAAATACTTCAATATTCATTGTCGCGCAAAACTGAGGGAACATCTAACCCATTCTGTGTTCCGATAAATGACAATAAGCACTACTGTGATACTGGTAGGAGAAAAGTCTTCAGATAACTGTTTGATAAAGTTTTCACTAAAGCCTGTGATCGGTAACTCCTGGAATGCCTCTTTTAAAGGTAACTCAATGTTATCAACAATAATTGATTCCCTTGCCTTAAATTCTTATTCCATCATCCACTTAATCATGCGAGGAACGTTAAAGGGCCTCGTTGAAATATCATTTGTATATGGCAACAACAACAGCAGAAGCACTCTTTTGTGTTAATGGATCTGCAATCCTTGTATCGTGAAGCCATTCCATGACTTGAGTGCGTACTAAATCTTTTTCGTCTAATCCTATCAGAGGGTAAAAATAGAAGAACCATTAGATGGGTGTCGTTGAGTTGTATTGACAAAGTGTGTCTCAGTATTCTGACTAGAGTCTCCGGTCAAAAAATTTGCCAAATCTTCTTGTTAAGATAACCAATTTTGGCAGTTTGTTCACGTGACCTCCAGCTGCTTGTCTAAGTCATTTTTTGATTGCCGTGCTCCCTTCCAAAAACCCATTTGGCGAATATTAAATTTTGATCATTTTAATACTTCCATGCCAAAAAAATTTTGCAAACAAAAAACACAACGGTCATACCAAGACAATAAACCCCGATATCCTTGCAATCTTTTGTTTTTTCTGTGATGGTTGAAAAAAGTCACTTGAATTTGGGTGGGGGGGCAAAATGAACTCGATAGGTTTGGCCTGTAACAAGATACTATTGGTTTATTGGCTTGATCAACCTTTTAAATGTTAATGCAGCATCCCCTGTCTTTTCATAGTTACCATAAAAAAATCTAACTGCTCAAGTCACTGCCATACATATTCGTCTTGTGCAGGCAGCAAGTTGCACCCATATCTTTTGTTAAGTCATTTCTCTCGCCGTCATACCCCATTTACTAAATCGAAATTAACCTTTTCCGCTAAAAGCAATCGCAATCACCACAAGCGCCGCCTATCATTAATTGCGAGATGAAGCCATTATTATATACAAGTAATTTTTTATCTTACCAATTTTATATATGTCCGGAATTATCCTTGCTTAACTTGAAAAACATTACTAAGCAAACCGAAGTGAAACAATAGCCATCACAGCTATAGCAGACAACCACAAAAAAAAAAAAAGTCTAGAAGATTGCCAAGATCATGCTGTCTAAATTATTAACAGGCATTACCAAGCCATAGATTAACCAACACTAAGAACCACCAATAACATCAGAAAGGAAAACAAGGTTAGCAACAGTTTTTTCGTGCTCATAATAATAAAAAGAAAAATAAAATAATAATTAAAACTCATGAACAGAGAAGCTCAACACAGCTACAAGGCTGCCTAACCCCTTCCTGAACTAAATGACATTACACGATGATGACCAAGCTATAATGCCCAAAAAGAAAGGACTGTATTCTTTGGCGCATGGGAAAACAAAAACGTTACCACTGAACAGATTCAGCAAAGAACAGATCTCAACCGATACTCCGCAAGACCATAGGAAACGTAACAAACAGGTATGAAGCGCAGCATGGTGTCAAGAAAGGTGAAAAATGAAGGGCAACCGTTTCTTAGGTTTGTACACAAACCTAGATCATAAAGATTTGCTCCCATTGATTCTGAACAAGATCATACGTATGATATTAACGCAAGTCCATTTTTAACAAAGTCATAGGAGACCCTCAAGGGAGTGAATCAATACTACAGAAATGGAACATTGTTTATCGCCATAAAACATGGATAATACTTTTAATCATAAAGATTTTATACCCATCAAAAATGACCGAGCAGGAAATCAGAAGAATCAGAAAACACTGAACCAGGTGGAGAAAGTCACCAATCCAGAAAATCAGCCGAAAAACGCTGAATTCAGGTGGAGACCATAAAAATCCTGGCTTAATGAAGCGAAGAAAAATATCGAGTGACCAGACAAAAAAAATTAATGTTACAGAATATAACTCATCAAGAAAACATAACCCCGCCACAGCCAGAAACACGTAGATTCAATGCCAGCAATAAAAACTCCATGTGAATACAAGGGCAAACCAAATTCTTCATGGAATAATAGAACTTAAAAACTGTTGCCATTTAAGGCGCCCTAGCTGCGCAGGGGCGTTTATTACTGTTTTATAAAATATATAAAGGAAAGCAGGCCAAAACAAAAGGCAACAAAAAAATCTGAACCGTAAAAACAAAAAAGACAACTGCACGCAAAACCGACAACAACAAAAGATCATTTTGATCCATTTATAATGCAATAAAATTTAAATTTTATAAATAACAAATAGATCATGGCTTATTATAAAATGATAAGAGTCAATAAAAATAAAACCATGGAGTCCTATAAAAGACATTCCATAGACCAGAAATGTAAACAAATGCGGATTGCATCGGGTGTAAGAACTTCCTTAAGATCATGCATAGAAAAGCAGAGCACGAACATCCTACAACGAAGGCCATCGTTTATTTTGAGGCGTTAGGTACTATATTAGACATCCTACTATTTAAGATAAAAAAATAGATTGTATTTTTGAATAATTATAAATAAAACTTGGTTGTACTTAAAGGTAAGACTTAAATACAATCAAGAGGTAACTTAAAACCAGAACATATCAGAACTTAATAAGAACTTGAAGTAAACAAAATTAAAAACTTAAATAATTCTTTATTAAGTTTTTTAATTAAGAACATGGTAGACTATAAATTAAGAACATTTGGTGACTTGGTGGTGGGAGTGTGTGTGGTGTAACACAGAGCTTTATTATTTGTCATGAGAAACACCACTTGGCGCAAGACGTCAGAATAGAAAGCCTTTGTAAAGTGAAGTGGTCGCGAAGAACAGCAAAGCGACGAGAGCAGCAACAAAACGTCCTAATCTTCTCACTGCAGATAACCGTAGACCTCTCATAGAGGTGGAGCGATGATACTCTCAAACGGCATGACCACTGAAACCTTAAAAGGGCGCTCTAGGGTGGATCGCTTGGAAAACGGCTTGCAACGGAAATCCGTTGACCGCTTCAAGGGTGGAGCGCAGCAGGAAACGCTTGCCACTGTGACCTTTGTGACCGCAACTAGGGTGGAGCGATTTAAGAAACGGCTTGCCACAGTGACCTTTTGACCGCTCTAAGGGTGGAGCGCTGAAGAAACGCTTGCTACTGAGACCTTTGACCGCACACTGTTGAGCGCAAGTTACACACATCCAATGCGCGGACTTTGAGAGAAGTGATGTTTGGATTTGCATTGGTTTCTTTAACAGAGTAGTCCCAATGTTTCTAACTCCCACACTGCTATGAAAACATTACATACAAATCCATCCCATAGAGTAACAGTCTGCTGAAAGAAAGACCAACAGTAGAAAACCTTTTAAGCAAATGGATTCAACAAACGAGCAATCTCTCTTAGTATATGCGAGAATATGAAGGGCCCGCCGCTCTCAACTCATCCAAAGCACTAAACAAATTGTGCATGGATACACAACCTGACCGTCAAGTATTGTCAGCTTAGAATCGACCTACTAGACTTTTGTTCTGCTTGCCATTATCAAAATATTAAAATAAACACAAACCACACCAGCACAAAACCCCGGTAAATATCATCTCACAACAACACCCCAGCACACCTTCATGACCATACAACCCAGTCTGCTGACGAGGCTGCCACAAAGTGGAGTACACTTAACATCTAAACATTCGCCTAAACGTACACCTGCGCGCTGTCAACCTGAAATAAAACACCCCCCCACCCCCACACCCTCACCCCTGGCTAGCCCAGTCCCCCCGCATTATGATTTTTGGTCGCAAATAGCCGGCGCTGAGAGACCGAGTCGCGCGCACGCTAGCCGTAAAATAAGCGATTAGGTTTCGGCCTCGTGTCAGCCCTAAAACTGAAACCACATAGTTTTGTAGTGTAGAAATTAGTACAGAAAAAAGTGTGCGGATTAAATGTCCAAATATAAACTTATCACTTAGCCTAGTTTGCTGTGCTCCTCTTTTCTCAACCCAGGCTTGAAAATTGTAGTACAAAAATCCGTCAATTGAATATTTGAAGCATTTATATGAGATAGTGCAGGCCACACACAACACCTCTCCATACTGTCGAATGTACTAAAGGTCTGCCCTAACCTACTAGTTTGTTTGCCAGAACATTCGAAATCGTCCATTCAGTTGCATAAGGGCACACTTAAAGCAGATGAACTGTTTAGAATAAAAAAAGTAGAAAATGAGGGGGGTACACAACTAAATACACAGATCAGCATGCCACATGAACACTGAAAACAGTATTACACAATCAATCAAGTTCTAAACAAAACTGAGAACAATTTTAACTTGGGGATGAACAGCAAAAATGTTTCAAAAATAAGTAATTTACAACCGAATCAGCCTTGTTAACCTCCGCCCATGTTTATTAAACATGGCTATAGCTGTCTCAACCAGCTCCCAACAATCACGCGTGATGGTAAGTTATATTTGCTTCGCCGACTAACAACAATGCAGCCCTAAATAAGATAAGGAACCATCTCATCAAAGTCCAACACGAATTAAAACTAGCGTACAACTTGATTTCATTTCCTTGAACCAACAAACCTTTAAAGATATGACGTACCATTCCAAAGCAGTTTAGTTCCCTTTTCGTTAATACTAAAAACAATCTTCACCGTTTATCACAACATCTTATCGCCTAATTCTTTGAAACCAATACACTAACCAGCAGTTAAAGTAAAACTAAACTTATGCCTCGAATAACAAACCAGTTCTTCCGTAACGTTTTAGCCATTTTTAAATAAAACAAGTTAAAAACACAGTGGTCACAACAGAGCGCATCAAAACACAGCCTTCTTTCCCCCCGAAATTCCTAGCAAGCAATGGCGGGCCCGGCGTGGTCGCGAGACAGCCCCATCAATTCGGTGAGTCTACGTGGCAATGATGGGTTGCAACTCCAGCCAGAGTGCTTCGTTACCAGCGCAGGCTATGCGCTCTTTGCAAACTGCCGCGAGCGCTAAAAATACTGATTAGGTTTCAGCCCGAGACTGCCAGTCAGTGAACAAAGTATTTAGTGGAAATAAGTCAGAAGAAGTGTGGCGGATTTAGACATTAAACTGAGAAGAGAAAAGAGAAAGAAAAGATTGTGTGTCCTGTGTGTGAGTGTTGTGTGTGTGTGTGGTCCCCCTTAGTGTGTGTGAGTGGTGTGCCATGGCGCCTCTCTGTCAGTCCTGTCTGTCTCTCCTCTGTCTCTCCAACACTGTCTGTCTGACTAGTTCTTGAGGGCAACTTGACCTTAACAGGGCTTATGACATAGGGTTGCCGAGAAATCATCCTCATCTCTCTTCTTCCTCCACAGGGAAAGGCGTCTTTTAAGGCCACTTTCTCCCCAAAAACTCGTGTGAAGCAAGTGGGGTAAGTCGCATATTACTGTTCTCTACTCTTATCGCATGTCTGCCTCTCATCCTCAAGCAGCAGTATTATCTCACTCTGTCAGTCTCTCTCTCTGTCTCCTCCTCCACCTCCACCATCCTCTCCTCGCTCCTCTCCCACCTCCCACACTGTCCCTGACCCACAAACGCCACCAACAACACACACATCACACACACACACACACACACACAGATATATAACATACACAAACGCACACGTACACAGAGATAAGACACACCGACACACACTTCACACTCACCACACACACACACACACACAGCACACACACACACGACACAAAGATTACACAAACACCCAAAGACACACCCACACACACACACACACCCACAACACACACACACACACACCACAATGAGACCCAAACACACAAATAACACACACCCAAACACACCGCACACACCCACACACACACACACACACACTACACAACACACACACAAATGTGACACATACACACATACGACAAACACCCACTACACACACACACGCACACACACACCACACACACACACACACACACTGGCATGTATCAAACACACAGAATCTTAATTGTCGGCCACATCAACATGATATAATTTTTTTTTTTCACTTCATGCTTAACAACAGACCATGAATGTTTTCATATTCCATGCTTATCACAGGTCCTTGAAAGTTTTTTCATAATTCCATTCTTATCAATAGGTCATGATGTTTTACATATTTCCATGCATGCTTATCCACAGACATGACTCTTGTTCATATTCCCACGTGCTCAAAGTCAATGAAAAGTTTTCATAATCCATGTAAATATTCTCCATGTAAATAGGATTGACTGTGGGAAAAACCGTGAACAACTTGCTCCTTTGAATTGCTTTCAATGTTGTAACAAGCCTTGTACCTTAGGAAAAAAGTTTTTGTTTATTGTAATTTATATATATTGATTTGTTTAATCAAATCCCTGACTCTGTTAGTTTAAGATTAATTAATAATGTGCGTATTTTCACAAGCTTACCAATATATACACCCATTGTGTATGTGTCAGCTTTGTCATGACATAATTCTCATGTAGTCTAGAAAATAAAATATCTTACCTCACAGCGCAACCTTACTCATGCATAACCAGAAGTGTTGCCGAGGTTATTCAAGTTTGAGAGAGTTAGGTGTCATTGGTGCAACTCTAAAATAGCTGCTGAATGGACACAAAGTGGCCATCTTCTAAGCAACATTCATATTGTTTTTGGGGTGAATGCTATTAAGAAATTTTTTTTCCAATTAATATCTGCTGTACCACTGATGGATTCATTAAGGTTTTGGAAAGCAAGTGTGAGTGTGTGTGATGAGAGTTTTGTGTGTGTGTTGGTGTGTGTGAGTGTGTGTGTGACTTCCCTAGTCTTTCTTGGATATTATGAAGAATTATAGAGTTTTATGCTTCACACAGACTTGATTTGTTGTTGTGAAAACATTACATCAAAAAATCCTTCTTTTGATGCCAGTGTGTCATAACATAAGCGTGTAAGACACAGATACAGTTGAAACAATTATGATTCAGATGTTGGCTTTGTACAATTTAAAAGGAATTATAATATTTTAAATTGTTTCTGTGTGTGAGAGAGAGAGGGAGAGAGACTTTGATGTTATTCTTGATGCACATATGTGTTGTTTGTAATTATTAATTTGAAATTTCAAACGTCTGGAATAGACCACTTCTCACCATCATACACAAACAAATGAGGTGTTATCATGTAGAAAGCTTTCACTGGAATATACTCAGGTTGCCAGGATTTGTGTTGATAGGAGTAGTGATGAGAATCTAACCCAAAGGCAGCAAAATCACACTGTACCATTATTTACACATGATGACATATGCGGAACCTGATGATTTTTGGTAAAGTCCTGAAGGAAGTCAAGAACAACTGAAGAAAAAACCGTAACAGTACAAAGAATGCGAGGCAACAGATCATATAAATGACTAGAACAGATCAAGCCTAGCTGACCTCAGGAACTACACTGACTCGAATCAGAAAGTGAAATAAACACTAAGTTAAGTGGTCCTCTGAAAATTATTACCAAGAACAAAAGGAAATGGACAAGAATAGGTAATATGAAAAGGCAAGACAAAGTCATAGATGTTGGATAATATACTAGGAAAAGCAAGACTGAGTCAAGATGTTTGGATATGTATTATAGGAAAAGCAAGACGTGAAGTCAGAGTATGAAGGATAAGAAATAAAAGGAAAAGCAGACGAGAAGTCAGAGATATTGATAAGAATTAATCGGAAAAGCAAGACGGAAGTCAGAGAAGTTGGATCTTATTATCTAAAGCAATGACGTGAAGACAGATATTAGATATGTTATTTAATACTAAAAAGCAAAAAAAAAAAAAACAAAAAGACTGAAGTCAGAGATGGTTGGATGAGAGTATATAGGAAAAGCAATACGAGTGAAGTCATAGAAGTAGGATAAGTATTATAGGAAAAAGCATATGAAAGTCAGTTATATGATTATAAAGATAATAATAAAAGAAGATAAAAGTCAGAGGTTAGGAATATGTATATAGGAAAAGAGAGATGAAATTCAGAGTTTACGAAGCATGCCACAGCCATACAAAGGATACAGGCTTGTCAGACAGTTGAAGGTCCAGGAGATAAGAAAAAGAGAGATAGTCATAATGATAGTTGGACCAAAAGTAGCCAGTTGACATTTTATCTAGGATCTGGAGTGAACATGTTAGCTCCACTCGGCCCGCAGGGGGGTCTATTAGGACAAATATGATAATCCCTGCCAACAGGAAAGTTCTGTTACATGCAGTTTTCCTCTTTTCCTTCCTGCTCTCTCTTAGACTCTGCCATCATTACTTTATCTTTTTCTTTCTATTCCATTTTTATCCTTATTGTGTTTCCATTTGCAGTCACCCAGTGGGTTTTTTTTGTTGTTTCTTGTTTGTTATAGCTTTTGATCTCCACTCTTCTTACTCCCGTACAAGAAATTCTTGTCACCATTATCTTCTCAACAATCGGCCAGCTTTTTTGGGTTGTGATTTGGTGCCAAGTAGCCACACGGTTTCTGCGTCCAGTATGGTATGCACCCACAGTCTGTTTTTCTGTCAGCTCGACATTTGCAAATGGACTAGCTTTTAATTTTCATTAATTTATTTTTTCTTTTATGATTCGTAGGTGAAAATGTGAATGGGGGGAATGTCAAGCCCTTGGTAGTGGCCCTTAGTCTTGTCAGACTCAGTAAGAAATACCGATATTATGCTGTAACTTAAAAGCTAATTAAAATTTTTTTCTTAATTATTGATGTAGTATTCTTCTATACAGGACAGGACTGTTTTATCCTGTGCGATTACTGTGCAGTGAAAGGCCACGTGTGTATGGCAGTGAGCAAATAATGATGATGATGACTGTGAATACAGCAATGATTGATCAATGAAAATAACAACAACAAAAATGAAAATAATTACCAGGTAATAAAGAATGATACATCTACTGCAGGCAGCTATAACTACTAAACAACATCACTACGCACATCTGCTACTACTAAAGATTATTGGTACAAAAGCAAACATAAAAAAAAAACCACCAACATGCGGTGACTTTGTTTGGGAAAGTTTGATCAGCAGCCATAGAGTAATACAAATTCAATCAAGAGCAAGACTAACGATGACAACCAACAACAACAACAAACGTAAGGTGTTAGTTGCTTTAGGTGTGGTACTGGTGTGGTGTTGCTGTTGTATATGACCGCAGTCATGTTGTTGTTGCTGGGGTTGTATTGTTGTTGAGATTTCACCACAACCAGCTTGACAGAAGACCATAATGCTAGACATTATGCACTAAATCTATTGTGAAATGGCAGCATGTCTTTTCTTCTACATCTGAATAGTGTGATGTACACACCTGAAAGAACAATCAACTCTCTTGTTTATATCTTTGTTTTGCTTTGTCGTTATTGTTCATTTGTACATATTTTGTTTGTTTTTTGTTTTTGTATTTGTTTTCTTTTTTTGTTCTGCCTTAGCTCATGGTGTTGCAGCTTGGATATTGTAATCTCAGGCCAGTTTGTATTACTTAATAGATGCAAAATCATGTAATGTATGCATACATTCTAATGATCATAATTGATGTTATCCAACCCTTAACTCTTATCGCATGTCTGCCTCTCATCCTCTAGCAGCTGGTATTTCTCTCTCTGTCTGTCTCTCTCTCTGTCTCCTCCTCCTCCTCCTCCATCTCTCCTCGCTCTCTCTCCACCTCCCACCTGTCCCTACACACAAACGCGCACACACACACACACACACACACACAGATATATAGACACACAAACGCACAACCATTTTTAGATTCCTTTAATGATTCTATTTTCACGTTTAAATGTTATTATCCTGTTACCTTCAGCGTTCATTTGATGTTTTAAAATGTTATTCTAGTTATGTTATAGGTTGCAATTTTTATTCATGTTAACATTTTTTCTTCCGATTCCCATTCTGATCCTCCTTTTTCTCTTTTTCCGTTTTCCATTTATACTTCTTCATCTTTTTCTATCTCCCTGTTTCTCTATCTCTTTATCTCCTTCAGTTGCCTGTCTATCCACCCCCTCCCTCCCTCCCATCCTCCTTTTCTACCTTGTTTATTTATTTTTTGTTGTTGTCTAAAATCACTTACGTGTATAGACATTAAATTGAAGAACACACAAACGCACACACACAGAGATATAGACACACAGACACACACTCACACTCACACACACACACACACACACACACACACACACAATGTGACACATACACACATAGACACACACACACACACACACACACACACACACACACACCACACACACACACACACACACACAATGTGACACATACACACATAGACACACACACACACACACACACACACACACACACACACACACACACACACACACACACACAATGTGACACATACACACATACAGACAAAACACACACACACACACACACACACACACACACACACACACACACACACACACACACACACACACACACACACACTGGCATGGTATCAAACACACAGAATCTTTATTGTCCCTCATCAACAGGATATATTTTTTTTTTTCATATTCCATGCTTATCAACAGGTCATGAATGTTTTTCATATTCCATGCTTATCAAAGGTCATGAATGTTTTTCATATTCCATGCTTATCAATAGGTCATGAATGTTTTTCATATTCCATGCATGCTTATCAACAGATCATGAATCTTGTTCATATTCCATGCTCAACAGTCATGAAATGTTTCATATTCCATGTAAATATTCTCATGTAAATAGGATGACTGTGGAAAAACAGTGATCTTCTTTGCTCCTGTGATTGATTTCTAGTTTGTATCAAGCCTTGTACCTTAGTGAAAATATGTGTTTGTTTATTGTATTTATTATATATTTGTTTTTTTAATCATATACGCTGACTCTGTGAGTTTTGATTTTAGTTATTTATGTCTGTTTTCACAAGCTTACCTATTTATTCACCATTGTGTATGTGTCAAGCTTTGTCATGACATAATTCTCAGGTAGTCTAGTAAATAAATGATCTTAACTCACAGCGTCACCTTTCTCATGCATAACATGATGTGTGCCGAGGTTATGCAAGTTTGAGAGAGTTGGTGGTCTTTGTGCAACTCTTTATGATGATGTTTGGACACAAAGTGGCCTTCATGCTAAGCAACATTCATTTGTTTTGGGGTGGTTGCTTTTAAGAATTTTTTCCAATTTTATATCTGTCTCTGATGGATCTTTTAGGGTTGGTAAGCATGTGTGTGTGTGTGTGTGTGTGTGTGTGTGTGTGTGTGTGTGTGTGTGTGTGTGTGTGTGACTTCACTGTCTTTCTTGGATATTTGAAGGAATTTAGAGGTTTTTGCTTCACTCAGACTTGATTGTTGTTGTGAAATGCATTACATCAAAAATCCTGCTTTGATGCCAGTGTGTCAGTTCATATGCGAAGACACAGTACTGTTTGACTGATTATGATTCTGATGTTGGCTTTGTACTTTGTATAGATGTTATATTTTTTAAATTGTTTCTGTGTGTGAGAGAGAGAGGGAGAGAGACTTTGATGTTATTCTTGTGTGCACATATGTGTGTTTGTATTTATTTATTTTGAAATTTCAAACGCTGAAGAGACACTTCTCACCAATCATACACAAACTAATGAGGTGTTATCATTGTAGATGCTGTCCTGGAATTTACTCAGGGTTGCCAGGTTTGTGTGAAGTGAGTTGTGTTGAGAAGCTAACCCAGAGGCAGCAAAATCAACCTGTACACATTTATTTACACTTGATGACATTGCGGAACCTGTTGATTTTTTGGTAATGTCTGATGGAAGTCTGTACACTGAAGAAAAAACCGTAACAGTCAAAATGCGAGGCAAAAGAGTCAGATAAATGACTGAACAGATCAAGCTTGATGACCTCAGGAACTTCACTGACTGCGATTCAGAAAGTGAAATAACACTAAGTTTTGGTCACTGAAAATTATTACTCTAGAACAAAAGGAAATGGACAAGACTAGGTATTATGAAAAGCAAGAATAAGTCAGAGATGTTGGATATGTATTATAGGAAAAGCAAGACGTGAAGTCAGAGATGTTGGATATGTATTATAGGAAAAGCAAGACGTGAAGTCAGAGATGTTGGATATGTATTATAGGAAAAGCATGACGTGAAGTCAGAGATATTGGATATGTATTATAGGAAAAGCAAGACGTGAAGTCAGAGATGTTGGATATGTATTATAGGAAAAGCAAGACGTGAAGTCAGAGATGTTGGATATGTATTATACGAAAAGCAAGACGTGAAGTCAGAGATGTTGGATATGTATTATAGGAAAGCAAGACGTGAAGTCAGAGATGTTGGATATGTATTATAGGAAAAGCAAGATGTAAGTCAGTTATGTTTAATAATGATAATATTAAAAGGAAGATAAAAGTCAGAGGTGTTGGATATGTATTATAGGAAAAGCAGAGATGTAAGTCAGAGATGTTCGAAGCATGCCAGCTGCCATACAAAGGATTCAGGCTGGTCAGTCAGTTGAAGTCCAGGAGATAAGATAAAAAGAGGAGAGAGTCTTAATTGATAGTTGGACCTAAAGTAGCCATGTGGACATTTTATCTAGGATCTGTGAGTGATCATGTATAGGCTCCACTCGGCCGCAGGGGGGTCTTTTAGGACAAATTGTATCCCTGCCAACAGGAAGTTCTGTACTTGCAGTTTCCTCTTTCCTGGCTCTCTCTTTGACTCTGCCTTCTTTTCTTTTCTTTTTTCTTTCTTTCCTTTTTTTCAATTTTGTGTTTCTTTGCAGTCACCCATGGGTTTTTTTGTTGTTTCTTGTTGTTTTAGCTTTTGTTCTCCACTCTTCTGACTCCGTACTAGAAATTCTTGTCACCATTTTTCTCTCAACAGCGCCAGCTTTTTGGTTGTGATTTGGTGACAAAGTAGCAACACTGTTTCTGCGTCCAGTATGGATGCTCACAGTCGTTTCTGCAGGCTCGTATTTGCAAAGGACTGACTTTTTTTTCATTGAATTTATTTTTTCTTTTTGATTCTGTTGGTGAAAATGTGAATGGGGGAATGTCAAGCCCTTGGTAGGGCCTTAGTCTTGTCTGACTTCAGTATGTAAGCAGATTATTATGCTGTAAATTTATAGCTTGTAAATTTTTTTCTTATTTATTGTTGTAGTTTTCTATACAGGACAGGACTGTTTTTCCTGTGCGATGACTGTGCTGGAAAGGCCTAGTGTGTATGGCTGAGCAATAATGATGATGATGACGGGAATTACAGCAATGATGATCATGATAATAACAACAACAATAATGATAATAATAACAGTAATAAGAATGATACTTCTACTGCTGCTGCTATTACTACTACAACTACTTCTACTACCACTTCTGCTACTACTAAAGATTATGGTAATAACGCAAACATAAAAAAAACCCAACAACTGAGGTGACTTTGTTTGGGAAAGTTTGAGTCAGCAGCCTCAGAGTAATACCATTTCAATCAAGAGCAGAGACAACGTGACAACAACAACAACAACAAAAAGTAATCCTCTGTTGATGCAGTGGGCATTACCTGTTTCAGTGCAAGTGTCTTTGAACTGGCCCTCCATTTTATGGACGATTCAAGGCCAAACAACAGATTCTGTTCTCTGTGTGTATGTTCTCGCTCCTGTAAAGTGCCAAATTGTTCACTATTGTCTTTATTTCTCTAAAACACTTAGAGATGGATATGATAGCTTATGAAAACAGCTAGAAGAGGCTGTGGTAGGTAATGTTTGATTTCTCATACATATGGTCGGAAACGTCTACCTTTTTTTGTTGAAAATATTGTTGGTTTGGTGGCTGATATCTACAAAACTGGTTTTTTGGTGCCAAGGTTATTTCAAAAGGTCCTTTTATAAACATCCAGTTTGGCATCTGAGATAATCTAACTGATGACTACTTTGTGGGAATATCTTATATATGTTGTGTGTGTGGAACACCTAAGTTTCTTTTAAATGATTTTTTTCTGACCATGAAGATGTTACAACAGATTGTTCCCAAATCATGACTGGCATCAGAAGCAAATTGCAAAGAAAATTTTTTTTGGTATACTTTTTCTGATGTTTGATTGTTAACATTTATTTTACTCATTTGGTTTTTGTTTTGGAGGGAAGGTGTAACTTTTTGAAGACAATGTTTTTTGTTTTTTTTAAAATCTAACACAGCTTTTCACATCTGGCTTATTACAACATTTGTAGATGTGGAAGATTATGCTGGTTTATGTCAATCAGTTTAGATATTCTTTTGGAGGTTTTTCATTATCATTATCATTGTTCCTTTACTGATTTTTGACTGAACAGAGATGAATCTGATTTGATGCAAACGCACTCACTGCAATATTGAACACAGTGTTCTGCATAGCAAACTGAAAATTGTTAGGTGGCTCCAATTTTTCATCTTCCTGAAAATTGTTTTAATCGCGCAACAGGTGTTTCTACTTCAGCCATGTCTGTTATTGATGCTGGGTACTACATTTCAGTCAGCCCCCCACAACTTGCTAGCACCTCTGTCCATTTTAAATTACATGTTGATTTCTCTGGCTTTACCTCAGTAAACAACAACTAAGATTCTTGATGGGGATCTGTCTTTTGTCTCCTTGTGTGTGTGTGTGTGTGTGTGTGTGTGTGTGTGTGTGTGTGTGTGTGTGTGTTGCTGCTTATAGCCCAGCCGACCGCAAAGGGCCATATCAGGGCTGTCACCTTGTCAAGTCAACTCACAAGTCATTAAAAAAAAAAGTCACACAACCCTGTAAAATACACCTAAAAACACACCAGAACCTTCATTAAAAATCTTTCTTCCGTAATATCTTAGATCAGATGAAAAAGTGTGTGTGTGTGTGTGTGTGGTGAGAGAGAGAGAGAGAGAGAGAGAGAGAGAGAACATGCACAATGTACATGAACATTCAAAGATGAAGAACAAGAGTGCACATGAATATTCAGGCACATGCATGCTTTTTGCAGCATGGCACAGTTGTACTGAATCTAGATATGAGATAGATCTGGAGCCTCTTTGTTTATGTCATGAGCTTTGTAATATCCTGTATCTCCAGATGAGGTTTGAACAAGTTCTATGTAGTTCTTCCACCCCCACCCCACCCCTTTTTTTTTTCTTTTTCTTTCTTTTTTTTTTTTTTTAGTCTGAACACTGGTTGTAATAATTGTGCCATAGATTCCTCTCATTCATGATGGGAAGGAATCCACCAGACTGCAGCCAACATCCAATAGCAACTGCCAATCATCCTATCATCTACCCTCCTAATAGAAAAGAAAAACTGTACAGGTGTAAGACGGACTAAAAGAAAGGGGGAACAATTCTTATACTAGTTGTCTAGTTACATTCAACGTTGACGTCTCACCACCGAAGATGATAACCATGCTACCAGACGGGGATGATCATTCCCTAGAGAGCATGGGGAGGGGACCAGTGTAACATAGTACACCAACAGAAGACATTAACTTCAGAAGGGCATTGCAAATGGCCATTTTTATGTTTGATGGGGGATCAACAGGGTTCAAACTCGCAACATCTGAGGGCAAATCAGGGCCATTCTACCACTGAGCCACCCAGAGAACCTGATGGCTGACTGATTCACCATGCTGTGATCACCCACTTCCCATTGGTGCGAAGGGGTGAGGTGGGGGGTACAAGCAATCCCAATCAGACTGATCCAAACATACAGGAAGAACCTTACTGCTAGCAATGGTGTGCAGATTTTCCCAACTGCAGTCGCAACGCTTCACTCCTCTTTTTGGATAGACATGGGTTCTATTTATAGACCTGATCCATGGATCTGCTGTGGGTCTGAGAAGTAGTTGTTCCCAGCTGAAGTGAGCTATTCCAGATGGTAGATTAACGTCATACCAGAGTGATTCTATGGTCATTGAGAGATTAACGTTCCAACTTATTCAGATAGGATGCAATGGCATTTCAGATGGATAAGTTAACGTCTACAGAGTGATGCTACGTCAGATGGTGAATGAACGCCATCAGAGTGATGTACTGTCAGATGTGAGATGAACACCCTAGCAGAGTGATGCACTGTCAGATGGTGAGATAACGTTACAAGTAGATGCTACTTTAGAGGGTGAAGAACTCTATCAGAGTGATGCTACAGTTCAGATGGTAGATTAACGTCTTATCAGATGAGGCGGGCTGTCAATGGTGAGATAACGTCTATCAAGTGATGCAATGGGTCAATGGTAAGATTAACGTCTTATCAGAGTGAGGCTACTGTCAGATGTAAGGTTAACATCCTACCCAGAGTGAGGCTACTATGTAGATGGTGAGATTACGTCCTATCAGAGTTAGGCTACTGTACAGATGGTGAGATTAACGTCCTATCAGAGTGAGGCTCTGTCAGATGGTGAGGTTAACATCCTATCAGAGGAGCTACATGTAGATGGTGAGATTAACGTCCTTACAGAGTGAGCTATGTCAGATGGTGAGATTAACGCCTCGTCCTATCAGAGTGAGGCTATTTCAGATGGTGAGATTAACGCCTATCAGAGTGAGGCTACTATACAGATGGTGAGATGAACGTCCTATCAAGTGAGGCTACTGCAAGATGGTGAGATTAACGCCTATCAGAGTGAGGCTACTGTCAGATGGTGAGATTAACGTCCTATCAGAGTGAGGCTACTGTAAGATGGTGAGATTAACGTCCTATCAGAGTGAGCTACTATACAGATGGTGAGGTTAACGTCCTATCAGAGTGAGGCTATGTCAGATGGTGAATGAACGTCCTATCAGAGTGAGGCTACTATACAGATGGTGAGATTAACGTCCTATCAGAGTGAGGCTACTACACGATGGTGAGATTAACGTCCTATCAGAGTGAGGCTAGTCTAGATGGTGAGATTAACGGCCTATCAGAGTGAGGCTACTGTATAGATGGTGAGATTAACGACCTATCAGAGTGAAGCTACTACACAGATGGTGAGATGAACGTCCTATCAGAGTGAGCTATGTCTAGATGGTGAGATTAACGCCTATCAGAGTGAGGCTACTATATAGATGGTGAGATTAACGACCTATCAGAGTGAGGCTATGTCTAGATGTGAGATTAACGGCCTATCAGAGTGAGCTACTGTATAGATGGTGAGATTAACGTCCTATCAGAGTGAGGCTATATATAGATGGTGAGATTAACGACCTATCAGAGTGAGGCTATTCAGATGGTGAGATTAACGCCTATCAGAGTGAGGCTACTATATAGATGGTGAGATGAACGCCCTATCAGAGTGAGGCTATACTATAGATGGTGAGATGAACGTCCTATCAGAGTGAGGCTATTATATAGATGGTGAGATGAACGTCCTATCAGAGTGAGGCTACTAGATGGTGAGATGAACGTCCTATCAGAGTGAGGCTACTGTATAGATGGTGAGATTAACGTCATATCAGAGTGAGGCTATTATATAGATGGTGAGATTAACGTCCTATCAGAGTGAGCTACTGTATAATGGTGAGATTAACGTCCTATCAGAGTGAGGCTACTTATAGATGGTGAGATTAACGTCCTATCAGAGTGAGGCTACTATGGATGGTGAGATGAAAGTCATATCAAGTGAGGCTATTATATAGATGGTGAGATGAACGTCCTACAGAGTGAGGCTACTGTACTAGAGGGTGAGATTAACGTCACATCAGAGTGAGGCTACTATACAGATGGTGAGATTAACGTCCTATCAGAGTGAGGCTACTATAGTAGATGGTGAGATTAACGCCTATCAGAGTGAGGCTACTATATAGATGGTGAGATTAACGTCTGTCAGCTGCACGCTTGAGGAACTTCAACGTTCCAATGAACAAGGAGGTTGTTGGCTGCTTCGATCAGCATCAGGCATTATCTGTGGCAGAGGGGGGTGGGGGGGGGGGGGGGGGGGTGGGGGGGTGGGGGGTGGGGGGGGGGGGGGGGGTGGGGGGGGGTGGGGGAATGGGTGTGGCCCGGGGGGGGGGGGGGGGGGGGGGGGGGGGGGGGGGGGGGAGTAATTGTTGCTGGCACACTGGGGTCCCATCCATCGGTGGCTCCTGGATGGATGTCCAGGATTTCTTGTGATCCCAGGTTGATGCCCAACATTGTTTGTTTGTTTTTCTTCATGATTCTGTTGGAGGAAGGCAACGATGATGTGCAGTCGTTTGGTGTCCTTGGCGACAATTCTGGTGCCTTAGTTCTCCACCTAGGCCATTTCCTCCAACCAGGCAGCCTGTCCTCATGCTCGAGTGGCCGCAGTCTTGGCCCGCGGGGAAACGACTCAAGAGGTGCAGGATGACTGTTGAGATCGCGGCTTTGTATCACTCTGTGAACTTGCCCCGTATGCAGGAAAGGGCACTTTGCCCGGCCTCCAAGACCCGGGAGGTGCTGAACGTGACAATCACATAGCCCCCCAAACTCCATGCTGTTCGGCCTTGACTGGTGAAGTGCGGCAGAGGCGCAGCGCTCCACCAGCAACCGTCCACCCACCGAGACAAGAAAGACCACCGCCTCTCAGACAGAGAGAAGGCTGGCTGTGCCACTTGCCTGTATCTCGATCTGCTGCTACCTCTATGACCTTTGGAGTGGTTTTTCACCCCCGCTCCTGGCAGCTCGTGCTACGCCACTTGGCAGCAAAGTGTGTGACCTGCCCATGAACAGGTTGAGTTGCACATCCGCACAGTATGGCCTTGACGGACGAGTTGTGCACCGCAGCAAGCTGCAGCGCGTGTAGTCAGTTGGTTGGCGGACTTCGGAGCGGGCAGGTTGGGTGAGGTTTGCAAGTGGAATCTGGAGAAAGCATCCATGGTAGTTTATTCCCTCAGGCAGAAGCCTGGGTCTGGTTGTTTCGTTCTACGGCTGATGTTTTCATCGTACGTTGTCTAGGTGTTGATCGGTCTTACCGGTCGTGTCTCCCTCTCTCCAAGGCCTTCATCAGGACTACGTGTCGCCTCTTCATGCTGAGTGGGGACGGCCCTGTTCCGCATGAGACCAACCCAGGCAGGATTCAGGCAGGACAGCCGTCGCCACAATGCTGCGACGATCCCCGTCCACCCCGCGCCCGTGAGGGCCGTCCCCACTCTCCCTTCCCCAAGCGAAGGGCCCTGCTGGTCGTGCAGGCCATGGGGATGTCGTAGAGTGGCAGCGCCTCGTCGCCCACCTGCCCCACGGTTTCAAGACACGCCCCTGGGGGACACTGGCTACACGCGTCGTCACTGGGCGGGGCGAGGATGGTAGGCTGCGCCGCCCTACACGGTCTGCCTGCCCTCCGTCCCTGGCGCTCTGCTGGCATTGCCGCCTGCCATAACAAAGCATTAAGTACACGTCCATCCGTTTCAGCATGTTTTACACGTCGGACGCCTTGCTTCTGGTGGACTCTAAACGGATATCCTGTGCATCGCGTGAACGCACGCAAACAAAATTTTGTGCACGCACAGCCACGTTCGTCACGCAGTCAAACCCAGTCCAGCGTGACGGAGAAGAGCGGGCCGTCGACAAAGAGGTGGACAACATGCAGATAAACCACATGCAAACTGGTGTGAGGTTAGCGCATTGCACACAAAGATGCCGAAAGTAACTACCCTGATACAGGGCCGGATATAAACGGACGCAAACGTAATAATCTCACTGCAGTTTGCAGGAATGCGCAACGCACCTGAAAGCTATGCTGTCAGGACGTTCAACTCAACCAGTGCCAAAAATCTGGCAGCAGATAGCCGTGAACTTCGTAGTTTTAGCTGCCGAAGAACCAGGAAAGAGAGAAAATGTATCTGCATGCTGAAGTCCAAGTAAGTTTGTTCTGTACCTTGAGAAGGCCTGTAAGTTGAGGCACCTTACCTAAGTTATTCGGAGGTTAATTTCATCAACATTTGTTTTCATATATATATACCCTAAGAAGCATGATTATGGGTAAATACTTGGTCAGTTAAGAGAAAGAATTTGGGATTTCTTCTGCTTCACACACACACACACTACACAAGAGACGCACAACACACATGTAGCCTACGCGGGCGTTCGCGCGTGCGTGCACCACACACCACATGCATGCGCACCGACGCTCACACACATTCACTCTCTTACGCAGATAGGCTAAAATGGAGAGCGAGAGGAAGGGACGGAACAGTGGAAATGGCAATTAACGCAGTGTCCAGCATTGTTCACAGCACAGTTGCCGTGAAAAAACACCGAGACATGAACCAATGATACAGTAAGTAACAGAAGCACTTCATGACTGACGATGATCATGAGCTTCGACAGTATAACAAATAAACCAAAAGCTCCAAGTACATTCACCAACGCTAATTGTATTTAAAGTAAGATCAAACCTAATGTATATGCACTGAAAAATGCAAGTCCTTGATGCAAAAGTTTTTCTTATATGTGTCCAAGATTTTTTTAAATGGGTAAATGGTCTCTGTAGTTCCAAGAGTTTACAAACGACCTTATACACAAAAAGATTGAAACAATTTTTCAATGAAAATATTAAATGTTGTCACATAATCCATTACTCAAGCTTTCCATGTTTCGGCCAGTTTGCCATATTTCATGTCCAAAAGTACGGCCTGAATGTGGTAATAAGGGTGCTATATATTTCTGAAACATCATGATGATGGGCAAGATAATTCATCTCAATGTTTCCTGGTCAGCTAAGGTCCCCAGACAAGAGAGAGAGAGAGAGAGAGAGAGAGAGAGAGAGAGAATATGAACACGAACACAAATATGAATCATGTATTCAGTGTGTAGTATATTTTTTTTTAAATGACAAGAATTGCTCCGGCAATACTCTTATTATATCAAACTTCATACTCATTTGCATAGGACGAATTAACAATGAAAGAAATAATAAACGCAAACATGCTAAGAAGTTGCTGTACGTGATCCTTTCAAAGCTTCGTATTTAAGAGAGAGAGAGAGAGAGAGCATGAACAAAGACATCGCTTCTCATTGCGAGGCCGTCTTCTTGCTGGGCCAGGGCGAGAGAATCGCCCGCAGTATACTCGACAACACTCCACGTGATTTCAGTGGTGCCCGCCGTAGCAGGCCGGACTCTACCCGTCCAGAGTAGGCCCTTGTATAATAAGGTGGCATAGTCCAGAATATGCCCCCATATAAACTGACCCAGGACAGAGTATACCCGGGATATAAACTAACCTAGGATACTTATACCTGGGATATACTTTGGTCTTGGCCAGTTTTTGTCATTTGAGCCGCTGTATACCCACCCTCTAATTTCCCTGAATTGTATTGAGATTAGAAGAGTGCGAATGTTGCAGAGAAATGCGTCCGTAGAAATGAGACTGCTTGGATTGCAAGGGAATTTTCTTTACATAACATTTACCCTATCGATGATATTTTATTCGAAATAGGAAAAGTTCTAAACAATTACTGTACTTGTTGCTTGGATGAAATTATTGTCTCATTAAAATGGTAGAATTACGTATTGAAAAATGTGGCTATGGAAAAACAGTTGTGTCACTGATGCTATGTTTGCGCGTGTTCCCAGAAACCGCAAATTGCTCAGATGTACTTTGCTTTTGATGAAGCTAAGCTTTTAATAATTTTGTAGTTAAGGTAATAATGTAAGAGAAAACAGGAAGAAAGAAGGAAGAAGAAAAACAAAGAAAAAGAGGGTATTAGGGAAGAGGCGTCCCCTGAAAGGTGAAAGAGAAAGTGCAGAAAGAAAGGAAGGGAAAAGTACATTAATATTGCATGAGTACTGTAAAACACACACGCGTACGCACGCACGCACGCACACACACACACACACACACACACACACACACACACACACCACACACACACACACACACACACGCACACACACGCACGCACGCACGCACGCACGCACGCATGCACGCACGCACCCACGCACGCACGCACGCACGCACACACGCGCGCGCGCGCGCACACTCCAGGAAATAATGGTTCAACAATTTATTTTACAGACAACTGGACACTCACTGAAAGCTGAGAGAATGAAATGGTTTCATTCTCGTCCAAAAGGCATAACCATCCTAATGCCTAAAGAGGGAGAATGGACAAAAGTGACCAATACAGTTACACACCAGTTACCTTGACTGATACTGATTCAAATAATCATTACACAGGCGCTTGCCATTGGACTCCAGAGATTCATAAAGAACTATTCTAATATAGACGGCCTTTTTTTTTGTTTTTTGTTTTTTGTTTTTCTTCCAGAAATCATTGCATGACCACCCACTTTGAGGCTTCTTGATGACAGCGTGCTCCATTTGCTCAAGACAGGGGCAATAATTGCTTTAGAATTTTCAAAGACATTGATGCATTTAGGCGCGGCCAAAATAAATCCGCCAAACATACCAGCCGCCGTGGCGAAGTGGTTAGCGTCGCGGACTCCCGGCTGGGAGGTCGTGGGTTCGAATCCCATCAGAAGTCATGTGGGTTTTTCTGCCCCGACCGGCTCCTACCCAGAGTTGAGTTTGCTGCGGACTCAGTTGGGAAGACTGGGACCACACAGTCGAGTTTCATCCACTTAATGGATGCGTTTCTGAGAGTGTTGCTCAAATTTCCTGACCAACACTGCAGGTGCCTGTATCTCTCGGGCCTGGTTGACGCCGGGATAAATTATGAAAGGATGCCTAGAGTACAGCCCTGTCATGTAGTCTCAGACCGAATGGAAATCCGTAGCATCATATTAATCATCCTCTTTCTCATCGATCAGCATTAAAAAACCAAAATGTCTTAAATTCTGTGGCCCTTCATGCCCTGCTCTCATGGTGACCTCAGTTTCGATGTCCTCTCCACGTCTGTGGCCTTGGTTTGGTTCCGTCGGGGTCACCGGTATCGGCGAGTCCATGGGGGCTGTCGTTGGACGGACGTGGTGGCGCCCTCTGGAGGGAGAGCTCACTCACGCCGGCTCCGCGACTAAGCAATTATTGTCGTCAGTTGGGGGCTTAGTAGGTGGTGTCCTGCGTATGTCAGATCAGAACAGGCGCCACTGAACACCATCGAAGTGACTCGGCAGTAGTGCAGTGTCTCCTCCGGTGGGTTGCCACTTGACGACTTGACATTGACTGCTCCCTGTGGATTGCCGGGGCCGGGGCCGACCGGGCTGTGGCTGTGGACGGGGTGTCGGAATGAGCGGCGTGGGTGCACTGCCTCTGAGGTGGCGCAGAGGTTGGGACAGAAAAAAAAAAAATCCGCCAAACATCCATGGTGATGCAAAACGCCAAAAAAAAGTTCAGTGTACAATGAGGGACAGATGTCAGACTGTTTCCTTACTGAAAGAGTTCCGTCAAGAACGACCACTCAGCTCCTACTTTTTGTAACTGCAGCAGAACTGCTTGCAATTAAAAGAAGGAAAAGCCTACACATCGAAGTAATTAAGATCAAACAAGAAGTCAATGTATTACGGATATTTCCTCTCATCACCACTCGCAAGCTGCAAAAACTCAGAATTCGTTCGTTGAGAACGTACGTTATCCATTTCCAAACCTCTGCGACAGCGAGCTGGTGAAAACTGACCAAAATGTGTATAAACAATGTCTGCGCAGGACTGAAATTCATGTCTTTGCTCAGTGCAACGGCGTGATATTTAGCAGCGGATTTCAGTTTTCTGTCTTCTTTGATATTACAAACATTGAAGCCTGACTCGTACACGAGCAGAGAAACGGTACGCGTATTCAGAACTCATATTTGCCACATAAATGGGATACAGACCGGTTAGGTGAATGAAGTGTACACAGGGGGTGTATTCCGGCCAGGAGGGGTAATAACATAGCCCCAGGCTGGTTTGATACCCGGGGGGTTAAAGCAGCCTCAGCTACTTTATACAAGGGGTATTAACTAACCAGGGGGTAGGGTTCGGCCTGTTACAACCGGCTTACTGGCAAGTGCCTTATTTTCATGGAAGAAGCAACGGCCCCTGTGTGTGTGTGTGTGTGTGTGTGTGTGTGTGTTCACTTTCAGTAACGTTCTCAAATTCATTCCCGACTCAAATCCGACTCCAAGCCCCACCTATAATTGTTGTTTAAATGGAAACGACATAAAAAGCAAGACACCTCTCTCTCTCTCTCTCTCCTCTCTCTCTCTCTCTCTCTCTGTGCATCTGTACTCTTTCATTCTCTCCAAGCCTCCTTCTTTCTCTCTCTCCTCCACTCCCTTTTTCAACTCTGTCTGTCTATCTGCCTGTCTCTCTATATCATGTATTTATTTACTTGCACGGTGCGTAAGTCATTTTCTCTGTTCACCGATTGTTATGGTAATATTCGTTGTGTTTTGAATGACGAAGGTAAACCATTTAGTATGGGGCTATCGCCTTTATCTGGAAAAATTGTGTTCGTATGCTCTCTCTCTCTGTCTCTGTCTCTCTCTCCTCTGTCTCTCTCTCGTTGATTTTGCTTCTATTCTGCCACCTCCCCGGTTCCCGTTCCCCTCCCTCCCCTTCTTTCTCTCTTCCTCCCTCCAACTCTCCCTCATTTTCTAACACCCCCCCCCCCCCTCTTTCTGTCTCCCCTCCCTCCCTTCTCCCAACCCAACCTCCCGTCTGCCCCCACCCCTCCCTCTCTCTCGCTTTCTCTCTGAAGTTGTATCGTTCTGTCTCACACAAAATGGAGTGGCAGAAAGGCGCGCGCGCGCGCGCGCGCACGCGTGTGTGTGTGTGGTGTGTGGTGTGTGTGAGAGAGAGAGAGAGAGATAGAGAGAGAGAGAGAGAGAGAGAAGAGAGAGAGAGAGAGAGAGAGAGGGGGGGGGGGGGGGCAGAAAGAGACCACTTTTACGGTCATTAAAGGCGAAAATGAGAGAACGCTGACTGCGAGCAGAGTGGGATGGAGAGACGAGTGGCTTGAGGAGTGGTCCAGAGGGAACCTGTGGTGAACTGCTGAAAGGAGGAGGTCTCCTTGACAGACGCCATCTACCGCTCATAACCTGTTGGAAGGAGGATCATGTTTCATGGCTTGACGTTATAGTGCATCCCGGGTCGTGCGGGGCTGACGGGTGTCAAGCGACCATCTCGTGAAACACGTTACCTTTGCCGGTAATACTTCCCAAGAATAAACCACCACCGTTCCAACCGAAGCTGCCTCACCTTAATAATTTTCCAGGAATATTTTGTTTGGGGGCTTCCGGCTAACATGACTTTGATCTCACCGTTCTGGAATAGTTTTTTTTGTTGTTGGTTGTACTGCATTTATCTCATAACAAAGACACACTGATTTTATAGACTTTTTTTCTAGAACATTCGTGTCTTTGTCCCCACTACATGTGTCTCAGCAAAAAAAACAACAACCCAAAAAACTGAAACTTTTTTTGTCTATGAGGGAGGAGAGGGGTCGGATAGGGTAGGTGAATGTAACTTTTTGGGCACACTTATGTACGAATTCACCATTCCAGATCTGTTGATACATCCCCTGTCTGCCTACACACACTTTACCAATGTCTGAAATTATGTGTCCATGGCGTCCGTCAAAACGGACGCCCTCGAACATAGCTGGACAATGTTTAGCACTCTGGAGCTGCCTTCCCCTCAGATGTAGCTGGAACACATGGAACAGGAGCCAATGGCAAGGGGACACACTGGGGGAATGTGGAGGAATAGCGTCCAGCTGACCTCTTATTTTCCACCAAGAGTTGCTGCTGGAGAGTCGGCACTGGTATTGTCACAGTGCAGCCGAGATCCTGGGTTCCAGTGCAGAGATGCTTCCTGTCCCATGCTTCAAAGACTTTACTTGGGCGCTGGTTGACATTCCAGTCTGAGGTCTATGTTTTTATGTTCAGAAGTAATATGAAGGCTACATGCCGGGGTTGTTCAGTAGAACCCCTCCTCCAATAGTTTGTCTGCACTTCTGGATCTTTCAAAATGTGAGGGTGTGTTTTCACCCGGAGGAATTTAGACTGCTGGTTGTTGCTTTGTTTCGGGATCCACGTCTTGTCTCCATTAAGTTTGTCCAAAACGCGATTTCCACTTCAACCAGTCAGTTCTTGCCTTCTTTTTATTCATCAATCAGATCATTAGGGATTCAACGGTCACAACATTTCCTAACGTCAAGATGTTTATGAAGAACGACGTTGATACTTCCCGATGAAATATTCCTTGCATTTTCTATTTCATTACAGGTCATTCTTGGATTCTCCTCTATCGACGACCCTAGCTAGGAGATATGTGCGAACAATCTGGCCTAAAACTTTCTTCAGCCGAGCACGGATCAACGAGAGCCAGCAAGAGAGCATGAGCCCCATCATGATGAGGAGGCGTTGCACATGGACTGGGCGCTTCATCCACAAAGGCAGGGCGTCATCTGAGTTGCTCTTCACTGGACACCAGACGGAAAAAGCAAGAGAGGAAGATGCCAGAACACCTGTCGATGAACAGTGGCGGGACAATTGAAGGCCTTGACACTCACCTGAGGTACTGTGCAGAAGACTGTGCAGAACAGGCCGGTGTGGAGGAGTTTTCTTGCTGTGCTACATGCCATAGCTTTAACGGACAACAGGTAAGTGAAGAGACCCTCTCTTTAAATATACTACCATTTTTCTGGAACATTTTTTTTACCGGTCTATACTATATTTACCTCACAACAAAGACTGCTCCCTTTAGAGATTTTTTTTTTCTAGAACACTTTTACATTTTTTTTTCTATATTAGATTAACGTCACGACAAAAGTGCATTCCTTACAGATTTCGTAATGGAACATTTTTGTCCTGGTCTTAATGGGTTTAAATTGAAAGACTCTTCGTCTTTGAGACATGCTTTCGGGAACATTTTTTGTGTGTCTTGGTTTCCATTAGATGTACCCTTAAACACAACTTTTTTTAGATTCTGTTTACGGGAGGATTTGGGAGGTTAAGTGAGGTTCCGCTGCGTTACTGCACTAAGCCACGAAATATGACTTTTTTTTCAGTAGTATCAGTGTTCGACGACGATGTTCCCCATGCTAAAGCCGTATGGAGCTTTTCCAGTTACCGTACTTGTTCATTACACTAACACCTCAAAATGTAAGAACCTTTACCTATGTTTGAAGAGAAGTGGTACAGCCTATAGCTGTTCTCTGGCGACCGGAAAACATATTTTGAGAAAACAAATAGATGAGCCAGAAAATGATTATCAGCGAAAAACAAGTAAATGATCTGCGGTTCAAAGACCACAGTACCTGTTCAACACTGCTCATTAATCATTACTTCTTTATGTGTAGAAAATTATAAGATGCTCAAAGGAATGGATGATTGATGCTCAAAGGAATGGATGATTGAATGCATGAAGAACATAAAGAAAACGACAGATGAATGAATGATGGACAGACAAATAGATTGGAATGAATGAATGATGACCAATGTTATAAACGAGTATGAATGTATGAATAAATAAATTTTTAAAATGAAATACCATGATATTTATGTTTGGACACCTAAACAAATGAAATCAATGTGTGTGTGTGTGTGTGTGTGTGTGTGTGTGTGTGTGTGTGTGTGTGTGTGTGTGAGAGAGAGAGAGAGAGAGAGAGAGAGAGAGAAGAGAGAGAGAGAGAGAGAGAGAGAGAGAGAGAGAGAACGAAATGAACGAACGAAGCGAGAGAGAGAGAGAGAGAGAGAGAGAGAGAGAGAGAGAGAGAGAGAGAGAGAGAGAGAGAGAGAGAGAGAGACCCTGTTGCAGAATTCAGATGGTAGTTCAACAGGATACAATTAGGGTCGATTTCTTGCCATCATCTACTGATTTTAACACATGGGTAGTTAGACTCAGTAATTTCATGGGATGATCGCCTGACAGACCGATCGTCCTCCCCCCCCTCCCCCCTACCCTCCCTACCCCCCCCCCCCCCCCACATCCTCTCTCTCCTTCTTCTCTCTGCCCTGTGCCTTTCAGACAGATCTCCTGGTTAAGACCCGTTCATCTTTCTTTCTTTTCTTTTTTCTTTTCTTTCTTTCTTTCTTTCTTTCTTTCTTCCTTCCTTTCTTTCTTCTCTCTGTATCTCTTTTCTTCCCTTCTGCCTCTTCTTTTTTCTTTCTTCTCCCCATGAATGAGCGCGGCTCTTCCTCTTTTTACCAGCCATAATCTGCTCTCTAAGGTTACTGTCATCGTTACGGTTTCAGCTTAGCATCAGGGGGCTAGTTTCCACACGGTGTCAAACTGTGTGTGATGTCCTCCACTACGTGCGCAAAGACTCGCCCCCCCCCCCCCACCCCCCTACCCCCCCACCCCCCTTGTCCCCATTCACCTTCCCCTCACCCAGCCTACAGGGCTACTTTTTTTTTTTTTTTTAAAGAACTGAATTGGTTGATCCCGCCCCCATAACCTCTGCCCTCCTCCTTCTCCCCTGCCTTTTCCCTCCCTCCTTCACCCTCTCCCTCCGTCGGAGTGAGAATATCAATAATTCCATGCATCAGTCAGTAGACGTACAGTTTATGGTGCGCTAAAGGGTGGGGTGGGGGTGGGGGGGGGGGGGGGGGGGGGGGGCGAAGGGGGGGGGGGGGGGGGGCGGATGCGATTCGTAATTAGGAGGAAAAAAAAGCCCTGTCTGACAGGTACCCTTGGACACCAACACATCAGTCTCGCTTGTATGAAAGATGAAGTGGATTTCAGAGGAAGCAGAGAGTTAGTTTGTTCAGAACTCTCACGGTCTTCGTCTGCCTGCCTGTCCTGTGTCTGTCTGTGTCTGTCTGTCTGTCTCTGTCTGTATCTGTCTGTCTGTCTGACTCTGCCTCTGTGTGTGTGTGTGTGGTGTGTGCGTGTGCGTGTGTGTGTGTGTGAGAGAGAGAGGGAGAGAGAGAGAGAGAGACAGAGAGAGAGAGAGAGACAGACAGACAGCCAGACAGTGACAGAGACAGAAACACAGACAGAGAGAACAGAAAACGGGACAGAGACAGAGGACAGAGACAGAGCACACAGACGAGAGACAGAGACAGAGAACGAGCATCATATCTTCCAAGTGTTAAATGTCAGGCTAGGCTAACGTATTCGCCGAATCTGTCACCTTCCGTGCCATTGGTAACCGTGGCAAAGCCAGGGTTATCTGTCTGGTGGCTGATCCTCATCGTGTCCTTTCACCGTGGTACGAGACTGTCCCTTCCCTCCCCCCCCCCCCTCTCTCTCTCGCTCTCTCCCGGTAAACAATTCATAGTTATGGTCACGGAGCTTACATCAGAAGGCTTCCTTATTCACAGACTTGTCAAAAGAGAACTCCATGCTCCTCCCCCGCTTTCTATCCCCCCCCCCCCCCCCCACAGCAAACCTATTCCCTAGGTATGAAAAAAACAGGGGGGGGGGGGGGGGGGGCCCCCCCGCTCGCAGTCTAATCCTATTCCCCCACCCCACCCCCCTATCTCCCAGGTACAACCCGCTCTTCCCACCCAAGCCCACTCCCTAAGCTCGCCGTTTAGGCACCTGAAGTTCACTGACACTGTGTTGTGTGTGAGTTGTGTGTGTGTGGTGTTGTGGTGTGTGGGTGTGTGTGTGGTGTGTGTGTGTGTGATTCTCTGTGTGTGGGTGTGTGTGTGTGTGTGTGTGGGTGGTGTGTGTGTGTGTTGCGTGTGTGATTCTGTGTGTGTGTGTGTGTGGGTGTGTGGGTGTGTGTGGGTGTGTGTGTGTTGTGTGTAGAGCACGACGTGCGTGCGTGCGGTGCGTGCATGAACACACGCGCGCGTGTGGCACACCGCACGCCGCCCTTGTGTGAATGGTCTGATTTTTGAAACATGGGGCTATCATAAACGAAATAATCTCGACCCGATTTTGGTGAGTTTACTTTTTGCTGCTTAGGAAGTACTTCTCTTCAGCAGTTAACCATGATGATTGTAGTGGCAAACCTGATGAACTCTGAACAGAGCGAAACAGGTGTGGGTTGCTGGCCCATTGACTTCCTCTTCAGCAGGACAAAAAGAGTTACAGAGCACCCCTGAGTTGAGCGAAAGGCAAGACCAACTGCAAGTGGTGACAGCCATGTATAAATGAAGTCACTATGGATTCGTTCCATTAGGACCCGGTTGTCACAGATAGGATAAAATCGAGGGTACGGAAAACTTTTATCCCCAGGTCGATTCATTTCTTTAATTCTTAAATATTTTCATGCCTCTTTCTCCTTGTAGCTCAGTGCGTGTGTAAAATGAGAGAGCGATAGTTGATCAGTTAGTATGTCACTTGTAAGTGTGTGCGTGCGTGCGTGGTGTGTGGTGTGTGTGTGTTGTGTGTGTGTGTGTGTGTGTGTGTGTGTGTGTGTGTGTGTGTGTTGTGTGTGCGCGCGCGCGCGCTCACGCCCATATGTGTGCGTGAATGTGTGTGTGTGTGTGTGTGGTGTGTGTGTGTGTGTGTGGTGTGTGTGTGTGTGGCGCGTGCGCGTTGGATAAGTGTTTTGTAAATACCGGGGGGTAAGGGGGAGAGCGATGGACGTGTGTGTGAATATGTGAAGGAGTGAGGTGGGGGGGGGGGGGGGGGGGGGTGGCTGGTGAGACGTACCTATTATCTATTTCCTTTTTTTAAATATAGTTTTTTGATTCCATTCTAAATGATAGTACCTGTAAGAGTTATGCATCTCAGACGTACTATGAATATACGGTGTGTAACTGCTGAACCTTTTGAGATATTTGATTGTATCTCATTAGCACCTTTCTTACTGATCTTAAACATATTTGATGTTCTCTACATTCGTGTTGAGAGATGATATTGGCACCTGACGCAGTTTCTCTTCTTAGAGATAATTAAATTTTATGTTATCTTACCTTACCTTATCTTACCTTACCTCACCTTACCTTACCTCACCTTACCTTACCTTACCTTACCTTACCTTACCTTACCTTATCTTATCTTATCTTATCTTATTTTATTCATCGGAGAAATATTTCTCTCCTACCCTTTTTCCCTTAAACAGCAGTCTGCCAATTCAGGTGAAGAAAAAATTCTTTTTTCTCTCTTTTTTTTTTTTTTTTTAACAGAATGGATTTTGAACGTAATTTGATCCAAATTTTCTCTGAAAATGTAAGGCATGACAGCTGGGACTCATTATTATATTTTCTTCACCTCCACGCTGCTTTCGCGATTCTTTTCTTTGTCCCCCCCTTTTGTTTGTAAATGTTTGCAGAGTTACCCTCCATGAACAAACAGCCTTTTCACTGTCAGCTCTAATATGCTGTCGGCCTGGTAGTGAAGTGTACTGTCAGATAGCCCCCCCCCCCCCCCCCCCCACCTTCACCCCTTCCCTTTTCCTCCCTTTCCGTGCATTCCTGTAATGGTTTTCTCGTTTGTTCGTATTAACTGATGTGGCGGTGGGCCTTAAATCTGAACTTCTGATTGGCCCCTTGGAAAAAAAAAAGAGTTTCTTTCCTAGTGACCTTGAGCGTAAGACCTTGACCTTTGGTTTGTGAATGTTCAAGCCCCTTGAAACCTTCTATTCCTGGTTATCTTGATCTCGAGCCCTTGAGCTTTGGTTTGTGAAAATGAAGCCTTGTGACTAAATATAAAGTTTCACTTAACACAATCTCTTTCTTCTTTTCGCTTCTAATCCTTTGTTCTCGCTCCTCTTCTCTCCCTTCTCTTCTCTCCCCCCTCCTCTCTCTCTCCCCCCCCCTCTCTCTCTCTCTCTCTTCTGTCGTGTCCTTTACATTCACCTTTCCCAGACCCCCGCCTTTCTCTCTCCTTCTCTCCCGTTTCACCCACTACAATCTGACAGTTTAGTTTAGTTCATCAATCCGCAGACGCGGTACACCAAGTGTCTCCTAATGACACTCGCTGGTCATGCAACGCCAGGTTACGATCCAATCCATCATCACGACTCCGTGCCGCAGTCCTGGACCTGTGTCCTCCCTTCTTTCAATCCAGTTCACCAGGGTCTGTGGTGAATCAATCACAACACGTGTCGTCTTACGATACAGTCAGCACGTAGCGATCATTCAGCCAGCCACGTGCATCGCAAACACATGTATACTCACTTAGACGCACACACACGCGCGCACAGACACACACACACGCACACGCATGCGCGCACGTACACACGCACACACACACACACACACACACACACACACGCACGCACGCACGCACGCGCACGCACGCACGCACGCACGCACGCGCGTACGCACGCACGCACGCATGCGCACGCACACACACACGCACGCACACTCATGCGCGCGCGAGCGCGCGCACACACACACACACACACACACACACACACACACACACACACACACACACTATCTCTTTCTCTGCGTTTTTTCTAAAATCTTTGCTGTGACATTGTATATGCCTGCAGGTGTTTACCCCACAATGTATTTGTTAAATCTGAGCGAGGATGCGTCTCATAGGGTATCCAAGTTCAAGCCATACTTTTCATCGTTCTTAACCATTCTCATGTTACTGGGCATATTCTTTTCTCATCTCCATTGCATTCTTCTCTGGACCTTCAAGCACACGTTCAAGTTTTTTGTTGTTGTTTACTTGCTTAGTCATTTTTGTGCTACTTATTTCTTTGCAGCCCCCCCCCCCCCCCCCCCCCCCTCCCCCCCCCCCCCCCCCCCCCCCCCCTCCCCCCCCCCCCCCCCCCCCCCCCCCGCCCCGCCTCCTGCCCATTTTATCATTTTTCCTTCTCTGGCTGCCTTGTAAGGGAACTAAATTGTGATTTTTTTTTCTCACGTAGGGAGATACCAGGGATTTTGTGTAGTTTACCTAATCCAGTTAACAGTGGCCTTAACACAACCAGGCCAGGCTCTGCTGGTATGGTTCACCCTGCCGAAGAAAGTCAACTCTCAGATGCCGTTTCTCCTTATATGCTCATATGCACAATACAGAAGTCATCGTTCAGTCACATGACCAGGGTTCGACCCGTGGTCGTGTGCACTGAACGCCAGTTCACCCAGTAGCCACACCACCACTGAAGAAGACAGACGGAGGTCTGTCGAAAGCTCCAAGTAAGTGCTATTCCTAGCTGAGTGACCTGTGTAAATCGGGTAGTCGTTATGTCTACCCCTCAGCAGTTAAAACTTCCACAACGTCTCGTACACGATTTCGACCGGACGGTCATCAAGATTTGTCGTGAACTGGAAGGAGCGCACCGAGCTTAGCGAGATTCCGAAACCCTCTGCATTTCACGCTACACTGCACACATCATGAAACCATCTGCATTTCACGCTTCACTGCACACATCATGAAACCATCTGCATTTCACGCTACACTGCACACATCATGAAACCATCTGCATTTCACGCTACACTGCACACATCATGAAACCATCTGCATTTCACGCTACACTGCACACATCATGAAACCATCTGCATTTCACGCTACACTGCACACATCATGAAACCATCTGCATTTCACGCTACACTGCACACATCATGAAACCATCTGCATTTCACGCTACACTGCACACATCATGAAACCATCTGCATTTCACGCTACACTGCACACATCATGAAACCATCTGCATTTCACGCTACACTGCAAACATCACGGTGTCGTACCGACCAGCCTAAAAATCAAGTCATCGATCAAAGGAAAAGCTGCAAGCAACATCCTATTTCGTACGGAACGGGCCCTGATGAACGAGCGCGTAAAGCAGATCAATCTGAGGATCGAGAGATTTAGAACAACATATCCATCTCTGTTCGGGCAGGTTGAGTGCAAACGTACCGACTGAGATACTAGCGGAAGTGAAGGACTGGCTCGAGTCAACTCAAACTTGGAATGGAACAAAGTGCGCATGCGCCAGAGAAGCAAGTTTGAGAAACTAATGGCGAGATCGAAGCGTGACAAGAACGAGCACATTCCAATTGTACCTGTGACTGAAGAAGAGACGCGCATGGTGAAGAAGAGATGGGTTGGAACTTATCGGAACGTGAACTTTCTGACTCTGAACAGCGAGTGCTGGAAAAGGGACTCAATTTTGCTGTGACCCCGGACAAACTCCCCTTCGTGGACTACATCACGAGTATCGAAACCGCCTGCAGACAGATAGGCCTGCATACAGAAGAGGCGTCCCATCTGAGGTCGGAATGTGTCAACATCCTGAAACAAGCACAACCGCCGAAACCCAACATTCCTGTTGAGGAGAGGCGTGCGTTGGCCCGACTTAGGAAAGACGATACGATTTTGATACTCCCGGCCGACAAGGGTCGGTCCACGGTCATCATCCCCAAGTCCATGTACTATGACAAGGTCAGTCAACTGTTGGATGACAGAAAAACCTACCAGCCTCTCAAGAAAGACCCCACCAACAGGTATGCCACCAAGCTCAAGGATCTGCTCAAACGTCTCAAGGAGACGGGCGGACTTTCCCTTGACTTTTACAGAAAACTGTACCCATCAACCACTGATGTCCCCAAGTTTTACGGCCTTCCTAAGCTGCACAAGAAAGACGTCCTTCTCCATCCCATATTTGCTTCCAGAGGTTCCCTCATGTATAAGACGGCGAGATTTGTGGCAGACATCCTGTCTCCTTTGGTTGGCACAACAGAACACCACATCATCAACAGTGCGGACTTGGTCCAGAAACTGGCAGACTACACCCTTTCTCCTGACGAGTGCCTGGTATCATAGGATGTTTCGGCGTTGTTCACCAGCGTCCCCGTCGAAGAAAGCATCCACATCATCAAAGCAAGACTCCAGGCTGACGACACTCTGCCCCAGCATACTACACTTTCCGTGGACAGCATCTGTGAACTCCTGGCTTGCTGTCTCAACACCACTTACTTCAAGTTCCAAGGCAACTTCTACCAGCAGACCGCAGGAGCGGCCATGGGCTCTCCAGTCAGCCCCATTGTAGCCAACCTCTTCATGGAGGACTTCGAGGAGAAGGCCCTGGCGTCTTACCATTCTCCTCCACGCTATTGGGGCCGCTACGTGGACGACACCATGACCATACTCAAGAGGGAGCTTGTGGAAGACTTCACCAACCATTTGAACAGTCAACACCCTGCTATCAAATTCACTCATGAGGTGGAGGAGAACAACTCGATTGCCATGCTAGACACACTCATTACACGGACAGAGGACAGCCTCTCCTTCAGTGTGTACCGCAAACCTACCCACACCGACCAGTACCTACAGTTCGAAAGCCACCAGCCTCTGGAACACAAACTCTGAGTGATATGCACCCTCACCCATCGGGCCAACACCATCTGCTTTACTCAGGATGCCAAAGACCAGGAAATGGAACACCTCAAACTGGTTCTCACCATATCAGGCTATGAGAAGTGGGCGTGGAACATCCCGGCTAGCAAGAAGATCACACCGCACCCTACCACCAAACAAGACCAAACCAGGCGTAAAGGACATGTCACCTTCCTCTATGTCCGCAGTGTGACTGAAGCCTTGAGGAGGAAGATCAGGAAAACCGGTGTCTCCGTACATCCCAAACCTATCAACACCACCCGCAGCCAGCTGGTCGCCCCCAAGGACAAAACTGACAAGCTGGACAAGTCTGGAGTTATCTACCAATTAGACTGTCGTGACTGTGAAGAAAACTATGTCGGGGAAACTGAGAGAAACCTTCGAAAACGCTTGACTGAACATCAGTAGGCGCCCACCTACACGCCCAGCAACATCAGTTCGATTATGAAAACATCAGCGTTCTCGACCGTGACAATAGATGGTTTCAGTGTGGGTGAAGGAGGTCATACATATTGCCGCCAACAACCCCACACTCAACCGGGACCAGGGCATCGGTGTACAACACCCTCATCGTTCAGTCACATGACCAGGGTTCGACCCGTGGTCGTGTGCACTGAACGCCAGTTCACCCAGTAGCCACACCACCGCTGAAGAAGACAGACGGAGGTCTGTCGGAAGCTCCAAGTAAGTGCTATTCCTAGCTGAGTGACCTGTGTAAATCCGGTAGTCGTTCAGAAGTCAGTGGTTACCTTATGGTTATCAACGATGGGGTTAATGTCTTATCTACATTTTAAAGCCTTCTTTTCACGCGCACACTTGCCCCCATGCCCCCCCCCCCTCCCTCCACCCTCCTCTAGCTGACTTGCCCTTCTGCTCCCTCTGCTCTGAAGAGTTAGAAAGCGTCTGCAGTCTTTACCAACTTTGTTGCCGTGGAACCAGACCATTACGAAAGTGTCTCTCTCTGCATGGATACTAAAACAGAATCATTCCACCAACAACCTCATGAATCCATCGACAGAAGGGGCGTTTAATATTGAATGGGATCTGTTTTTGGAAGGTGAGTAGCTGATTGTTGGTTCGGCGGTGAATCAACTGGTAC
>CM031602.1:67458092-67473092 GCA_018398815.1 Conus ventricosus
CCCAGAAATAGTTTCCAGTTCTGTACAGAGGGGTTGCCTCCCAACCACGGGGTCATCAACGGGGTTTCCAATCTTCTGTCGCCCGATATCAAAAAAGAAAAGAAAAAAAAAAAAAAAAAAAAATTTTGCGCCCACCCCAACGTGCTGTTGGGGGGTGGTGCAAAATTTTTTTCTGCTCCTTAAACTCTCCGGGGAGGGTCACCCTTACCACAATCCTGGGGGGGGGCCTGCCCATTACCCCCACATCATCCTGGATGGCATCCCATTACCACTCACCGGGGAGGGTCATGCCCATTACTCACTCACAAGTGGGTTTCCCCGGGGAAAGGGGAAAACACGAACGAATTAGCAATACTTTAAACCGGACCAGCGTTAGTCCTGAAAACCCCGGGCCTCTTACAACGGCAAAAACCACATCGCAAGCAAATTTCCATCGACAATAAAAAGGTACAGACGTGGTCAGAGAGAGAGAGAGCGCTTTAAATAATGGGAGAAAAAAGGTGTGTTTTTGGGGGGGGGGGGGGGGGGGGGGGGGGGGAAGGGAAGGAACCCCCACCAAAAAAAAAAAAAAAAAAAAAAAAAAAGAAAAAATGGGAAGAAAAAAAAAAAAGGGGGGAAAAAATTGGAGTTGGAGGACACACCCCGCACACACAACACCACACACACACACACACACACACACAACACAACAACACACACCACACACCAAACCACACAGAGGGAAAAGAACAAAACAGAAGAGAGAACGAACGAACGAACGGAATTTTTTTACCCGGGGTTAATAAATAAGAAAATTGCACAGTTTTTTTCCACCCACCCGGAGAGAGGGAGGGAGAGAGGGGGAGGGGAAAAGGGAAAAGAGAGAGAGAAAGAGGAAGAGAGGCGGGAAGAGAGAGAGAGGAGAGAAGAGAAAAGAGAGAGAGCGAGAGAAGGAGAAAGAGAGAAGGGAGGGAGGGAGAGAAGAAGAACCCTTTGCAGACAAGAATATGCTTGTGATTTTTATGTTAACGAGAGATCACTTTAAAAAAGTTGCTCTACTGCATGTACTGGACCCCCGCCCACCCAAACCCACCCACCAATCCCCTTCAGGGCCCCCCCTGGAAACCCCCCCCACGCCCCCCCTTACAAAGGGACCCCCCCCCCACCAAATCATCCTCGTCTTTCCGATAAATTTCCCCGGACCCCTAACGGGGAAAAAACAGCGACCTTTCGTGTTTACATGAATTGTTCCTTCTTCCCCTAGCTCTTGACTTTTTAAATAATAAAAATCTCAAAAAACAGAAATAATTTCAAAAAAGGGGGATAAAAATTTTTCATCAGAAAAAAAAAAACCCCAGTCACTTGCTTTCTTACAAAAAGCAATCCCTCTTCTTCGCGTACGCGGGTTTAAACCCTCGGACAACCCAAGGGACAGGCAATACAACCCATCCACCCAACAAAGGGGGGGGATTTTTGGTGCTGACCGGTTTTTATCCCCCCAAAAAGGCAGACAGCCGCGGGGGCGAAGTGTTAGCGTCGCGGCCCTCCCGGGCTGAGGTCGGGGTTCGAATCCCACAAAGCATGGGTTTTCTGCCCCGCCCGGGCTCCACCCGGGTTTGAGTGCTGCGGACTCATTGGGAAGACTGAACCACACATCGATTTCACCCCCTTTAATGGATGCGTCCCAAAGGTTTTGCCAAATTTTTTGCCCAAACACTGCGGGTGCCTGTACTCTGGGGCCGGTTGACCCCCGGATAAATAGAAAGAACGTAAGTACAGCCCGTCAGTAGTCCAACCCCGAAAGGGAAACCGTAGCATCATCTTAATCACCCATTCTCATTGACACTTAAAAAAAAAAAACCCAAAACGGGGCCCCTTTCATCCCCACTCCAGGGTGACCTCATGTCGGGGGTCCTCTCCACATTTTGGGCCTTGGGGTTTGGTTCCGTGGGGGTCCCCATATCGGGGGTCCATGGGGCTGTCGTTGGCGACGTGTGGCGCCCTCGGGAGGAGAGCTCACGACCCCCGGCTCCGCGACTAAGAAATTACTGTCGTCAGTGGGGGGTTTGTATGGGTCCTGCGTATGTTAATCAGAACAGGCGCCACTAACACCACCGAAGTGACTCGGCGCATGCAAGTCCCTCCGTGGTTCCTCTTTACGGTTTTGACATTGACTGCCCCGTGGTTGCTGTCCCGGCCGCGGGCCGACCGGGCTTGGCTGTGGCGGGTGTCAAGAGGGCGTGGGTGCACTGCCTCTGAGGTGGCGCAGAATTTGGGACAGCAAAAAAAAAAAAAAAAAGTATTAACCCATCCACCCAACAAGGGAGGGGAAGTTTGTGGCTACCTTTTTTTTTATCCCCCCTTTTAAAGGGCAGACAGACATTCTTGTAGTGTGACTCAATGCACACCTATGTGTCGCACACCAACTTGAGACAAAACAAACAAAAACATTTTTCATTAACGAAACCCACAGTAAATTTTTAAAACCAGTAACAGAGGCTTTCGACAGGGGGTTTCACATCAAAACCCAAACTACGCACACTTTAACCCTGAGCCGGGGTTACAGTGGAACATTAAAAGAGAGCAATAAAATGTTTTTTCCATCGCGGTATGCAAACATAACGCAACGGCTTTAAAATGAAACATTCACAAAAGAAACCTTATGTCCCATGACCCTGGGGAATGAAACCCGTAAACTAGGGGCAGGTATTTGCATCTCAGCAACTGCGCCGTGCCCCCAAAAAGCCGCCGAAAAAAAATTAAAGACCACAAAACGAGCACGACACCTTAAAATCTGTTGCCCGTTTGACGGAAATACATTCGTTACTGTTTCTTCGAAAAAAATGCGTTTTCCCTTTCTCTCCTCTTCCCTCCCCTCCCCTCGCTCTCTCTCCTCCTCACGCCAAAAACCTACACATTCACGAAAATATGCCGAGCATCCCGCGGGGTATGCACAAATACAAACTTGCCACACACCCCATATGCTCACGCCACTGCAGGGACACACAAAACACACAGACACACAAACACACGACACACACAACACACCCACACCACACACAACACCCACACACACACACACACACACAACACACACACATACACACATACATGCGCGCGGCGCGCGCGCGGCTTTTCCCAACATAACACTTTTTTTAAAAATGTGGAGAGGGGAAACACACACCACACACACACACACACACACACACACCTTTGCCTCACGAAAACGCCCCCACCGCACACCACCCCCACACCCCCCTTTGACTCACGCACCACAAACACACACCACACACACACACAACCCCACACACACCACACCACGCGCGCGCCGCGCGCGCAAAAACATGCGCGGCGTGCGGTGTATCAAAAAAACTTATGAGCCACATACCAATATCCACATGCCGCACACCCGGACACAAGACAGACCCCGACAAAGACTGCGACCACCCACGCGCGCACGACCACACACCAAACACACACACACACCCCACACACACAACAAAACACACACACACACACACAAGCACCCGCGCGCCCGCTGCTTTTCCCAATCAAAACCACTTGCTTAAGTGGAGGGGGAAAACACACACCAAACACACCACACACACCACACCACACACACACACACACACACAAGCACGCGCGCGCGGCCGTGCATTTTCCCCAAACATAACCACTTGCTTGATGGAGGGAAAACACACACACACACACCAACACACAAAAACCACACACACACCACACACAACACCACACCGGGGCGCCGCGCGCGCGCCGCGCGAACACACACAAAAAAACACACACACACACACACACCACACACACACACACAACTTACGTTTTCGTGTGGGGGGTAACCTGAAACAGGGTTTTTGGGGCACATCCAACCCCCCCCCCCCCCCCCTTCCCCCCCTCCTTTTTCCACCCCCTCCCCACGCCCAGCCCCCCCCCCCCCCCCTCCCCCCCAACATCCCTCCACCCGCCTCTCCGTCAACCGAACGGCTGTTTTTACCACGGGGACGTCATACAGCGCTACAACGACGAATACGTGCGCCTCACTCCCCGCGTTGGTGTGTTGAAGTCGACGCCGCTTTACGCCCGGCCTACTGAAGCAGACAATACCTACCAAAGGGGGTTTGGGGGGTCGCCCTGGGGGCTACAGTGGGAAAAACTTGCTCCATAATATTTTGGGCCCTGGCAAAAGGGGGGCGTACCCACATCAAAACTGGCTAAAATACAGTAAACCAAAAATACCAGAAGGTTTAGGGGGGGGGGTAGGAGTGGGGGTGGGGGGGGCAGTGCGTTTTATTTTAAAAATTTTGGGAAAACCCCTCCCCCTTCTGTTTTGGTGCGTCGGGGCCCAAGCACGGTGGGTGCATTTGCACGAGCGGGCAGGGCAGTGGGGGGGGGCGCGTGTTTGAAACCCCAAGCTCAGTAGCATCACACGGCAAACCACGGCTGGCGAGCCAACAACGTGGTTGCGTTAGCCCCAACGTAAAAAAAAAAAAAAAGAAAAAAAAAACAATTGAAAAACAGCAGGGGGCCCCCACCTTCCGGGGGTATTGTTTTTCCAGGTTGACCCCCTTGAGGGGACGACTAAAGCGCTGGGGTACGTACTAGGTGTTTGTTGTTGTTGTTTGTTGTTGTTTTTTTTGGGTGTGTAGCGGATGTGAGATCTATTATGCTGGCGTTGGTCCGGCGCGCTGTCGTGGCGGGAGACTGGGGGGGTCGTGGGGGTGATATGGTGGGGGTGAATAAATGGAACTGATGTTTTTGCAATGTACTGATGTTCAGGGGCGGGTATAGAAGATGACTGACACGTACCAAGCCTGTTTTCCCGGGGAAGCGTCTTGATCGAGAGCCCGGGGAGGAGGGAAAGCAAAGGCCCGTTCATCTCCTCCGTCTTTCTTTGTTTGCGCTGACCTTTCATTTTTCTCTCACTCTCTTTTTTACCGCCCCCTCTCACTGTCCTCTTCGTCTCCCCCCGTCCTGTCTGTATTCCCCTCTCCTTCCTCTCTCTCTCTCTCTCTCTCTTCTCTCTCTCCTTCTTCCCCACCCCCCCCCCAAAATTCTCTCTTTTCCTCCCTTTTTTTCCTTCCTTCTCCCCCCCCCCCCCCCCCCCCCCAACCCCCCAAAACCCCATCTCTTTTCTCATTTCCTGCCTGCCCTTCTGTCATTCCCCCATCACCATCACCCCCCCCCCCCCCTTTTTTTCCCATCCTCACCACAATTTTCCCCACCCCCCCTTTTACATAATTATATATGCAATTCTCTGTTTTGCGCGCACGCATTAGAGTTTTGTATGTACGCGCGGCGTGCACACGCGTTTGTGTTTTGGGAAGCGTGTGCATGGCCGCATTTTGAGTGTGTGTGTTGTGTGGTGTGTGTGTGGTGTGTGGTGTGTGGTGGGGGCGTGCGTGCGTGCGTGCTGCGTTTGTGTGGGGGCGTGCGCGCACGCCCTTTTTGTGTGTTGTGTGTGTTGTTGTGGGTGTTTTTTGTTTTGTGAGAGAAGAAGAAGAGAAAGAAGGAGAGAGAGAGAGAGAGAGGAGGAGAGAAGATTATCCCCCCCCCCCAAAAGCAAACAAAAACAAACAAACAAACAAAAATCTTTTCACGGGGAAAGGGGCTTAGTTTGGGGAAAACGGGAGTGTAAGGCTGGGGCGGGTGGCATGGGTAGTAAGTTTACCACTAAAAGAAAACATGATTTTATGAAATTAAAGGAAAAAAAAAAGACGGGAAAACAGGAGCGGGACACATCAACGATTCCCACGGTTTTAAAGACCGGAGTAACTATAAAATAATGGACGAACAAAAGGGATCTGAGGCTAAGCAAGTAGATGCATACACTGCTCCGAACAATTCGGTTCACATCGGGGGCAAAGTAAAAGCCATATCTGAAAAAACGACTTGGAAATACACGCATGGCTACATGATTTCAGCAGGGCAGAAATGCCCAAACTGTTTTTCATCAACTTTGCCTTTTTAGCACAAAACAACCGTGCGACCTCAGGAATGAGGTTACATGGCGAAGGTTATCTGACACACGACTCTGAACCCCCCTGACATGACCCCCCTTGGGTTGGGTGGGCTTAAAGAAGGGAATTCAATCTGCCAAACTTTTTAACATTTGTCAAAGGCAAACAAAAGAACATTTTACAATTTCTGACGATTTATTCTCTGCACCCCGAAAATCACATGTCCTTTCGTTTCAACCCTTTCATTTTTTTACCCGGGAATTTTTTCAAAAACGTACTACAGAAGCTTTTTTTACTGGCTAAGATTTCACCAATGATATTTTCTGATTGTCCTACTTTCTGCTGAGAAAGGACAATATATTTCCCTGGGGTTGTCCAATAAGATACATTTTGATGAGCTAACATTGAAAAAAAACATGCGGGAAAAGAGAGAGAGAGAGGAGAGAGAGAGAGAAGGGGAGAGAGAGAAGAAGAGAAAAGGGGTGTGTGTGTGTACACACACATAGAGGAAACATGGGAATGGGGAATAACCCAAAACGCCCCGACTTAGGGGGAGAGAGAGAAAAGAGAGAAGAGAGAAGAGAAGAGAGGAAGAAATTACCGCGAATTGCCTGCACGCCGATCTTTAAAAATTGACATAAATCTCCTCCCCCCACCCCATCAACCCCCTCCCCCTTTTTCCGCCTCGTCCTTGCCCTATAACCCTTTCCCAATCAGATTGATTTTTGAATGATCGCCACACCCCTTTAAAATTGGGCGGTTTTAGGGAGGAGCCGGTTCATCAAACCAAAACGTCTATTTTGGGGGAAAAGTCACGCACCTCGAAACCCACTCGAAAACCTGGCCGATATCCCCACCACCCACCCAAAACCCTCGCCCACACTCAAAACCCCACCCCAAAACAACACGCCATGTCAAGTCATGGCACTCTGGCAGTCACAGAGTGACAGCTTTTAACCCAACCACAATCCCACTCATTGCCAAACTGGGGACACTACACCCCCAAGGCATCAAAACCAACAATAAACCAAAAACACATACCACCTCTTTCCCCACCAGTTGGGAAAATCCCCTACCAACCACACACATACACACACACAACTACACCTTTCATACACCACCACCCATCCCCTTCACTCACTCATACAGTAGTTACAGCAACCCCCCATCTATTTAATCTAGTTTTTTATTATCCTTCCCCTTTAAACCCCCCCCCCCCCCCTTTTTTTTTTTTTTTTTTTTTTTTTCCCACCATTATTATCAATCCACCCTTTACCACAACCACAAAAGAAACAACCACCCAAAAAAAATGGCACACAACCCATCATATCACACACAACACCTCCCCCGAGCAACCCCCCCCCCCCCCCCCCCCCCCCTTTTCCCCCCCCCCAAATCCCCCTGCCGCATGCCTTTCCGCCCCCGAAACACATGGCAAGACGGGAAAATCATTTTTCATTTTTTTTTCGTTTTTCGTTGTTTGTACGCCCCACATGTTAAATTATTTATTTTTTCGCCTGAAGAAACCCAAGTGTTTAAAAGCATCGGTCCCCGTCTTGTGCTTTGTTTTTTTCAATGTCATTGGCGGTAAATCTAAAAAAAACCCCTATTCCCCAGTCATTTTCGATCAAACCAGGGGGGAGCCCTTTTTATCCTTCGCGCGGATCGACACCGCCCAGGGCTTGGGCCCTGACTGCGCAAGCAAAGGGAAAATATCTGATAAACCACAAGGGAAAAAAAATAACACCGCCAACCCAACAAACCGAAAGTGGTTGAACCACACTTAGGTTTAACGTCTTACCAACTTTGGTGGATGCCAACGAAAAAACCATGGGAAAGGGAGGTAAAGGAGGGGGAGGGGCAGAGGCGGACATATCTACCACTGTATTGAGGCACAAAACGGGACAATTACAGATTTTCCATTTTTTTGAATCAGACACCAGGGATTCGAACCCACACTCAGGAAACGAGGGAGTGCTCCATCCCAGCCGAGTTTTTTTCCCGCATCGCACGAAGCGCCCTTGCCCACATGGCTTCAACGCAAATGGAAATCCGCTCAGCATCAAACCCAAACCCTAGTTCTTGACGCTTGCGTGCCTCATTTTTCAGACAAAAAACCAACAGTATTTCATCCATCTTGGGCGCCGATTTTCCCTTTTCCAAAAGGGCCTCCAAGAAAACAACACGCAAAATCGTCTGGGGCGGTTACACATTCACTCAGGGGCAAGGTGTGAGATCAATTTTCCCCGCTTCGTATACTTTTATCACTAACATTTTCCCCCCCTCAACCTCATGTTCCTTTTTGGTGTTCCACTGTTGTGAGAGTAGCATCCCTTGGTTCTTATAAGCTCCTTTTTGCCGCTTGAAACCCGGATAATACCCAGAGCGTTCTGGAGGTCGGGAAAAAATTTTTGGAAACCGACAACGCAGAGCTTGGGCATCGGATAAATATTGATAAAAGAAAAAACACGCAAAAAAGCAAGGCAATTTAAACTGAGCTCAAAAAAAAGGGGAAAAACAAACGAGCTGTGGCAAAATTCAGCTGACAGGGCCAATACAGTTGTCACTGACAGGGGACAACACAGTATGCACGACAGGCACGATACAGAATTTACGACAGGGGACAATACAGTATTCACTGACAGGGCACAAAACAGTAGTCACTGACAGGGCACAACACAGTAGTCGCGACAGGGCACAACACGTAGCACTGACAGGGGACAATTAACCGAAATCACTGACAGGGGACATACTAGTCACTGCAGGGACAAAACGTATGCACTGACAGGGGACAATACAGTAAAGTCATTTACAGGGGACAAAACAGTAGTCACTGACAGGGGCCCAAAACAGTATGTCACTGACGGGCACGAAACAGATGTCATGACAGGCACAATACAGTAGTCACTGACAGGGGGCACAATACAGTAGTCACTGACAGGGACAAAACAGTAGCACGCAGGCACATCAGTATGTCACTGACAGGGCACAAACAATTCCCCCGACAGGGCACAAAAAATATGTCACTGACAGGGCACAATAAAAGTAAAATCACGACAGGGCACAATACAGTATTTTACTGACAGGCAAAATAAGTATGTCACTGACAGGCACAATACCGTAGTCACGACAGGCACAATACAGTATGTCCGCAGGCCAAAACAAATGTCACTGACAGGCAAAACATATTCACTGACAGGGCACATACGTAGTCAGACGGGCACAATACAGAAAGCACTGACAGGGGAATCCGGGGCCTGACAGGGGACAACCAGTTGTCACTGAAGGGGACAGTACAAGTCCTGACAGGGACAAAAAAAAAAATAAAAAAAACCCCAAAAAGTAGTCCGCAGGGACAATACAGTATTTCCCGACAGGGGACAAACAGTATGTCACTGACAGGGGACAAACAGATTCACTGACAGGGCAAAAACAGTATGTCACGACAGGGACAACAGTATTCACTGACAGGGCACAACGTAGTCACTAACAGGCCAACAGTAAGTCAGCAGGGCCAATACATATTCACTACAGGGGACAAAACCTATGTCCAAAGAAGGGCCAATACAAATTTTCCCCGACAGGGCCAAACGTAGTCACTGAAGGGCAAAAAATAAAAAAAAGGGGCCCCCTGACAGGCCAATACAGTAAAGTCACTGACAGGGCCAAAACAAATGTCACTGACAGGGCCAATAAGTATGTCACGACAGGGGACAATACCGTATGTCATTTACAGGGCACAATGCGTATGCACGACAGGGGACAAAACAGTATGTCACGACAGGGGACAAAAAAATAGTCACTGCAGGGCACAATAAAATATTCACTGCGGCACAATAAAAATGTCCTGACAAGGCACAAAAAATATGTCACGACTGGGTACAATAAATACTCACGACAGGGGACAATGCGTAGTCACTGACAGGCCAAAACAGTAGTCACTGACAGGCACAACACAGTATTCACTGACAGGGGACAACACAGTAAGTCACTACAGGGCACGATACAGATGTCACGCAGGGCACATACAGTACACTGAAGGGGACGAACATTTTTCACGACAGGCACATACAGTATTCACTGACAGGGGACTAACCCTAGTCACGACAGGGCACAAACATAGGCACTGACAGGGGACAAAACAGTATGCACTGACAGGGCACAATAAAAAATGCACGACAGGGCACAATACGTAGTCCTTGACAGGGGACAAAACAATATGTCACTGACAGGGGACAAACAGTAGTCACTGACAGGCAAATCCGTAGCACGCAGGCACAAACAGATTTATTTTGGGCCCCTTTTATTTCCCTTTTAAAATCACTGACAGGGCACAATAAGATATGCACTACAGGGGACAATACAGTATGTCACTGTCAGGGCACAAAAAAAATATGTCACTGACAGGGCACAATACTTAGCACGACAGGGCACAACACGTATGTCACTGACAGGGGGACAAAACAGATGCACTGACAAGGCACAAAAACTATGTCACGACAGGGGACAATAAAAAATTTACTGACAGGGGACAACAAAGTAGTCACTGACGGCAAAAACACAGTAGTCTGACAATTTTATTGTGCCTTTTATTGCCCTTTTAAAAGTCACGACAGGGCACAATAAGATATGTACTGACAGGGCACAATAAATAGCACTGACAGGGCACAAAAAAATAGTCACGACTGGGCCAATAAAATACCCTGACAGGGGACAATGCAGTATTTCACTGACAGGGGGACAACACAGTATGTCACGACAGGGCACAATAAAAAATTCACTGACAGGGGACAACAAGTATGCACGACAGGGCCAACACAGTATTTACTGACGGGCACAAAACAGTATGTACTGACGGCACAAAACTGTAGTCACGACAGGCACAACAAGTATGCACTGACGGGGACAAAACATAGTAAAATGCAGGGACAATACAGATTCACGACGGGCACAATAAAAAAGTCACTGACAGGGCACAACACAGTAAATTCACTGACAGGGCACAATAAAAGTATGTCCTGACAGGGGACAATACGATGTCATGACAGGCCAAAAATAGTCCTACAGGGGAAACACAGAAAATCACGACAGGGGACAAACATATGCCTGACACCAAACGTAGTCACGACAGAGCACAACACAGACACTGACAGGGAAATACATATTTTACGACAGGACACGATCAGATGTCACGACAGGGCACAACACGTATGCACTGACAGGCACGATACAGTAAGTCACTGACAGGGGCACAACACAGATTCACGACAGGGCACAACACATAGCACGACAGGGCACAGAAAAGTAAAGTCCTGCGGCACAATACATATGCACTGACAGGCACGATACATAGTCACTGACAGGGGACATACAGAGTCACGACAGGGACGTACAGTATGCCTGACAGGCACAATACAGATGTCCTGCAGGGGACAAAACCGTATGTCACTGACAGGGCACAATACAGTATGTCACTGACAGGGCACAATACAGTATGTCACTGACAGGGCACAATAAAAAATGTCACTGACAGGGCACAATACAGTATGTCACTGACAGGGCACAATACAATATGTCACTGACAGGGCACAATACAGTATGTCACTGACAGGGCACAATACCGTATGTCACTGACAGGGCACAATACAGTATTTTATTGTGCCCTTGTATGTGCCCTTGTATGTCACTGACAGGGCACAATAAGATATGTCACTGACAGGGCACAATACAGTATGTCACTGTCAGGGCACAATAAAAATATGTCACTGACAGGGCACAATACTGTATGTCACTGACAGGGCACAACACAGTATGTCACTGACAGGGCACAATACAGTATGTCACTGACAAGGCACAATACAGTATGTCACTGACAGGGCACAATAAAAAATGTCACTGACTAGGGCACAACAAAGTATGTCACTGACAGGGCACAACACAGTATGTCAGTGACATTTTTATTGTGCCCTTGTATGTGCCCTTGTATGTCACTGACAGGGCACAATAAGATATGTCACTGACAGGGCACAATAAAATATGTCACTGACAGGGCACAATAAAATATGTCACTGGACTGGGCACAATAAAATACGTCACCTGACAGGGCACAATGCAGTATGTCACTGACAGGGCACAACACAGTATGTCACTGACAGGGCACAATAAAAAATGTCACTGACAGGGCACAACAAAGTATGTCACTGACAGGGCACAACACAGTATGTCACTGACAGGGCACAACACAGTATGTCACTGACAGGGCACAATACTGTATGTCACTGACAGGGCACAACACAGTATGTCACTGACAGGGCACAATACAGTATGTAACTGACAAGGCACAATACAGTATGTCACTGACAGGGCACAATAAAATATGATTCACTGACAGGGCACAACACAGTATGTCACTGACAGGGCACAATACAGTATGTCACTGACAGGGCACAATACAGTATGTCACTGACAGGCACAATAAATATGTCACTGACAGGGCACACACAGTATGTCACTGACAGGGCACAATACATATGTCACTGACAGGGCACAATACAGTATGTCACTGACAGAGCACAACACAGTATGTCACTGACAGGCACAATACAGTATGTCACTGACAGGACACGATACAGTATGTCACTGACAGGGCACAACACTAGTATGTCACTGACAGGGCACGATACAGTATGTCACTGACAGGGCACAACACAGTATGTCACTGACAGGGCACAACACAGTATGTCACTGACAGGGCACAGTAGAGTATGTCACTGACAGGGCACAATACAGTATGTCACTGACAGGGCACGATACAGTATGTCACTGACAGGGCACGATACAGTATGTCACTGACAGGGTACAGTACAGTATGTCACTGACAGGGCACAATACAGTATGTCACTGACAGGGCCACAACACAGTATGTCACTGACAGGGCACAACACAGTATGTCACTGACAGGGCACAATAAGATATGTCACTGACAGGGCACAAAAATACGTCATGACATGGCTCCAAAAAAAAATTCAATGACAGGGCACCAAATAATAGACAATGGCAGGGCAGAAAAAACTATTTAAATGACAGGGCACAAAAACTATTTCAATGACAGGGCACAAAAACTATTTCAATGACAGGGCACAAAAACTATTTCAATGACAGGGCACAAAAACTATTTCAATGACAGGGCACGAAAGAGAATATCACTGACAGTGCTGAAAATCAAAAAGAAGAATGTCACAGACAGGGCGCCAACTGAGGATGTGGCCGAGCTGTAAACAGCTCAAGCGTTCTGCAGTAGGAGCGATCATAACAGCCGTCCATGCTTTGTGTGCATACAACCTGTCACCAAGATCCTTTTGACTAGCATGACATTGAAATCACCACTCATCACCAGGATCCTTTGACTGGTGTGATATTAATAGCACCAATCACCACTAAGATCCTTTCACTAGTATGGCATTGATATCACCGATCATCACCAGGATCCTTTGACTAGTGTGACATTAACATCACCAATCACTGCCAGGATCCTTGGACTAGCATGACATTAAAATCACCAATCATCACCTAGTATGACATCGATATCAGCGATCACCACCAGGATCCTTTGACTAGTATGACACTGATGTCACCAATCATCACCAGGATCCTTTGACTAGTATGACACTGGTATCACCAGTCATCACCAGGATCCTTTGACTAGTATGACACTGATGTCACCAATCATCATCAGGATCCTTTGACTAGTATGACATTAACATCACCACTCACCACTCATTAAGTACTAACTACTTTTTCTACAAGTGAACTTAACTTTTTTGCTACCAAGGTGAACTTAATTACACGTACATCATTTCAAGTTTATTCTAATTCTGTTTTAGAGTTTGTATGTGTGTGTGTGTGTGTGTGTGTGGTGTGTGTGTGTGTGTGTGTGTGTGTGTGTGGAGAGAGAGATAGAGAGAGAGAGAGAGAGAGAGAGAGAGAGAGAGTGTGTGTGTGTGTGTGTGTGTGTGTGTGTGTGTGTGGTGTGTGTGTGTGTGAGTGTGTGTGTGTGTGTGTGAGTGGTGTGTGTGTGTGTGTGTGTGTGTGGTGTGTGTGTGTGTGTGTGTGTTGGTTATTTGAGAGAAAAAGGTTAACTTCCTTGTTCATTATCATTTACTCTTACGTGACCCTGTCTCTTTCCCGTTATTATCCCTTTCAGACGGTACTACCCAAAAGTGTTGTTAGAATCAGTCCCTTCGTTAGGAACACTGTAGGACTTCCAAGATTTTTTGTTTGTTTGTTTTTGTGGAGGCTGTGTGCCTCCCCCCCCCCCCTTTTTTTTTTTTCCTTTTTTTTTTTACGGCGTGGAAAAAGTCAGCTGACTGTGACACCGCCTAATTAATGCCTTGGGCAATGATGCAGATGCGACTAGATGAAAGTGTTTGCCGACTTTGAAATTAGAAACGATGAATATCGTTTCCTCGGAAGGAAGGAAGTGATGTGAGACGCTCTCTCTCTCTCTCTCTCTCCTCTCTCATCTCTCTTCTCTCCCCATCTCCCCTCTCTCTCTCTCTCTGTGTGTGTGTGTGTGTGTGTGTGTGTGTGTGTGTGTGTGTGTGTGAAACATGTGCATGTATGTTCGTAAATATTATGTCCTTGAGTGAGCACAAAAGAGAGAGAGAGAGAGAGGGGAGAGAGAAAAGAGAGACAGACAGACAGACAGAGAGAGAGAGAGAGACAGACAGACAGACAGACAGACAGACAGACAGAGAATATGATCATCTGTTTACCTGTTCATATACTGCAAGCCACGCGTCCTTCACGTAGAACTTGATTTGTTTTTCTCCCCAAGACCCCAACAAATATTATCGGCCACTTTGACCCTGACGATGCTTCATGATCTGACGGTCAGAAAATCATCGTGCACGTTTGTGTTTACATCAAAATCACAGGTTGCATGATGTGTGTATTTACAGGCCGACTTCTATTCAGAGCTTTCGCTTTGACTTCCCTTAAAGGTCTAGGTCACAATTTCTACTACGTCTGTGTCCCATAGTGTTGATTT
>CM031602.1:67478092-67480592 GCA_018398815.1 Conus ventricosus
CGTGCGTGCGTGTGTGTGTGCGTGCGTGCGTGCGTGCATGCATGCGTGCCTGCCTGTGTGCATGCCTGCGTGCGTGCATGCGTGCGTGCGTGCGTGTGTGTGTGTTTGAAACTTCAATGTTGGCTTTTTTTTCTCAGCAGCCACAAACGCCAGCATTTGTCTCAGTGAGATTTTTCCCATTATCCCTTACAAAAGGAGCCCCCAAATAGGCATTTTCAGATTTAAAAAAAAAAAGCCAGAAGAAGGTAGCATGTGTCTTTTTATTTCAAACATTAACTTTTTCCAATTTATAGAAGATAAAAAAAAAATAAAAATAAAATCTAGGGTCAGACATTTCTTTTGAAGTGCACTTCTGCATAACGATAGGGATATCAACTGTCTGCATCAGAGGCACACTGTTTTCAATATATATTTGAGTGTATTCTCCCTCTGAAAGGGCCTTTAAGCTGGTTGTAGGGCGAAACTGCTTTGGCCATGCTTACCAGCGACACCTGTCCCATGAAAGCGGCGGGGTCACTCTCGCTGAATGCCAGCTCCAACACTTCCGTTGCACATTTCCGAACACCGTCTCTCGCAAAAGCCTCAATCTGTAATCAACGTTTTAAGCAATATTTTCAATATTACAGAAATTGATATTTTCTTAGAAATTGAGATCTGTTACATTTATTGCTTTACACACCGAAAGAGAAATATTTTAATGGACATGTTATGCGAATATTGCAATAAATATTTACTGGCGTGTTATTAAGACGAGGCTGTTTAATGGAATTTCCACCAGACGCGCAGACAAAGACACAGTACTGAATAGAGCAATGACCGGCTTCATATAAATGTATCGTGCCAAATATACCAAAGCAATCATTCATCGTGAATCAAAGGAGTGAAGCCATACGAAATCAGCAACATGAAAAGCGTCATTTGTCACCATAGCAACAGGTACCAGACATTTTTATAATTACCAGTACATCATACTTTTGTGTCTGAGACAGGATCAAACAAAAGCCGCGCCAGCTATGAAATGGATTACGTAATGCGGCCATGACGTAACTTGGTTGTGACGAAGAACAACTTGGAACTCGTCAGCATAAAAGGCCTACGTGACGAGAGGTTGATCCTCACGAAGTGGCCTTACTTTGATCTACTACTTTCCCGTTGTACGCACGCCATTTCCATGTCTGAGTGAAGCCGACATAGGTTACATCCACACCCCCCCCCCCCCCACCAACCCCCCCTCCCCGATTGTCTTCCTCTCCCCCGCACTGCCCACGCCGTCATACTCATCCCTTACCCCCCTTTGCCTTTTATGCATCCTCTCTCCTTTAATCAGGCGTGAGTTAGGTTGTTGTTCTCTCTTTTAATCGGGCGTCAGTTATATTCTTGTTCTCTGTTTTAATCGGGCGTGAGGTTTGTCCTTGTTGCGTACCGCTTACACGCGATGAATGTGTTTTAACTGGCAAGAGTGAGTTTCATGCGTTTATCCAACATAGTGTGGTATACTACATGGCTTGGGTGTCTTGACACCCTCTCCCAGTTGGGAATTGGCTGTCCCAAAGAAGCAGAGGAGACAGGCTCGGTATCTCGCCTCATTTTCCTACCATTGTTTCAAAACGAAGTGACTGAGGGCGGAAAATGAAGCCAAATTTAGAAAGAGAGGGGTTAGTTACCGCCAAGGACATAGACAAACAAAGTACAGGACAAAACACAATGCATTTCGACCTCTTGGGCCTTTTTCAGGCAAAAACAAATAACATTTAGGACAGTGAAAACGAAGAACGAGAAACCAGTTATCTTCTCATATTCAGCGCAAAATCAAAATGGCTGTTGGATGAAAACCGGCCATTTTCATGGCAGAGGTTTCTAGTTCTTCGTTTTAACAGTTCTAAATGTTGTTTGCTTTTGCCTGAAGAAGACCCAAGAGGCCGAAATGCATTGTGTTTTATCCTGTACTTTGTGTCCTTGGCGGTAACTACCCCCCTCTCTTTCTAAATATTCCTACCACTGGCCTTTGTCGGAGCCCCCCCCCCCCCCCTACACTTGTGCAGCTATCTAAACTTCTTCCGGGCGAAAGAATTATTGTTCAGTTGACTTTGCTGCCCTTTCAGGTAACGACATGTGCCCGCCTCTTGTCCGCTGTTTAGCAAAACCAGGTACTGTCCGCATGCAGGCTTTGGCTGCAAGCACCGCACAGTGTGTTTGCACCGCACAGTGTGCGTGTGTTTGCACCGCACAGTGTGTTTGCCTCAAACTTGATGAGTTGACACAATCACCTGTGACGTGTGGTGAACAGGTAGCCAGCTCGTGAACCGGGAGGCAGTCGCCGAGCCTCAGGAAGAGCGAAATGCCTTCAGTATGGGCAATGGGACTCCAGCTTGCGAAAACGAAGATACTGTTCATGTCCCCTCTACTTCTTTGGCTGTCCTGATAAAGACTACATACACGTGGCATTGGAGGGAAGAAAATTGCCTCTCTTGTCCATCGCTGCGTGCCTCTGATGGGAACT
>CM031602.1:67485592-67488662 GCA_018398815.1 Conus ventricosus
AGCTGTTGCACATAGCACTTGTTGAACAAACAGCCGTCGCTGTTTTGTGTCTGCGGCAAACGAGCCGCATCTCTCTCTACCCTTCAAAGCCTTGTGAAAGGTCGATGTACGCTCAATAACGGGCCGCTCGCACGCCCTCGTACCTTCTTTTGAGTGATGCGTACGTGCCACCCGTCCCGTTTCACGTGCTTTATTGGTGGTGGTGGTTTTTGTTTTACTTCATCATGTGAGGGGATCAGCTCCAAACCTTTATATAGGACATGTGTACACATCACACAGCGCAGAAATGTATTGATATGTACATGTGTTATGTTTTCGTGTGATCTCTTCATACTGATGATCAGTGTGCTTTGCTTTGCTGAGGTTTGTTGTGTATGCATCGAGGTTTATCGTTCATTGTTTTGTTTGTTTTTTTGTGTGTTTATTTTCAAGGGACAGAAAGAGGGATAGAGGGGAAGAGGGAGGAATGAGAGAGGAAAGAGAGAGATAGAGAGAGAGAGGGTAGGGACACATACACATGCATGCAAACACACACACACACACACACCCACACACACACACACACACACACACACACACACACACACACACATACACACACACACACACACACACACACACACACACACACTCAACACACACACACAACACACACACACACACACACACACCGCGTGCGCGCGCGCGCGCACAACACACACACGCACATGCAAACACACACACCACAACACACACACACACACACACACACACACACACACATACAAACACGCACGCACGCACACACATACACACACAGAAACACATGCAATCACATGCGCACGCACACACACACATACACATGCAAACGTACACACACACACCACACACACACACACACACACACACACACACAACAACAGACATACATACATACATACATACATACACACACACACACACACACACACACACACACACACACACACACACACACACACACACACACACGCGCGCGCGTGTACGCACGCACGCACAGACATACAGTAAAAGATTCTCTCTCTCCTCTCTCTCTCTCTCTCTCTCTCTCTCTCCTCTCTCTCTCTCTCTCCTCTCTCTCTCTCTCTCTCTCTCTCTCTCTCGCTCGCGCGCGCGCGCGCGCGCGCTTACACTCAGATACACATGCACACGCACACACATTCAATAAAATGCTCCATTCAACTCTCTCTCTCTCTCTGTCTCTCTCTCCTCTCTCCTTCTCTGTTAGTTTGTTTTCCTGCCTGCGTGCGTGCCTGCCTGCCTGCCTATTTGTCTGTCTCTCTGTCTGTCTGTATGTCTGCCTGTCTGTCTGTCTGTCTCTGTCTCTCTCCCTTTGTCTGTCTGTCTTTGTGCCCGTGTGTATATGTGTGCGTGTATGTATGTGTGCATATTTGTATGTGTGTGTGTGAAGGGGGGGGGGGATAGAGAGGTGGAGGTGTCAGCCTCTTGCTTGCCATTGCATCACCTCTCCCCCACACTCCAGACCAGGCGAGGACCATCTGTTGCATCAGTGGAAACAGGCAGGGCACTGCACGCATGTGCGACCTCGGACCCAGCCGTCATGCAGTGATAGATAGTAGGTTCCAGTCCTTTCCTCCGGACCACAGGACCTTTCAGCACCCGCGTGAATACTCTGCACTTGTGTTTATATCACTTGGGATACAAAAAAAAAAAAGAAAAAAAGAAAAAAAAGAGAGAGAAGAAGTTTGCTGAAACGATTTCAGATTGTGTTCATTCTTGACCTGAGGTGATGCAACCTCCCATACCACCACCACCACCACCACCACCACCACCACCAACCCTGGCTGTGAGTAATTTGAATGCAATTTGATTAAAGATTAAATGAGAATTTCTTTGACAGTTAAGCTGACTGAGGTCTGGAAAGAAACGAAACTATCGATATGATTTTTTGGTGTTACTTTGTGTTTGCGAATAAGTTATCAATTCTCTTTAATATACATTTATATATACATACATACACCACACACACACACACACACACACACACACACACACACACACACACACACACATATATATATATATATATATCTGTGTGTGTATGCCACACCTCCCCCCCCCCCCCCCCCCCCCCCCCCCCCCCGAGGAAGACCCATAGGAAGATGTGACGTGCTTGTCGTTTATTTCTTTGTTTGAAAGCTTACATATCTGCATGATCGCTAGAAACAGATTGTAGTGGTGCAACGACAGATTTCACATGAACACGATGTCGCTGCCATTGTCTAGTGTAAAGCACGACACTTCAGTGAGCAATGGGCAATGGTTGGAGAAGACTCCCCTGTTCGAGTGTCTCGGTGCATGCTGGTATTTTCGCAATGTATCCGTGACCTGTTAAACACTGACTTGGGTCCACAGGATTTTTAACATGTGTATTTGATCTTGTGATGAAACCCTGTCAGAGCCCCCTGTGGTCGGCTGAACTATGATGATAAGTTATACAATATGGTGATAGCCTGTCAGGGTCCCTGGTGATCGGCTGGAATATCATGATAAATTATACACTGTGGTTACAACCCTGTAAGGGCCTCCGTGTAGTCGGCTGGGCTATGATGATAAATTATACACTGTGGTGACAACCCTGTAAGGGCCCCATGTGGTTGGCTGGGCTATAAGGATAAATTATACACTGTGGTTACAACCCTGTAAGGGCCTCATGTGGTCGGTTGGCTGGGCTATAAGGATAAATTATACACCGTGGTTACAACCCTGTAAGGGCCTCATGTGGTCGGTTGGCTGGGCTATAAGGACAAATTATACACTGTTGTGACAACCCTGTAAGGGCCCCATGTGGTTGGCTGGGCTATAAGGATAAATTATACACTGTGGTTACAACCCTGTAAGGGCCTCATGTGGTCGGTTGGCTGGCTATAAGGACAAATTATACACTGTTGTGACAACCCTGAGGCCCCATGGTTGGCTGGGCTATAAGGATAAATATACACTGTGGTTACAACCCTGTAAGGGCCTCATGTGGTCGGTTGGCTGGGCTATAGATAAATTATACACTGTGGTTACAACCCTGTAAGGGGCC